>ML682045.1:5207353-5235464 GCA_007922195.1 Podocnemis expansa
TCATCTGACAAAGTGGGATTTTCTCCCAGGAAAGCTCATGCAATAAATATATTTGTTAGTGTTTAAGTGCCACAGGACTCCTTGTTCGTTTTACTGAACTAGACTAACACGGCTGCCCCTTTGGATCTTGACACACAAGTCACACTAGTCAAGGTACATGATGTTCAGATGGCAGGTGCCCTGATACTGTGGTGGCAAGAGCAGTGCTAGGGCCTACACAGAACAGGACAAACCAATATGGCCTACAGAGAACAGGACAAACTAACTTCTAGTAGCAACTGCAGATCATAAGTTTTGTTTCTCAATGGCTTCAATACCATGAAAAGCATTCCATCCACATCACATCCAGAAGGTTTTGGTAGGTGGCAGAGGGAAAGAGGGCAAAATTCCTTGCACAAGGTTTTTTCTCTTTGGTCCAGACTTCAAACTAGTTACAAATTAACTCAGCAAAAAAAGAGCTTTCCCACTTTCATGCTGCTGCAGTGCAAAGTTGCTGATTTTCCTCCTGTTCTATATTTGCATACCTGAGAATCTCTGCCTTTGACATAAGATGTTTACAACGAACAGGGCATTTTGGACAACAGATCCCTAGCTGATTGCCAACAATTCTGGGAGTGCCACAGGCCAACAGTGCTCAAAGGCTGGACAGTTTAGTCTGTGTGCATTCCATTTTTCTGTTTACCACTCAGATTGCTGGAGTTTTGCTCCTCTCACTGGACTCCCTGCTATTTTAGCTGAAGCTTTAAACAGTTCTGTGATGTCGCGTCATATATTTCGCATCAGGGAAATGTGTCATTGTCATTTGTGTCAGCATGTCTAATGCATCAATAACTGGCCTGCCTAAGAAAGGTTACCCGAAGCCTTTAACTTCACAAACTTCTTCTCTGGCGATGTTTCCCTCCCTGCTGAGCTCAACCTGGGATTTCTTTCTCTGATCAAGACTTCTCGCTTCATGCCACAAGGGATTCCCTTTTCATTCCATCAGTGAGACATGGCTCGCCAGTCTGGATATGTCTTGTGCACTTTAACTAGATTTGAATTGAGATTAAGGATGGTTCCCTCCAATTCCCTCTTCCCTTCATTTTGTTTAGATGATTAAGGCTTCGCCTCACTGATGTAGCAGTAGCACCCCCCTTCTTCAACAAATGTTTTCCCTCGCAAAGTTGAAAACCGCCCAATCAGGTCAATTATCACAACCAAAGGAACTGGACTCAGAGAGACCATGTTCCCTGGAGGAACTGCTGTTGAAAAGACAGCAGGAAAACAGGGAAGGAGGGTGGTGGAGTTGGGGTGAGTGGCAGCCACATGAACAGTCAGCAGATCACAGAGTTTAAGTTCCACTTTGTTCAGCTTAAACAGCATTCAGCTTCACTCTGCTAATGAAAGAGTCACTACTTCTGCCTGTCTGTTAAGTGGAGCACTGTAGAGTTTCTGCACCTCTGAATTTAACACTACCCATGCATTGCCTTCTTCTCTGATCATGCTCTTTGAATGACCATTATACTAAACTTGGTGTTGAATTCCTCCTGGCCCATTTGGTGAGGAGGTTTTTTGGTTTTTTGTTTTTGTTTTTGGAAAACACCTGCCTTTTTTCAGCAAACAATGAGGCCGCTTCTCAAATCAAGGCCAGGAGACATTTGGATTATTGCTAATCCTTTTATCCCATTCTTAGCCCCCTGGCTTTTCTGTCTCTGATCACCTCGTCATGTAGTGGACCAGATGCTCAACTCCCTAACTAATGTTCTAGCTCTCTTTCTCAAGTTGATGGCAGGCTCTCCCATCTCATAGTATCTCAGACTTCAATTTTCATGCTTAAAAGCATTTTTCTTTCTTGAGGTTGCAGTTCTAGACCATATTAACAGTCCACGCCCACAATGAAGACACTAGCAATAGCTCATTTGTTAAAATAGCATGACTCCAAAACACGCAAGAAACCCACAAGAAATCTGCAAGAACACAGTTGAAGTAGGAATCTCACTCATACGGAAATATATCTTCCAAGTTCATGAGGCCTATCGCATCTGGATGCTACATCATTTCTCCCACAAACAAGGAAAGAGGCACTGTGTTGGTCTGGCACTTAATATAAACTGGTTAAAGTTTTCTTCAGACTAATATACCAATTCATATTTTAAGGTTATGAAGGACCTCTGTGATCTAGCATGAGGTTCTGCATAAAAGTTATGCCATAGAATTTCATCCAGTGATTTCTGCATTGCACCTACACCAAATAAATTATGACTGGGTGTCTGAATGAGAGACCAAGTGAAGGACAAGACACCGCATCCTTCAATAACCTGTAGCAATTGTTAGTTACATTCCCTGTTAAAAATGTCCATCTTATTTCCAGCTTGAATTTGTAGCCCAGGCCAATGTTTTTCAACCAGTGTGCCATGGCACACAGGAGTACCATCAGGTCTGAGCAACTGTGCCACAAATTTTTTTTGAAAAACTACTCAAGGAGGTCTGGATTAGTTCATTGGCTCATGAATATTCATGAATTCATTTGGAAACTATATGGTAGTGTGCCTCAAATTAATTAAAGGTAGCAAGGTGTGCCACGGCAGAGAAAATGCTGGGAACCACTGGCCTAGGCTTCCAGCTACTACACAGAGGGTAACTGATTGATCTGTGAACTGCTATCTCAACAAAAAGCTTAAGAGCAAGACTGAACTCCTTTAGTCTCACAATAATATCCCATCTCCAAGATCTTGGAGTGAGGAGGGAACTGTTCGGGATAAAATTATGAGAATGATTCCATACACTTCTTGAAGTATTGATACAGCCTTCCAGTCGTGATCTTACCCATGCCACACAAAGTGATAATACCACCTCCTGAATGACTTGATTTTCCCACATATGCACCCAGAGATCACATTCATCTTTTAACTACAGCATGGCACTGGCAACTCCCATTTCGTTGGTCATCTACCATGGTTTTGCCACCTTCAAAGGTTCAGAACCCAGGAGAGAGGCCTCCAGAATCCTGAGACTGGCCCAAATCATTACTTTCCAGAAGGCTATGCTTTTGATCTCTCTCATCTACAGGCTGATTTTTCAACTCCCTCTTCTGCAGCATGTAAGACACTCATGTCAACAATCCCAAATAGAGAAAGAGTTGACTTTGGCCTCATTTTGCATAAGCTGTCACCTGGTACTTATGCAGCCAGTGTTGAAAAGTATTTACCATACAGAAATGCCCAACATTCATATGCCCCTTCAAGCTTCAGCCGCCATTCCAGGAGGAATGCTTCTAGGTTGAGGATGCTTTGATTAACTCCTTGGGGGGAAATTGAGTGTCTCCTGTTCTCTGCTTTTACCTGCATTTTGCCACATATTTTGTGTTACTGCAGTCTCAGATGATGACCCAGCACATGAATGGGCAGTGAGTTATATGGGTCAAAATTGACGATGGTGGGCCTTGGTCCCACCAGTACTTCTGCTTGGCCTTCCTGCCTCTCTCCCTCCTCCCAACACACTTAGCGGCTGGCTGGGATCTGGCCCAGGCACCTAACCAGGCTCCAAGCACTGCAGTATAGCAGCAGTCACTCCCCCCTTCCCAGCCCTCACCTTTCCTCCCCTCCCACAAGGACTGGGCCCAGTCACTCCCAACCCCAAGCAATTATGTGTAGGAACGCTCTTCCCTCCAGGCCCCATCCAGCCCCTCTCCCACATGAACTGGGCCAAGCACCCTGGGTGGGACCAATTATATGCACTTCCAAAAATTATATGAACCTGGCCCCCCTGAGCACCGGTTTGATTTAAGAACAGTTTCATGGCAGATTTGCCAAAACAAAAAAAAAATACACCAATATGAGATTTCTAAGATCACTACAGTACTTGCCAGCAGTTAAGGAATCTCAAGTGCCTTCCAAAATCTGAGACCAATGAGGTAAGGAACATGCTGCAATAAATCTAAACACAGCACCTTTCTGATGCAGAAACTATAGAACCAAACCACTAAAAAAGAAAAATCAAACCTGCTGGTAACACCTGATTCAGATGATGAAAAAAACACATGCTTTTCCACTCTGCCTTGGCTCACCAAGCAGGATCAGTCATCAGCATGGAAGCACATCCTCTGGAATGGTGGTTAAAGCATGAAGGGATGTACAAATGTTTATCATATCTGGCACATAAATACTTTGAAACAGTGCTGGAACTAGGTATTTTGGTGCCCAGGGCATGCCCAGGACAAGCAGCATGAAACACACCCTCAGATTTAGTGGTGAAATGGAGCCACTCAGCTGAAGTCACCCTCTAAAATATGGTGCTGAGGCGAAGCCCAGGTCACCCAGCCCTAGTTACAGCCTTGCCCTGAAATGCCAGTTACAATGGTGCCACAAAACACCTGTTCTCAGGTGGCATTGTAAATAAAAAGCAGGCAGCATTATCTCCTGTAAATATAAACAAATTTGTCCAACTTAGTGATTGGTTGAACAAGGAGGAGGACTGAGTGGACCTGTAGGCTCTAAAGTTTTACACTGTTTGTTCTTGAGTTCACTTATCTAACAAAAAGAACATACATCTGTAAATAGCGCTTTCACAGTAAAGAGATTGCACTATGCATGAGCTGATTGAAAACACTATTTCTTTTGTTTTTCTTTTTAAAGTGCAATTATTTGTAATAAAAACAAAGCAAGCACTGTACAGTTTGTATTGTTTTGTAATTGAAAATCGGTATATTTGAAAATATCAAAAAATCATAAATATTAATAAATTTAAATTGGTATTCTATTGTTGTTTAGCAGTGTGATTAAAACTGCAATTAAACATAATTGTTAATTGAGTTAATTTGTTTTGAGTTAATCACTTGAGTGAGCTGTGATTAACAGCTCTAGTTTAGAAATATTCTGTGCTCTCCCATGCTGCCACAATACAAGAACTGTTGGTAAACACTGTAGATGACAACAGCAAGGCTTGTAGAAGTGAGAATCCGATCCTTGCTTAAACTAGTCCCATTAGATAAAAAGCAGCACTTGTATCACTAAAAGTAAAGCCTAATCTTCCATAGAGGCAGTAGCAATAGATTGTATAGGCCTGGAGCAAAAGTCATGCAAATCTACCAACATCAGGACTTTGTTTCCAGGCCTTCATTTTCTTCCACAGAGCCTAGCCAGTACAGGGTTAGATCTGCACTTACTCTTCCATTTGATTCAAGAGCTCACACCCAGCCACACAAATAGGACCTTGTGTATGGCATGTAACTTATGTCTGGTTTGCTATTCTCCTAGTGGTCAGCTATGCTGCATTGTGTTACACACCAGAAGGTTGAAGCCACTAACTGGCTACCAGCTTGGGTCAGTACATTAAAGTAGTTTGTCATTTTAGGATTGTACTCTTTTTGTCATATTCTTGGCATTCATTACTGGTTATTACTTCCTCAAAGCCTATTGCTTCTGAAGTAATAGGATGCTTTCGGAATGACTTCAGTGGACGTACCTGGATCACACTCTCAATATTTCTGCAGCAGACACAATGCTAATATACATCACATTACCAAGGTGAAAACAAACAAAGAATCCTGCGGTGCTTAAAGGGTAACAAATTGATTTATTGTATGAGCTTTCATGGGAGAAAATCCCACCTCATATTATTTTTAACAAGCTGTATTTTCAGCCTGACTGTTTCATTCTCAGGTGCTAAGTCCAAACATGTTTTAGTAAGGCTAACAGATACATTAGCCCAAAAATCCTAGATAATTTTAAGTCACTAGGTTTTATGAGTATTTCAGTATGTGTCAATGAAATGATATACACTCTTTTTGCGTTATCACCAGCCTGAAAAGCTATTCAGTTAACCTGCATTTCCAATGCTTCCCCAAAAAGAAGTCTAAATTACTTATCTTTCAAGACAGACAGGGACAAAAAGAACATTATCTTTATTTTGGTGCCAAACATACACCGGGCTTCAAAAGCTTCTCACACACATGAAGCAAATCATTTGCAATGTAACACAGCAAGACCCACTTCTCAAGTTAGTTCAGTTAGATTTTTCTATTTTGAGCTCCTCACTCAAAAAAGTAGTTAAAAAATAAACAAACTGGGAAAATATGGCCAAAGTATTTTTATGGCTGTGCGAGTCTTTTGAAGTAACATGTTCATAGCAGAGAGATGCCCAATCCAGAACCATAGTTCCAAAGCCTCCCAATCATTAGAGCTCTCACCAAACCAAAATCAAACATCAATTTCTGAGTCCACCTCTACTTCACACTGAAACATTCGAAAATTATTGATTCAGCTGCAGAATTCTACATTGAGGCAGCCCATCTCAGATCTGGGCATCAGTTTGTCATTCAGCACTTGAGTTTGCACTTATTTCTATACCATACTGGACTCCCAAGCCTGGGAGCGAGCTCACCACATGCAGTTACATTTTAAGCAAAAATGGGCACTACCACTGTAATCAAGCCAAGCCTGGCAGAAAACCCTACAAAAGGCCAACAAGAATAACTTGTGATTGTCCCTTTGTAGAATTTGGGACCAATATGATCATGTAGTCTGACCTCCTGCACAATGCCCACCCACTGCTCTAATATATCTCTAATCTATGACTGAGTTAAAGTTCTCAAATTGTGGTTTAAAGACTTCAAGGTATAGAGACTCCACCAACAACTGAGTCATGCCCCATTCTACAAAGGGAGGCAAAAAACAAAAAACCCTAGAGCCTTTGCCAGTCTGCCGCATGGGAGATTCCTTCCTGACCCCAAACACGGCAATCAGCAAACCCCTGAGTATGTGGGCAAGTTTCATCAGCCAGACACCCGTGCAAGAATTCCTGTAGTAACTTAGAACCCACCCCATATAACTCCCATCTCAGGCCACTGACGTATGTCCCACAATCCTCCTTCTGAAGAGCAAACTAGGAGTGGAATTTGGAAAGTGATGCTTCCTCCTACTTGTATAAACCCTCACGTCTGCACTGGGAGACGTACTCTTCCATTCACCGCCATCTGCCAGAGCCAGGGACTACCCTGAAGGAACAGCTGCTGCTTTCTGTACCCATAGTTGAATGCTTCATGTTAGTATTGCACGTCTCTCTGCTACTACTCACTAGCAGCTGCCAAAGAGACTCAGAAAAAAGGCCATCTCTCCACAGAAGATGGAAAGTAAAGCAACCAGCTCTCAATCAGATTCTGCTTCCCTTTCCCATACCCACTACCCAGCCCTGCAAGCTCCATCTTGACAGAGGTAAGTACAGAGGGAAGGATGCTGCTGGAAAGGCAGCATTTCCCCCTTCTCTCATGGCACAGGGGAGACCTGCTCCACACTGCCAAAATCAACATTTCATTTTCCACCTCTTAGTGAAACAGCCACAGTCTGTCCCCAGATGCACACAGGCAGCATCCAGGAATTGGAACAAAACCCGTTTGAAGGAAGAACATGACCAAAGCATGCAAGCTACCTGCCAAAAATAATTGGGCAGATCACCTGAGGAGAGAAAGATGCAGCAACTGTTTCTACTTTGGAGCATACCAATGAATCAATCCCTCCTCTAGAGTAGTCTCCAGTTACACATCCCTGTGCAGCCAGTCCAAGCAGGCATCCCACCAGGACGTCAGGACACATCAGGTATTTTAAGAAACATCAGGCTGATCAACTGCAGAGTACTGTGGCACTTTTAAGGACTAACAAATGTATTTATCATATGAATTTTCATGGTAAAAATCCCACTTCAGACATGTGAAATGGGAAACTACAGAATGGAAGGAAATATATAAATGCAGAGAAAGATAAGTCACAAAGTCAGTTCAGATTTTTTCAGCAAAACAAGCAAGTTGTTTGGATTCAAACAGTGTGGAACAACAGGCAAGAATGTTAAAAGTGGGGGGAAATCACTTTTTTTAATGAGAGACCCAGGCCAAATCTCTATTCAGACCTAATTTAATGGTGTCAAATTTGCATGTGTGCTGCATACAGTGACTAATGAAACTTCAAGACCCAACTTTTAAAGGAAAAAAATTAGAGGCATAATCCAGGTGTATGGTACTGTGTAGGCAACACAAAACAAGATACTACAGATACAGCATTGATTTACTTACTAGTCCTTGTCTGTTTAAAGAATGAATCATCACATCAACCTTGAATTGTTGCAACACTAACAACAGCATGTCTTGCAACTCCTTAGAACCTTGGTGAACTGAAAAGACAAAGTGGAGCACTCTGATAATGTGAAACACAATCTTGCCTCCTCACTTCAATAGCTCTGGGGCTGATGACTAAACTGGTAAGGTTCTTTGGCCTGTAGGCATGCCATTAAGACTTGATCATAACAAGTCCTTTCTGGCCTCATAGAATGTATGAAGTTGTTTTGTCAGAAGCAACCATATCATTGTCTCCTTAGTGAATACTTTAGTCCCTCTAGCCCAAAGTTTTCCATCTCTGATAGAAGGGCTCATTTTGACAAATACATTTAAACTTATTAGACTTTTACTTACAAGCAATTCTAGGGGATAAGAAAGTGGCAACAATTAAGTAACAACCAAAACATCAACAGGACATTTAAAATAAGGAATCAGATTCCCAGCTGGTAACAGTGGCAAAGCTCCAGTGGCTTTAACTTCATTTAACACCAGCAGAAGATCTGGTGGAAAATGTTTAAGAGCACAAATAATACCAAAATGGTCTAATGAAGACCAATGAAACCAGATTGACCAGGATTTGCATAATTTAAGCAATTACTCCAACAGACACCAAATACAATTCACTGTAGACAACTAAGATATAACAAGGGGACATTTTCAAAAGGAACTCCATCTACGTGGTGTTTGCATTAAACTGGCTGCACACATTCTTCAAATTTACCAACATGAACATGATGCATTTGAGCACCTGTGAATCTGCAAACCAAGATTTGTACCTGAAAATAGAAAGAAGGATGCTGTGTGCACACAAGGAGGCTGGGTAGTGTTGCTTTGCTCCTTAGTCCAGGAGCAAAATAAGGTGATGAACAAGAATGGAAGAGTCCCTCAGGATGTCTATCATACAGAGCTTGGGGAGTTACTCTGGCAAAGATATTGAAGTGCAACCATTGCAATAAATAAGGATCTTGCTGAGTCTAAAGCATGTTACTAGAATCAGAACATCTGGATTTTTCTCTGGACTGTCACAAAACTTCCTGTGCAATCCTATTCAAGTTACATACGCTATGCCTGAGTTTCACTGCAAGAGGAGACAATTATACTTCTGACACAGTTTTGATTAAATGCTTCCTCAGTGCTCTGATATATTTCTCTGGAAGTCATGCTAAGTATGCAAGGCATAAAAAAAATGGCAAAAGAAACAGAAATAGCACACCATACAGACCAAGCGATACTAAGGCCTGCCCTAGCCCTTCTGGAATACTCGTTCACTGTATCATCTAAAAAGACTGTACAAGCAGATGCAGTCTTATGCAAACAGAAGACAGGTCTCAAGAATTTAAGTTAATGGAGAGATTGTGTTAGAAAGCTACTGAGATCTTAAAATTAGACAGCAGTACTAAAACAAAATAAGAGATTATAACAGTAGATGACAAACACATGATTTGGGAACTAAGAATAAATGAAGAATTGCAGCATAGTAATTTCACTCCAACAGTGATGAGTGTTTGCAATAGCTCCCTAGGGACATGATGGAATCCAGCATGTAAATGAAATCTAAGGCACTTTTGATTCAGCTCAAGTGGTGGCAGTGGGACAACGATTACCAGCACGAAGGCAGGACCAAAATAAACCAAAAGGGGGTAGATGTATTGAATGGTTGTTTCCTTCCTGTTCCTATCATTTATGTTCTGATTTCCATGGCAGCAGTCTGAGATCATACTGTAAACATGGCTTTAGGGATGAACAAAAGGAAGGAAAAGCTGAAGATCTTTATTTTAGCGTAGGACAAGGCCTTGAAATAGCTCACAGCAGTGGTTGTCAGTTAGGGGTTTTTGCATTCTGGGGGTATGCAGGGGTCTTTAACTCATCTAGATCAGCATCTCTCAACCTGGGGAGAGGGTGGGTAGGGGGAAGATGTATAGGTTGGCAGGAGGGGGCAGAGATCACAAGTGCAGGGCCAGAATTAGTATTTGGCAAGCAGGGCAACTGTCCAAAGACGCCACACCATTGTGGTCCTGCAAAGCTTAAGTTACACACTTCAGCCCCAAGTGGCAAGTCAAAGGCTTCACATTCCTGAAGGGGGTACAGTCATCTGAAAAGCTTAAGAAACACTGGTTTTCAGGGATGATCCAGATCACTACATAAAAACAAGAGCATTTGGGAGAATTACTATCGAGCACTGTAGTATTTTCTACAGAGGCTAAGTTCAGCTGAAATTCTTTTTAAACCCAATCTTCAAGGAGTGTGGCAGGAACACAAATCTCATTGTGACAACCATTCTGGCCATCCCATCTCCAAGTCCCACCCTGTCTCTGAAAGTCCCCCTTTTCATCAATTGCAGCCTACGACTAAAACTACTGGACACAGTAAGGGGACTAATGCACTGATTTGTTAAATAGTTGTCATTTTCTGGAACTCCCACACAAAGTGGCACAATGGCACTACAGAGAACTATCCGATTAGAAATCCCATGAACCCATTATTTTCCTGTGAAATACAAACTTTCAATTGAACCAAATACAGAAGGAGAAAAGCAGTAAACTAAAGAGAAGCCTGTTGAAAAACTATGATTACCCCTCAAATTAAGTCACAAGGCTGAGGAAAATATGCCTGTGTGAGAGTGCGTGTGTCAAAGTGTCCTGCCATTGAGGTATTATCTTGCCGTTACCATAGTGATCAGTCATGAGTAGCCAGTACAGAGGGAAATCTGCAATCTCACATGAAAAAGTCAGTCAAGGCTCTAGGCAGCTGTAAGTAAAGAACAAATGTTTGGGGGAATAAAAATGAAAGCGTGCAAGTTTTTGGTGTATGTTAGTTCTGCATTGCTTTTCAGAGATTTATGCCTCTATTTCATATCTCCGCACACACACGTATGCATAGTAACTGTCCTACTCCTCCGCCTACAAAGTGAAAGATGTTTGCCAGGGCATGCCAAAAGCTGGAATTTGGTTGACCTCCATGCTGTTCACCTGAGCTCATGTCATGGGTCAAAGCTTGCCAGGTAAACAATAATCAGTTACACTTTAGAAGATACATTGCTTGCCCAGTTAACAACAATGAAACTAAAACTATAAGGCAAGTAGGCATACGAAAGACTTAAAATTACCTTAAAATGGACTTTGCACTGGACTGAAGTCCTAGTATTTAGCTTGAGGTCTACAAGTAGTATAAGTTAGTGCAAGGCCTCATTAGGCCTAATATAACTTAGCATAAGTGCATAACTGAGTTGGAAGATTTAGACATATGCATCTTGTGATAGCCAGTTAGACTACAAAAGTCTTTATTGAATCAGACTTTTTGAACCACATTGTATGGAGAATCACTGATCTTCACAATGATTTTGACAATTTAAGAACCCCAAGAACATGTAGCAGAAATAATAAATATGGACAAGAGGCCAAGATCTAAACAAAAATAGTCTTGGATATAGGTGACAAGAAGGAACAGATGCATAAACGGGAATTAAATCCAACCTTCAGAGGGAGCTTGACAGAGCAGGATGGTGGCAACCTTAACACTTATATGACTTTAAGGGAAATCCATAGCCCTGCCGATTCCTGAGTATAAATGATGCAAATTCTGCTGACATCCTAATTTTTTTCTTCCTAGTTCTGTGATTTTGCCTATATTGATTGTGGTATTAATAAACCTCTGACTCTTTGCATGCCTCAATCATTCTCAGAGTTAATCTCTAAGTTGTTGACAAACAACAAAACTTATTAGTGTTCAGTGCATTTTGCCTCCTAAATCAATCCATTAAAAGATGTAATGAAGTGAGAATTTTCTGTAATATTTTTATGAATCTTACACATGCCTTCATTTCCCCTGTATTTTGCACAGACACCCAATGGAGGGATAAACCGTTTAAGTTTGCTTTCAGGGCACGCTGAAAGATGTACGTGTCTGTATGTGTCACCTAGGTGGCTGAATTTGAATGGGTCATTTAGAAAGGGAGAGTAGCCATGGTCGACTTCATAAATGGAAAATCCAACAGGAGAATAAAACCCCACATCACCACGACACTGATAACTAGCACTTAATAACTAGAGGCAAGTGGGTTTCCCCACCTTTTAGCAGGGAAGCTACAGTAAGTGAAGATTCCTAACTCAAGAACAAAGGACTTCAAGGTGTGAGGATAAAGTGTTGGCTTCTGGAGGAAGCCAGGAGCTTTCACCTGGGAACAGTCTGAAGAGGCCAGGCAGAAAGACACAAAGCCTGAACATGGGTTGGGGCTCTAACAAGAAGGGATTATGCTTTAAACTAAAGCTTTGTTTCTCTATGCTAATACAAGGACTTCAGATTCGGCGTGCCAGGTAACCAGTAAAAGGTTACCTTGTTTGGACAAGGCCGCCTGTGTCACTATAAATACTCAGAACACTGAGCCCTAAAGAAGCATGGTGCTAGCCTCCTACTCAACTCTGGGTTGGCTGGATTCACTGCAAGAACCCACAGAGACAAGAGTTGACCAATGCCAAGGGCCCTGACCTGGAGGCCACAGGCCTGCTCCTGTGAAACTCTGTGGGCCCTGTGCCCCAGCCCACTTAAGGCATCCTTCCCAGAAGACTAGTTATCAGTTGCAGTATAGATCATACCCTGCGACTCCATGACATAAGCTCATGGAAAATGCACACTTGCAAGATACCCTTTTTCAGAAGGCAATAGATTAAAAATGTATAAAAAATTTGTATGTAAATAAAACAGTGAAGTTGACAGTGTATGACGTTTTCCCCCATGTTTTTCCAACCAGTTAGTGTAGACAGCCCAAGAACGTCATCATGAGCCTTAGCTCCAACATTTCACTTTATTTTTGCCACTAGTTTTGCCCTGAGGCAGGGTATTTTTCCTTCAATTCATCTCAGCTGAGAGAATTTCCAGAGCAGTAGCCGTGTTAGTCTGGGTACAGCAAAAACAATGAGAATTCTGTGGCACCTTAAAGACTTGGCTTTCCATGAGGGTCTCCAAGAACAGTTTCCCAGATGATGACACAGCACACCTGGTAACTGAACTTTGTGACTTTATCCTGACCCACAACTACTTCAGATTTTGAAATGATCTATACCTTCAAGTCAATGGCACAGCTATGGGTACTTGCATGGCCCCAGAGTATGCCAACATCTTTATGGCTGACCTGTAACATTGCTTCCTCGAATCTTGTCCCCAATTACCTCTCCTTTACCTACATTACATTGATGACATTTGCATCATCTGGACCCACAGGAAAGAGTCCCTTGAAGAATTCCACCAGGATATCAACAATTTCTACCTCACTATCAATGTCATCCTGGACCATTCCACACAAGACATCCACTTCCTGGACACTACCATATGAATAAGGGATGGACGCATTAACACCACCCTATACCAAAACCCAGCTCTCCACAATACATACCTCCAGCTTATACCCGGGACATATTTACATGATCCATCATCTACAGCCAAGCCTTAAGGTACAACTGCATCTGCTCTGATCCCTCAGACAGAGACAAACACCTATAAGATCTCCGTCAAGCACTCCTAAAACTGCTATAGCAACCTGGGGAAGTGAAAAAACAGACAGATCAACAGATCCAGACAGGTACCCAGAAGCTGTCTACTACAGGACAGACCCAAAAAAGAAAACAACAGAACATCACTGGCCATCACCTACATCCCCCAGCTAAAATCCCTCCAGCACATCGAAGATCTACAACCCATCCTGGAAGACAATCCCACACTCTCTCAAGCCTTGGGAGGCAGGCCCATCTTTGCTTACAGGCAGCCCCCCAAACTGAAGCAAATGCTCACAAGCAAGTGAACACCATACAACAAGTACACTAACCCAGGAAACTATCCCTACAACAAACCCTGTTGCCAGCTTTGCCTGCATGTTGACTCCAGTGATACCATCACAGGTACCAACCACATCAGCCATACCATCAGGGGCTCATTCACCTGCACATCCACTAATGTGCCAGCAATGCCCCTCTGCCATGCACATTGGACAAACTGGACTGTCCTTGCACAAAGGATAAATGGACACAAATCGGACATCAAAAATGGCAACATCCATAAACCAGTAGAAGGCTTCAGTCACCTGGGGTATGTTCACACAGCAGTCTTATTTTGAAACAACAGAGGTTGTTTCGAAATAAGAAAGGCCATGTTCACACGACGCACCGTTGTTTCAAAACAACTTAAACCCCATGTGGGGTGAAACAATGCCGTCTGAACATGTTGTTTCGAAACAACGGTGGCTTGTTTTGAAATAACTGTTGTCTGAACCTGCTATTTTGCTTTGAGCTTTTTTCCTTAATTCGAATTAACTGTTTGTTAATTCGAATTAACTAATTTCAAAATAACGCCTTATTTCAACACAACTTGTATCGAAACAACTTGTATCGAAATAACCCCCTGTGTGTGAATGTAGCCCTGGACACCCAGTAGCAGACTTGAAAGTTGCCATACTGCAACAAAAAGCTTCAAAAACAGACTTCAGCATGAAACTGCAGAGCTGGAGCTGATTTGTATACTTGACACAATCTGACTGGGTCTACATAGGGATGAGGAATGGTTAGCATATTACAGAAAGTGATTGTCCTTGTTCACACACTCTCCCCCTTTAATGGACTGGTGTGAATGGGCCCCATCTGCCCTAACTGAACTGACTTTGCTAACACTTGCTCTACTCCATCCTGGTATGTGTATATATACGTATCAACTGTAGTTTCCACTTCATGAATCTGACCAAGTGGGTTGGAGCCCACAAAAGCTTATGCCCAAAGAAACCTGTTAGTCTTTAAGGTGCCACAGAATTCTTGTTGTTTTTGCAGGGGGTGGGGCCACACAACAGGTGCCTGGGCACGAACCCTGCCCTTTTTTCAGGGTAGCAATGCCCCTGGAGAGACCCAGCCGTCACAGCAATCTACCAAAACCTGGGATGTCTGCTCTTGCTGCACTCTTTGCTGCAAACATATTGCCATATTGCTGTTATGAGAAGGGATGCAGAGCATATGGCAGCCTGGTGAGTAGACATCCAGCAGACCCTTTAATCTTAGCTGGGCCCCACTGCAAACTGTTGCCCACTGCTAACTTCCTCCAATACCTGGTAAAAACTCTTCACCCAACTAAGTGAGCTCAAGAGGAAGAAGCTGACAAAAATTCTTAAAAAGCAAGAGACTGCCTGCAAATGAAGAGAACAGCTTTTGGGAGGCATTCTGCCTTCCTGATGTCCTCCAAAACCTTCATATTTGCAATGCTCTCTCCATACCACTCCAAGCAGCTCTGATATTAAAATACCCACAAACATAAGATTAGCATCATTATGGTGACAAAAGAATAGGCAGAACTCATGCTAGTCAGCACACCAACAGGTCTCAAGAGGGAGAAAATCCTGACAAGAGCCCCAATGTAGCTTTATTGCAGCCTGCTACCCCTCAGCCATGACAGCAACACTGTGAACACAAAGTTGAGTCCATCACTTCTGCATCACTTAAATGGAAAAAAAAAAAAGCAATTCATGGAAGACTGAAAGGCCAATGAATAGCAAGAGTAAATACGGAAAGGAAAGCTCACTTGTGAGTATCAAAGATCAGGATTTGTCTGTGATGCTCCAGTATTATCAGCTACACTGGTGAATTAGGAGGTACATGGAGGATTGTGCTGTGGTGTGACCTGCAGTCCAAGAAGGAATCATTGCCATAATCCAAAAAGAGAAGCAACCAATACTCACAGAATAAGGAGCTATAAGGGAATACTAGGATTGCTGAGAATTCCCATGATACTAGCTACACTGCTTCACTCAGGAAGAGAAAGAGAGTACAGCAAGTACTAAGCAGCAAAGCACGGGTGTAGTATTTCGTCACTGCCCCAGTGACCACCACTTGTACCAGTAGTTTGCCTGATGCTGCCATACAGAGCCCAAAGCTAAGTCCCTCACTTTCAAGAAGGTCACTCACAAGAAGCACATTATGGCATTTATGTGCATCTAGGAAGCTGCAGTGAGCAGCTGCTAAGCCAAGCTTCATTGCTGCCTTTTCCCTCCCGATGAAGCATGTCAGGGCAATGGCATCTGTGAGGCACCCCCGGTCCTTTGTGCATTATGCTGAGCAGGTTTTATACATTCTGATTTGTGAATCTGCGGAGCCCGGGGGGGGGGGGGCAGTAGGGAATTCACCCAGATCTACAAATTTGATAAATTCCAGTGGAATTATTGGATACCAGGTGAATTTTCGTGAAAATAAAAGAGGAAACAAAAAAAATGTCCCAGTCCACATTTTATTTTTTTTTTAAATGCACATTCACTATCTTGCTTCTCTGTTATGTGTGTATTTCTCTAAATAACAGTAAGATACTGGCCCACACTGGTACATCCTTTAGGCTTCAGGAGAGTCTTATGTTGAATTCAAGTACATTCTGCACTTAAAATATGCATATCAACACAAGCTTATTGGCATCCACAACAACAAAGACTCCCAAAATATTTATTAGTACAATTGGTTGATTTCTGTACAAGTTTTCTGTTTTCCATGCCTGGCAATTAAACTTCACCAGAACCAACCACTGTGCTTTCAGGATTGACTGGATGATGAATTAAGATTACTACAGGAGACCTTAATTATGTGAAAATTAAGATGTTGGATAGCTGCCCAGAAAAGCTACCATCATTAAAGGATTTAGTAATGGTGGGGTGTAGGAGGAAGACATTTATAATACTCTCTAAATACACTTTAATTCTGTAAATCAGCACACCAGTATAATGAAGTTATAATATATTTATGATAATGTAATTACATAGCAATTACCCATACAACAGTATAAGGGAAGTCCAATACAGCATCAGACATTGCTTTTGAAACTGACTGGCTATACACAGAAAATATAATTAAGCAATAGATAGTGAGTTGTTTCATGCTGAGTTCAAGACTGCATTACTTTAAGCTCAAGTGTAGCTTTTTGTAACTTGACAATTTAATTTGAGGAAAGCCAAAACCTATCCAATCTCCTTGAATCCTGTTGCTTAGACACAGCTAGTCACACCTACTGGCTGGCTGACCTATTGTGGATCTTGCCAGTTTATTAAAAACCATACAACCATCATGGTGTTGGGTCAGTTACAGAACTCTGGGCAGCTAGACCCATTTCTACCATTAAGTCTAAACTCAGCTATCAAGAAAGCGAGTCAGTCCAAAGTTGGGCAAAAGGCTATTTCCAGACATTTGGGAGTCAGTATTCCCCAAAACCCCTTAAAGCAACACATAGGCAAGGCCATCTTCCTGCATGCTCTGGATAGCACAGAAAGCAGCATCACAGTTTTGTCATAAATTTATGACTTGTTGAAATAATGTAAGATCAGCCATACTGTGTCCATCTAGCTGACTGTCCTGTCTTCCAAAAGTGGCTAATGCCAGGTGCTTCAGAGGGAATAAATAGAACAGGCAACCATCAAGTGATCCATCCCTTATTGTCCACTCCCAGCTTTTGGCAAAAAAAGGCTAGGCATTACATCCCAGCCCATCCTGGCTAACACCCATTGATTAAACCATCCTCCAGGAACTTACCTAATACTTTTTTTTAACCCTTTTATAGTCTGGGGGGGGATGGTTTGATCTTCACAATATAGCTTGGCAAAGAGCTCCACAGGTTGACAGTGCATGTTGTAAAGAAATACTTCCTTCTGTTCATATTAAACATACTGCCTATTAATTTCTTTGGATGACCCCAGTGCTTGTGTTATGTGAAGCTTCCTCCATTCACTTTTTCCACACCAGTCATGACTTTAGACTTCTATCATATCCCTCCTTAACCATCCCTTTTCCAAGCTGAACAAGCTCAGATTTTTTAATCTCTCCTCATGTGAAAGTTGTTCCATAGCCCTAATCATTTCTGTTGCCCTTCTCTACACCTTTTTAGAGATAGGGAAACCAGAGCTGCATACAATACTCAAGGTGTGAGAGTATCATGGTTTTATATACTACCATTGGGATATTTTCTCTTTTCTATCTATCCCTTTCCTAATGGTTCCTAGCACTATTATCTTTTTTGACCTTAGCTGCACTGAGCAGACATTTTCAGTGAACTTTCCATGACAACTCCAAGATCTCTTTCTTGGTGGTCACAGTTAATTTAGACCCTGTTGTTTTGTATGTCTGGCTGGAATTCGTTTTCCAATGTGCATTACTTTGCATTTAATCAGCATTGAATTTCATCTGCCCTTTTGTTGCTCAGTCACCCAAGGGGACTAAAAGAGGTTTCCGTTTACCCCTTCTACGGCTCTCTAAAGGTTAACATCTATTGCCATTATATCTAGATCACATGTTAAATGAAGTGGGATGCTGGTTTTACAGGATATATAACAGACAGAACTAAGAACACACTGCTGTATGTTGATTCATTTCTTTTTCAGTAAGGATGGTCTACAGAAGTGACTTAGTTCCTAACTGCTCAGAAACCACAGCAAGCCTGTGAATGTTGTACAGTGCCCCTTTGCTGGATTCTCTAGTCCAGAGCTGCAATGTTAAACAAACAGAGAACTCCATCTGAAAGTAAGAACCCAGCCTCCTCTCCAGACAGGATCTGCCTTCTTGGCTTCATAGTGGACTCTAAATGCTAAATATTCTCGTTAAGGGTAACATTAATGGCAAACAAACCAGTCCTCTCCCCCTTTTACTGTCTGAAAGTCCTCTAAGTTCACAGAACAACAGACACTTTTCATCTGATTATACTGTTCAAGGCAATGAGCTAATCAGATGTTGACTGCTGGAGTCATACCATTTATGGCCCTTAAGCCTGGGTATGAGGAGTGACATTGCTCAGTGTTAAGATCACAAACTAATTAACACAGCAACTAGATTTCAAACTACTGGGCTCAAAAGATGGAGAATACTGTCCACATGCCAAATTCAGCCTTGATTTTTATCCATGCCAGCTCAGTGTGAGTGGAACTGCAAAACATACAGTGGAGGCCACAATAGGGATCTACAACTTATCTGTCATGCCACTCGGTAAGTGATGGCTGTCCCAGCACCAGGTGCTCCTTCTTTGTCAAGATGAAATGCTAGTTTTCACCTGGTTCTATTTTTATTTAAAAGAGAAAACAGTGCAAACTCAAAAAGTTACATTTTTATTAAATACTGAATCTTCCTACCTATTTCCGATCTAATCTGGTTCCACTTTTTGCTCAGCATGTTTAAAGTTTCTTATGTTTGATACATCTACTTCAGGGTGCCTAAGAGCTGGGCAGGAAAGGATGGGTGGACAATTTGAATTTGTTGAACAAACACTCCAGCCAATAGCAGTCCTGTTGTGTGTCTTTGAAAAGGGCAGCATCACAGCAGAAGAGAGTCCAGCCCATTTCTTCCGTGTTTCTGTTCAACTGATCCAAAGTGAAAATGGTTCTGGTAGGACAGACCAACTCCTGTCTGAGCTGTGGGAGGATATTTACAGGCTCTGGAAGAAGGCAGTGGCTTGGTTACATGAGGAGCTAAAACTTCATTTTTCTGTCAAAGCCTAGTTTCTTGAACACAACATCACAGCAATTGAACAGCTTGCAGGCATCACTTACATGCACTGTAGTCTTATACAGCCTGTGTAATCATCCTCTGTTTTCTTCCTGGCAGAGAGTTTAGAGTTTTTTCTATTTTACATTTCTTTTAACAAAAACCATTGTAGCTCTACATGGTGCCAAATTTGCCTAATTTCTACCACTTCCCCTGCCTCTCTACCTTCCATTGTTGCATGGAGAAAATATAAGAATCAAACTTATTATGGGGTTCCTTTTCACTGTGTTTGGTCTTTACACTTTGTTCTCCCCTCTACTCACATCCTGGTCTGCTGAGTTCACCCACACAGATTCAAGCATCAATCTTCCCACGCCGCCCACGGCTGCTCCATTTAGCCTGCTGACTCCACCTCTCCTCTTCTGATTTGCTTTCCTCTTTAGACTCACTTCAAGGCCAACCTCCCTCCATTACTAAGCTGACACAGCTGGCAATGCAGAAAGGCAGGGGCAAGTTGGAGGGTGGCAATAGAGGCGTTTTTATTCAGTTGAGCTTCCTTAGTAACAGAGCCGCTGCTTTGAAGCGCCAAAGTCCAATTTCTCCAACTGAAGTTGCCAGTAATAAAAAGTAACAGCTAAATAGATCACAGCTTTCCAAGTGTACTTTAGAGCAAGTTCATTCTACCTTTTAAGCTGTGCATGAGAATACAGAATGAAGACTGTAGATACATAATGCAAAAAACAGTTGGCCAGGAAGACATTCAGCTGGCTAAATGCAACATACCTGACAAAGTCACATCACCAAGGAAGCAGAAAATGAAGCACTTGAAACCATGCCCTCTACTCCTTCTCCCACAGGAACAGACTTTACTACTTCAGCTTCTCTACACCTCCAGACGGTCAGACCATGCACTGCCTCCCTGAGTGCCCTCTCACACACACTTCTTCCCTCTATTGCCCTGTCTCAATACTGAGGTACTGTCTGCTGTGGGTGGAGGTAGTTTGGTAAAAGGTGGGGACTGAAGTCTGGCAGAGCTCTGGTTGTGACCTCAAATTGTCATTTGGATTGCTTTTGCCCAAAACCAGCCTTCACACAAGTGAACTTTCAGTTCCATATAGCTTCATTAGCCCTTGATATTGCTACAGTTCACACAGTTGGTTCTTTGGGGGAAAGTACAGCTAGGTAAGGAAATAATCTGAAGACTGGAGCTGTTCAATTATATGGGACAGGTTCTGGTTGACCTGTTACCAGAAAACGTTTGATGAAAACCAAGCACATACCAGCCTAGACGCTGGTCAATCTGCTGAGTTAATCACTAAACATGGATAACATTTACCCTGTATGCAGGGAACACTGGTAGGAGCTATAATACATTATGTTAGAATTGGAAAGGGTACAGAGAAGGGCAACAAAAATTCATAGGGGACTGAACAGTTTCCACATGAAGAGAGATTAAAAACACTAAGGACTGTTTTGTTTTTTGTTTTGTTTTTTTTAAATATGACTGAGGTCTGTAAAATCATGAATGATGTGCAAGAAAGTTATTTATCACTTCATATAAGACAGGAAGCAGGGATCACACAATCAAACTATGAGGCAGCAGGTTTAAAACAAACAAAAGGCACTACTTCTTTACACAATGCCACAGTCAGATTGTGGGACTCTTTGCCAGAGGATGTTGTGGAGGATGAACTTAATTCTTAATGCACCAAGTTATAGTTAAGTTCATGGAGGGTAGATCTAGCTACGGCCATTAGCCAAGATGGTCATGGACACAACCCACTAGGTGTCCCTAGGTGTCCCTGTATTCTGACAGGCAGAAGCAGAGGCTGAACAACTGGAGGATGGATTGTAATTCCCATGTTCTGTTCATTCCCTCTGAAACATCTGGAACTGGCCCATCAGAAGACAGGATAGTGAGTTAGATGGACCAGTGGTCTGAGCCAGTATGCCCATTCTTATGTTCTTTGACATGACCAACCCTCACAGCAAGGTTAAGAATTATTGAAGTAGCAAGTCATAAGTCCCAGCCTATGGATCTCGTTCTTCTTAGACCAGTCACAAACAAATCCGTGTAGCATTTGTGCCGTGGGATCCAGACACTGGACACACACCTTGTGAGCCTGCGCAGGTGAGCTAAAACCCAGATCTTCAAATCTGGAGTGCGAAAGGAGTAGTCAAAGGTTTATGATATGCTTATATTTTCATTTTCTTTTCTTGCCACCAGTTATTGCATATTCTCCATGCTAAAGAGAATATAACTACAATTAAGTTCAGTATGATGCCAATGAGAGTGTTTTGATTTATGTCTACTTTTCACTGGTTCACATGTTAATTCAAGCAAGTTGACTCAATCTATGTCAGCTCTTAGGAGGAAACAGTCATAATGCCATCAGTTCTCAGTTACCTCTTGTCAGGTTCAGCTTTTAACAGAAATCAGTTTTACCAAGCATTTCATTACAGTTTCCTTCTCTGTTTATTGGCACTTCAGTCTCTTCCATTTGGTGGCCAAATACCTCGGAAGACAAGAATGCTCTGAAGCATATTTGTAGATCTCTGACTTGAAACACATTTGAAATATTTATCTTGCTAGAAATTGATTTACACTCCTAATTACTATAATGAATCTCTAATCTTTTATGGCCAGTGAAATAGGATCATAAGTTCTTTGCCAAAACCCTCTCCCCTCTCACCAAGTACCAGAAATACATCATTGCAACTTACTTCACGTGTTACAATATTCTGAGTATGCTGGTTCAGTTGTTTGGGCCCGATCCAAATGCCACTGATGTCAAGGAGGGAGTTTCAAATAAGGTTTGGATCTGCTAAATTAACTTAAAACTGAATGCAAGATTCCAATTAAAACCCAAGAATGTTTTTTCATAACAAATATCTCAGTGCTTGCCAAACTTTCACATTATAGGCATTGCATGAGAGTTTCGTATGAAAAATTTCAATCATTTATACAGCTTTTCAAGAGAAAATACAAAGCCCCATCACTTGCTCAACTTATAGCAATGTTTTATTCTAATGAATAACTGTGCAGTCTTTTTTGGGAAGACATGGCAATTGTTTAATACAGCACAGAAATAGCATGCAATAGTTAAAACAAAGTACAGCAGGAAATCTCAATAGATATACACCAATATCTAATCCAGACACAGCTAGGGCAAGATCAATATGAGAAGAAAGTAGCTTTCAACAACCTAAAGAGACAGCCTGCCAAGTTTTAATGCTCTGACCAGCCATGAGATGTCCATGTGCATCCCCAGGGGTGCAAGATTATTCAATTATGTTACGCATTTCCCATACAGAACATTTGAAACGTGCCCACAAGAGAAGCACTCAACACAGAAAGAAAACAAAAAGCCTTGTGCACACAGCAAGGACAGGTGGTGACAGGTTCATCTGCTAGAATGGGTTATAAAAAACACTTAACTACAACTACACCAGTACATTATATCATCTGCATGAGTACTATTTTAACATGTCCCTCAGAATCTTGCAAAAGATCATCAAGCAACAATGCCAAGTAAAGCCAGCTGGAGTCATAAACCTCTGTGGCGCAGACTGGTGACAGGGTGACTCGTTCACAGTTGAGATGGCTAACCCTGGAGCAGAGCACCTCTGAGGGGTGGAGCAAAGAGGGAGATGTTAATACAGATGGACATCATGTCCGCAAGGACACATGAATCCATGGACACAGCTCTTATGCAGAAATGCAGCTTCTTAAGGGATCAGACTGGAGAGCAGGGTTCTCAAGCTGAGTGGGAACATTTTCTGTGGTGCAAAGGAAGGAACCAGTCTAAACTCACTGATGCTTAACCCCCGGTGCTGTGGTAACAATAGTCACATTACAGTCCTGGACCCTCCACAGTATCACAATTCAGTGTATTAGAACAGGGAGCTTATCGTCATGGCAACTGATATTGCTACCTAGACTAGATTACCTTTACTCACTCAGAGACATTGGAGGGTCCTATGAGGGGGCTTGGTTTTTTTCAGAAATGGAGACTGGTAAAAGTTACAAAAACATGGTGTTCGGAGGAAACTGTTTTGTGTGTTCTTCACTACCATAGTGGGAAAGGAAGCATAGGAAATCCAGAAGCCCATTCTACTACAACTGGAGAAATGGGTGCTCTGAGCAGCTGGTCATATAGCAGAAGGATTAGTTTAGCCCTTAGAACATTCTCCCCATTAAGGAAACACATGCCTGTGAGTGTACATGGGAGCAGCCTTCCCAACTGATACAGTTAAAAAAATGAGTCAAGCCCCCTAAAAATCAATGTGACAGTCTTAAGAGAAAAGTTTAAAGAAAAGCAATATGATATTTTATTTGTTTTTCAATTGAGTCTTCAGGAGTCCTATTTCTACATTTCTATGTAGCCACAAAAGATAGAAAAACCCTGTAATTCCCACATAATCAGTTACCTTATGACCCTACAAAGTGGGCCTTTAAGAAAGCCAAATACTGCAACACATCACAAATCCCAAGAACTAGCAGCACTGTGGTAAAAGATGACAAGCCAAGGTGAGAAATGCTTACATGCAAATATGAAGCCTTGTTCCAACAATGTTATCAGAATCCTGACCTGTCTGCTTTGAGCCACCTATATTTCAATGAATGGCTGAAAAAGAAAGCAACTCTAATAATGAGCTAAGAGAAGCTGCAGGAAATACGCCCATGGCCTTTCTACAGTCTACTCACTGCCTTTGATATAGAACCACAAAGAGCACAGCATCAGCCTCCAGGAAAGATTGCAGATATGAGCCTGGGAAAGACTGCTTTGAGACACATATTTTGAATGTCAACTCCTCTTCAGATCCAGGAGGATTGTATCATTAGGAGTTGTTACTTAAAAAGATTGTTTATTACAAATGGAATTCGACTAGAGGACTCAGAGATTGAACATGCTAGAAATCCTCTACAGGGGGATTGGATTAGAATCAAGAAGAGGGTCATCTGTGTTGGTTACACTTCATTATGCTATTTAATATACTTACCATCTTGGGCTTTTAGCACATGTCATGTTGCTAGTTTATCACCCTTCCACATCACAGCTTTTCAGATGCACTAGATCTTCAGATAAGATGTTATCTAAGCTACTTGGGTCCTTATTTTGAAGGTACTGAACACCTGCAAAACTCAAGTCAATGGGAGCAGTGAAAATTGTATCTGAAGCATACACCATTTCCAGACCAGTTCCTGTGAGTCAACGGAACATATGAACGATCAGACAAGTATCAGCAGAGACTGGAATGAGAGAGGCTTCTGGTCTCATTTCCAAGCAATTACAGTCTTAGGCTGACACAGCTAAATTAGAATAGGAAGAAATGGGCCTGAATTAAAAATTTAGAACTTCATCTACTTTTCCTGAAGGTTTGCATGCACTTGGATTCAGTGTTCTGGATTTTAAATATAGGCCCACATAGATGAATCCACAGTCTGGATCCATATTTCCCCGTAACATCGGGGATTGGGTTCCAGTGTTCCAAACTGGACATCTACAGTTTTATTTAAAAACTTTCAATTTTCTGACATAACTAGATTTAAATTCAGCCATAAGCCCAAATTAATTCTGGTCACATTTTGTCCAGTGTGCAGTGTTTCTGTGTTTCCATCAGTTTGGAAATTCATTCATTTGCCAATTCTTCACTCATTTGTTTAGCCATGATAATCCAACATTTTATTCTTCCCAGGAGCTCAATTAACAATTCTTAATGTTCACTTTTATTCCTGTAACATTCTGCTTGTCTTTCCTGTTTTCCCTTACCAAGATATTGTCTTATAAAGAAAGATTCCCCCCCCCCATCCACCTCTGTCATTATAATTCACATCACTGCTTAACTGTCACAAAAGGTTTGTTCAGCAGGGATATTTCCCTCCTCATTACATTTCTTCCTTCTTGAAATGTGGCAAATCTAATATTTCTCCAGCTGTTCAATCCATCCTTTTTAAATCTCCTCCACAGTTGTTTTGTTCCAAAGCACTTTGTTAGATAATTCCAGTGTTCTTCTCTTCTTCTACAGCAGATACTTATGACCCAATTATCTTCCATATTCCATTAAAGTTTTAACACCTAATGACCATATTGTTTTTAGCAAGAGTTTATTTACCCCTTCCTTTCTAGCTTCTTCTATTCCTACACACCACCGGATTTTGAAGCAGGTTTTCTGTAGCTGCTTCCTTAGCTGGATTTTAAGAGCATCTGGTTACACCTTGCACACCTCACCTCTAGTAAGAAAGTCTTGGGAAGACATGAGCCCCTCACATCCCTCTAATGTTAGCATTTCCCTGGCTCTGGCCCACATACCTAACAATTTCACTCTACTTGACTCTCTAGTCGTTCTGTTTATAATTTTCCTGAAGTTTTCCTCAAATATCAGTAAAACATAAGTTGAACAAAAAAGAGACAAACGAACATGAAAGTAAAAAAAAAAAGGGAAGAAAGAGTAAGGAAAGGAAGGATGGAGATAGCCAGAGAAGAGAGAAAGGAGACACCTGTCATCGAGTGCGCTTTTGTGCAGCCTGGGTTATGTTCTTTGTGATTTTTCTGTTCACTTATGCACTGTGACTGTATGTTTTTATACCAGTTATTCCGTGCAAGGTTTCTTTATGGATTCTCATACCCTATTCTACATGATTACTGTGATGATATGTTTCTGGTGGCCTAATGCATGTGTATGAATGTATAGCATGGCTCAGAGGGGTGGGAGGCAGGCAGAGCTTGCTCCCAACAGCAGTGAGCAAGCAAGTACCTGGAGGTGGCAACAAAGATATGCTAATTGAGGTAGCTCAGAAGAGACAAAGGGATCACCTCTGCCCAGAAGAGGAAGGGTGAGGAAGAATGGAAACAAAGAGGACAGTTGGAAGGATTTGGGGGCTTTTTGCCTGGGAATCTCCATCTTGAAATAACTTCAAGCAAAATCTGGGCCCTGCCTGGTCTCAGGCAGAGACTGGCTGTACAAACACCTGGCAGCTGAACACCTTGAGTATAAACTTGTACTATAAGGTCAGTTTGAGTAGAGATATTAGGATAGTATGCATGTTTTACCTTTTATTTCCTTGTGGTCATTCCTGCCTCATTTATATTGTGATTCTGCCATGATTGACTATATTCTCACTTAGAATTATAATCTGACCAATAAACTTGTAGTTGTTTTATCTAAAGCTGTCTAATCTTTAGAAAGTGTGATTGAAGAAGGCTGGGCACAATCCATTTCTTTGTTAAATGGATGGACTCGAGCGTATAGTGACTGGGAGTGGAGTGAGCTGACACATCTTCAACTCCGCTCTGGGGATAGGGATAACTACTGCAGTGTGACCGTCAGACACTTGACATCCCCCTTTGTAAGAACACAGGTCACATTGCTTCCCCAACCACACTATGTGTATCATGGTAGCTCCTAGAAGTCAGAGTCAAAACTGGAACTTGACCCTCACAGTAAGCAGCTCTCACACCAAAGAAGAAGATTTTTAAAAGCAGGGAGAGCAAGTGGGTACCTGCCTCTGTGACTCGCATTTGAAAATCCCAGCCTAAGTAGACAAAAGGCAGAAGAAATGAGCAGAGAGTCAAAATAAGTTCCAAAGGCCACACAGAGTCCAGTGGTAGCTTCCAAGCCTTCAAAATTCCAGTGCAGAGCCTTATACACCAAACAATGCTGGCTCTTGGGCATTTTTTGCTTACAGAGTGCTTTGGGACCCTTGGCTGGAGAGTGCTATAGAAACGCACAGCAAAATTTCTGACTGTTGCAATGTCAGATTTTGAAGCTTAGTACTACAAGACACCTGACAGGCATCCTGCAAGGTTTTAAAGATAGATTTACAGCCATTCATGGCCTAGAGAACACTCAGTTCAGTACAATGGAAGCCATATCTGAGATTAGCATTTCAGCTGTTTCAGAAGAGGTCATGAGAAAATCCCGTCTTCAGTTACTGCCTGCAAATGGTATTTTGTTTGCATGTGTCAAAAACATGAAACCAAGCAAATAAGACTTCATTTTCAAATAAATTCCACCACATTTTTATGATTAGATGCATGATTTTAACCTCCCTATTCTCCAATGGCCAACATGCACCTTGCATCCAAACCCCTTAATACTGAGGGTACAAAGTGAAGCAGCCAGAATAGTGAAGAAATCCTGGAATTAAGACTGCCTGTGGAAACTTCATTCAGCTCCCTTGTGCCTAAGTATTCTGATATAGTCTTCACGTACATAATCATACAGATTTTTTTCAACAGCACCCCTACCTATTTCAGCAAGTGGTTACTGAATCACTAACTCCTTTTTATCTTCATCACGTGATCCAATTTTTAACAACTACGTGCCATCCAGGGGTTAAAGCAAGCAAGAATGCCTCAGAATGGTGTTCTGGGGCCCCCTATTGTAGGGGACCAGAGTTCCAGGGCCCCCTAAAAATAGGGGAATGTACCAGAACACAGCTTTCTGGCACACTCCCCCCAGAGTCAGCTCAAGGAAGGGGCATTGGGCTGGAGCAAACCCGGCCACCCCCTCCCCTCCTTTTCCAGTTCCTGTGCCAGCCCCGCCCCTT
>ML682045.1:5235864-5280682 GCA_007922195.1 Podocnemis expansa
GAAAGCTCATGCAAAAAATAAATCTGTTAGTCTTAAAGTGCCACACAACTCCTTGTTGTTTTTTCACTGGACTAGACTAACACGGCTACCCCTTTTAAAGTTCACTAAAATAAGCACTTTGTCTCTCCTGTACTGGGCCAAATCACCTTGCTATGACAGCAGTATTATAGTCCCTTAGTGACTAAACTGTGCATTTCAAAGGCAGAGAACAGAAGAGACCAAGGTACACCAGTACTCAAAGCCCCTGCAGTTGAAAGGAGGTGACCTGGATTTGATACCCAGGGTGTGACCCATGCTCCATGCTGCAGAAGAAGATAAGATCCTAAGTTCCTTTATTTCTCAAACCTAGGGGAAAATCCTTTCCCCAGCCCCAAACCTGGCCATCAGTTAGAACTTGAGTATGTGAGCAACACACCCCAGCAAAGCATCTGAGAAAATTCCCTGGACTGCCTACTAGTATTGGCCTACTCCATCTCCGGCTGTGGCCATCTCCAATGCTTCAGAGGAATAAGGGTGAAGGAACAATACACTGGGGGAAAAGTTCCTTCCTGACCCCTACAGGCAACCAGCCAAGGCTCTGAAATTTGTAACTTAGAAATAAGATACAGGACCAGAAGGGCACCTTGTCATCATAGGTGGTCACCTACACCTGAGCAAAGCAAAGCCACAGAAAACTCTTATGGAGGCCAGCTGTGATCCTGGCATGCATTGCCGTCATACAGAAGTCACCTGCAACTTAACAGCAAATGGCCTTTACCTGTAGTGTTCAAAAGATCCACCCTCTCCCCTTCAAGCAGCATAAGCAGTTAAGGCAAGAAGTGGTACAAATGCCAGCAGCATGTAATACCTTCACATCAGATGCAAATTAATAGTCTGCAGCTGTTGCAGTGTCCAAATAAGATCGTCACCTGACTGAAGTTGAAGCCCAGGAAATGGGAGGAAGTCATGGTGTGAACACAGAATTATTTAAAGGAAACTGCCAGTTATCTACCCCATCCTTCCTAATCTCTTTGGATATGTCTATACTATGTGTTTAAGTCGACTTAAACAGAGCCCTGTCTACACTGCAGGGCAATAAAGTCAACTTTAGGGTCCAGTAAAGTTGACTTTATAAGGTCCGCTTATAAAGTTGACTTTACCATTAAGTCGACTTTATTAAGTCGACTTAAGGCAATGTGGACTCACTAAGTCGACTTAATAAAGTCGACTTAGTGCAGTGGAGCCATTAAGTTGACTTTACATTAAGTCAACTTTATAAAGTTGACTTTAAATTGGTGCCCTGGCTTAAGTCGACTTTATAAAGTTGACTTAATGTAGTGTGGACTCACTAAGTCGACTTAATAAAGTCAACTTAGCTTTTACAATGTAGACATAGCCTTTGTCCAAGTGTAGTGCACCTGAATAGCCCTCAACAGATACTTTGTACCCAAGACTTGTCACTTTGAGCTAGATAGTAAACTGTGCCAATGTGAATACGAAATTTTAAATCTCTGCCAGGATCTTCACTGATGGGAACTGAACTAACCAACATTGACTGATGACTCTGATTGACACCTTTGCTGCTCCTTTCAGCTGTGAAGCTGTCCAACGGGACTGCTTTCTAACAAGAAACAGGAACCAGAACCTTCCTAGTGCTCTCAGGACAAGAGGCAAGGTTTGTCTTCAACACAGCTTCCCCACAGAAGCATTGTTCTTGCTCACTTGACTGCTTACACCCTTATCTCTGTTCCCATTTCCTTCACAGGTACAGGCTGATGGAGAGCAGGGGGGATGGAATAAGTTTCTTATTCATTGGATTCAAGTAATTTGTAAGGGCTTGTCTTCACTGACAGCAGCCAATTTGCTGCTGACACCATCAGATCAATCTCCCTGACTGACTGATCAGGTCTGTGAATCAATCAGGAAGCCCATGCTAGAAGACCACCACTGAAGAAGGAGTAGCCCTGAGTTGGAAGGAATGGGTTTCCCTCTGGCTCAGGCAACTGAAGACAGCGTGGTAAGTAGGCAATCGAAAGGAGATACACAAGGTATTTTAAGTACGTGGTGTATCTCCCCGCAACTGCTGCTAAAATCCCATAGTAATATAGACCAGCCCTCTGGCACTGAAATGCTGCATTGATGTACCTGCTATCAGCACCCAGAGCTGGATGGCCACAGGCACCTTGGAGGTGGACTTACATTGTCACAGCTGTTCCAACTAGATCATGTTCTACACCCACAAGGAAAAGTGACTGCACCAAGTGTACAATCAAGCCCTTTGTGTCCACACAAGTCATGTTAACCTGGGATCTCAAACATTTTTCTTCACACATTTGTATCTGTATTAATGAAACTAATGGGCCATTGAATGCTTCAGATCTGAACATGATTGAGGACTTTGATTCCCCAGCAACCCTAGTCCTGGTGTCTCAATTTCTCAACTGTAAATTAGAGATAACTGCTTCATAGGGATGAGGAGGATCGTTGCATTGGATTCCAAGATGCTTAGATGGCCCAGTAATGGGAGCCATTCATCCAGGACAGAATTTAGGGGATTGTGTCTTTGGATCATCTGATCTGCTAGCATGGAAACAACTGCCTAGATTTACATTTTTGATAACTTGGCTTTTTAGAAGAGCACGTGAAAAACGTGTTCTTTGGATTATACTGAGTGGTGGTAATAACTTGCATTTAGAAAGTCTCCTGTGTTTAGCTATATTGCACCTTTCTTTTAATAGCTGCTCAAATAAAACATGTATAACTTGTCTGAAGGTAGAAGGAGTTTCATTATTAACATTACTGCAGTAATCACACCTGAGGAATACAGTGGAGAATAATAAAATTTCTCTTCTCCAGCTAAGTAGGTTTTAATCATATTAGCCAGAAAGACCCCTGCTAACGATCTTTGCTCTTGGCCCACCACATCCTGAAAGTAAAGCCTGGGTGGGAATCCACCCCATAGAATAATTTATTCACAGTAACTGGGAAAACGTATGGAGCCACAGATTTCAATTCCAATGTCTCTGTCCCACCATCTGCAATATTTCAAGTCTCATATTGAAGAGAAAGTTTTTGACAAGACAGACGAAAATCAATCCTGAGAACTCTTACAAGATGGATGCCAAATTCTGATCTTGCTCAAGTAAGAATCAGGGATAACTTTTGGGAAAAAACAGTGGAGTAACCCCAGGGTAGAAATCGAACAGCAAAATGAGGTGCTTCATATCTATTCAAAAACAACGAAAGTCCTGTGGCACCTTAAAGCCTAACAAAGTTCTTTGGGCATAAGCTTTCATGGGTTATAGCCCATGAAAACTTATGCCACAGGATTTTCATTGCTTTCATGGTTACCCCTCTGGAACATATTTATTCAGTATTTGTCACTGGCACAGCTGAAGGTTCAAGACATAACCCCCATTGCAATACCACAGCGTCTTTTCTCAGACATGTCTCTGACCCCTGAAGCTTGCCTAAAATATGAACTTTTGTACACTTCATCTGAAGTTGAGCCAAATCACTAGTTGACACCCAATTTTATATTTCAAGGGCAATTATGCTGAAAGAGGAATTTCAAGATTACTCATTACAGTTCCTTTTCTGCAACCATAGTTTTATCCTCTAGTCATATCGAAGCTCTTTTAAATTATGTTTTGTATTCTACATACATAATCAGCCAAGAAAAAAGTTTTTAAAAGGTTTTTTTTAAACTAGACTCAATGCCCTAATTACTGTATAAAACTAATAGTCCTCTCGTGAAGAAATTATTTTCCAAATTTAAGTGGGGAAAGAATAATGGCCTAGACTCAGACCTTAGGGCTAATAGAGATCAGATTTTCTAGGTCTATGTTTCACCAGAGCCGTAACATGGTGCTTTGCTGCCCAGGGTGCAGTCTGATCGGAACGCACCCCTTGCCATTGGTGCTTAGAGCCAGCTGCATTGAGCTTCTCTGGGCTGCCTGTGGCTTTGCCCCCATTGGCCCTGCCGCAGTTACGGCTTTGTGTTTTACATAAGTAGTTTAGCTTCCCCCAAGCGCCAGAATATCCAAACACTAGAGGACCACCAACCAACAGATGATGCCATTTTAATTTTAGTAGTGGTAAGCAGGAGTGACCTCATGGAGGAACCAATTGTAGAGTACACCCTTAGCTTGCATTATCATGACCTAATTTAAACTAAATAGAAGCTTAAACAAAAAGAGACCTGCAACTAGGCTCATAGATTTCAAGAGGGCAAACTTAAAAAAAAGGAGGGGGGGATTAGCTAGGGAAGTGAGCTGTCAGGAAGAACTCAAGGATCCAAATGTGGAGAAGGCTTGGAGGTACCTTAAGTCAAAGATACAGAAGCTATCTGAAACCTGCATCTCAAGCAAGGAGAAAATTCTCCTAGGAAAAGCTTGCAGACCAAACTCAGTTAATTAGCATCTCAAAAAGATTAAGAAAAAGTCTACAAGAATTAAAGAATGGATGGGTCACATCTCAGAGGCCAGAGAGTGTAGGAAAAAGTGAGAACTACCAAAAGCCACTCAGTGTTCGACCTTCAAAAAGGAAATTAAATCAAAGAATAAAGGATTCTTTGGTTGTATAAACAAAAGAGAAAAACAAAGGGTGGAACTGCTAACCACTGAAGGTGGGGTGGAGATTAAAGTTAAGATACCATGGCCCAACTCCTAAAGTAGTAGAAATTTATGGAAATAGAAATTATAGAAATTAACACATCCAAGGTGGAATCCAAATGCAAACAGTTTAACAGAGCCAAATCGAGGGACCCAGATAATCTCCATCCAAGAATATTAAAAGGAACTGGCACATTAAATTGCAAAACCAACAACAAGGATTTTTAATGACCCTGTAAATTTGGGGATTATAGCAAATCTCCACTGACAGGGCAATATAGTGCTTATATCGAAGAAAGGAAAACAGCAATCTGAGAAGCTACAGGCCTGATAGTTGGACCTCATTTGCATATAAGGACTTATAACAAATTTTGAGAGAGAATAATTAAAAGGCAGGGGTGAATGGCAATTAAAATAAAACATGGTTTCACAAAAAGGAAGATCATGCCAGACCAATCTGCTCTTTCTTAAGAAAAATCACCGATTTTCTAGACAAAGGAATTGCAATAGATCTAATCTAGCTGAATTTTGTTAAGGCATTTGATACTGTTCCACATGGGAAGTTTGTTAAACTGGAAATGGAATTATTATAAGAATTGAAAGGTGGATAAGGAACTGGTTAAAGGGGAAGTTACAACAGGTTATACTGAAAGATGAACTGTCAAGCTGGAGGGAAGTTACAAGTGAATTTCCTTAGAGGGTTGGTCTGGGCCCAATCTTATTTAACATTTTCATTAATGACTTTGGCATAAAGAGAGGGAGTGTGCTAACATTAGTTGCGTGACACAAAATTGGCAGGTACTGCCAAAACAGAGGAGGCTAGATATATCACACAAGATTTGAATGACCTTGAAAACTGAAGTAATAAAAATCAAGATGAAATTTAATACTGAAAAGCCATGCACTTAGGGAATGACAATAATTTTTGCTATTTCTTGGGGATAGATCATTATAAGTGACAGAAGGACAAAAACCTGAATGTATTAGTCAATCACAGGTCAACCCCCAGCTGCCAATGTGATGTGGTCATGAAAAAGGACACCGCAGGCAAGGTGTTTCCAGTAGTGATAGGGAAGTATTATTACCATTACACGAGGCACTGATGAGACCTCATCCAGAACACTGTGTGCAATTCTGGTCTCCCATCTTTAAAAAAGATGAATTCAGACTTGACCAGATGCACAGAAGGGCTACTCGGATGACCAGAAACACGGAAAACCTACCTTAGAAGAGGAGGCTTTATGCATCATTTATGTATGCTGTGTGCACTGGGATGATTTTCACTATATAAAGAGAAGGAAAATGAACATGAACAGCTATAGCTTCAATTGGCAAAATGCAATTTATTTAAATATGGAACAACTGACCCAGCCCAAAACCATAGTGATGTTCAAAATATTCCATCAGCCTCTAAGAGCATCAACATACAACTCATGTGGAATGAGCATAGATAAGCTAGATGGTTACAGATTTCTCCATCCAACCACCACATTAGCCAGGTACCTCACAGTGAACCACACAAAACTAGAGCAGATGCTCATTTACATAATCAGCAACCACAGACCAGAGGTGAAACTGGGAGGCACACAGCCATCTGAACACACAGAGGAGAAACTGCATCTGGTGTGACACAAGATGCACTTTTTCATGTTGTATCACTGTGAGAAAAATGCAAGGAAGAACAAGTTTTTGACAAGACAAATAGTGAGGAAAAACTGTACCCAGTCCTAGGAGACGGATGGTACTGCACAAGGTAACAGCCTACCTATCTGATCACAGGTGGACTACAACGATAGAACACAAGGAAGGGATTGGACTCCCCAGTCATCAGGTACAGCCCTATTGGACAAATCTTGCCCTGACAGATACCTGAAACAACGACTAACACTTCAGCAGCCCTTTTATAGCTTGTGAGGCCAATAGAGTCCCACTGATTTGGGGTTTTAACTTTTAGTAGCGATGGGCTTCTACTGGAAAATCCAGATCCAAATCTTATTTTGCCCAGCCACAGGGTGATTGAATGTGGGATTTTGTTTTGGGTCCCATCTCTAGTTCTTCTCAGCAGGCTACCTCTATACTTACACCAGAGCCTCGTCACAGACCCCCCATTAAATCTTTGTTATTTCAGGGGGAAGTAAAAGTCACTCTGTACTTTGCAGAATCAACTCCAAAAAGTGCAGCTTTAGAAGTAAATACCCTTTGCATGTCCTTGTTACAGCAGGGGACAATTCCAACATTATATAGAGATGAAGGCTCCTCTTAAGCCATCATGCTATCAGCTGTCTCGATAGCTCTACTATGGAATCATAGCAGCAGGCACATCTACCTCCAATCCAGTCACCGTAAGAGTTAGTAAAAAGTCTGCTTTAGTCCACTGCCTCATTACTAAGCTGCAGGAGTGACTGAATTTTGCTGCAGTGAAATCTGTAGACTGAAGAAAATGTGAAACAAAGCTAAGCTCTTTGCTGCATGAGGTATTTGTCCCAAGCCCTGCCAGCTAGCGGCAGATGGCCCAAGTCATGAATTACCCATTACCAGATGGGCCCAGTAAGTAGCTTAGTACAATAAATTAATTTGTTCATGGATTTGGCATTAATGGGTCTCAACATTTCTATTGTTTGGGTGCAATTTTGATGCAGACCAGACATTCAGCAGCCCAGGAACTTCTGCATTTAAAGAGGCAGCCATGTCACTCACCACAGCGCACATCACAGTGCCTAAAAGGCACCTCCTATGGTCATGAGACTTTCACAGATCTGGGCAAGCTTCCTGTTGGCAGCTCAGACTGGTGAGAGGGATCCAGCCACTGACTCCCATGAGCTCATCACTCACTGGAGCTAGGCTGAACTTCAGCACAGTCCTGCCGTTGGGTCTCCAGGCATGCACTTCTGGTGCAGACCTCCAATCTGATGCCACTCTTGACAGCAGGAACTCCTCCCCACCACATTCCAGGTTCCTAGGCCCTGAAAGTTGTGCCATCTCCCCGACCTTCCCCAGAAGCTCTTACATATTCCTCAGAATCCCACAGATGGCATGAGCCTTTTGGGTTACACATGACCTCTTCAGGGGTGCATGACAGCAAAAGCAAACAAACACACAGAAGCTTGGCAGAGGACTCTAGAACGCTATTCCTCTTTATTCTGCTGCAGGAGAAAAACAGGCTCATCTGCCTTTCCCTGCCTCAGGTTCTTTACCACTCTGGAGAGGTCTGTGGGCTTTTGAAGAGCCCTCTAAAGTACATAGCATCTTTCCTTTTGAGCTCATCGTTTCTCCTCAAAACATGGAGTCTTTCCAGCCCACTTAGCTTTCTCTGACCTTGGCTGATCTGCAGTTCAACAAACCAGAGACACATCAGGAACATACTCATCTTTCCTCTCCTGTTCCAGTCTCCGTGAGACTCAGCCCCAAAGGAGCTGGTTCTTTTTTCTTGCTGCTGCTGTTTTCCTATTCTCTACTTCATCAGCCTCCTGCAGACAAACAGGAAAAAGCAGCTTCAGCCAACCTCCATCCAAAGCATGGTCATGCAGGTTAACAACTCTCCATTGTATCTGATCTAGGAGATACATACTACAGTCCATTTCCATGCATGCTTTGGTTGGAGTTGGTCCTGCTCTGAGCAGGGGGCTGGACTAGATGGACTCCTGGGATCCCTTCCAACCCTAATCTTCTGTGATACTTGGATTCTAAGTCATCAAGCTGTAGAATCCACAGGCACAAAGGCACTCTCCAGATACAGCTTCTTAACCAGAGTTCGTAAGTGTTGTACAGATAGAGCACCTAATTGTCAGAGCCCAGCTATAAAAGAGTGTATACACACAGTTTTCATGCTAGAGATCACCATGTGCCTAAAAAGTGGGAACAGAGGATTAGCAGGATTGATGAAGTCACAGCGCTAGTCTATATTTAGGGCAGGGATCAGCAACCTTTACCAACCCCCGTGCCAGCCCAGCCCACCACACTCTCAGTGGGTGCTGGGGGTGGGGCCAAAAGGGGGTGGGGACAGGTCTCCAGTTCAAGGGCAGAGCCGGCTCCCGTCCTCACCACCAGGCAGCCTCCTGGTCCCAGCTGGGGCCGCCTATCCTCCTGCGGCCTCTGGGTCCGGCCAGAGGCGCCTCTCACCCCTGCCAGCTTCCGGCTCCGCAGTCGAAGCTGGAAGCAGGGGGGAGCAGATCTGTCCCGCTCACCTCCAGCCCTGCCCAGCAGGGGGCAGAGCCAGCAGGGGCTGGGAGCCATGCACCACATCAGAGTGCTGGGGGGCAGGGTCGGTGGAGAAGCCTGTGTGGCATCGCATGCCCCTCAGGCTTGGCTCCTGTGCCAATTTTGGCACAGAAGCTGGGGGTTGCCCACCCCTGACTTAGGACAAATTCAGTGGCAATTGACCACCAGTTATATCAGGAATGCAAAATTCCTTGCATAACTAGCAGCAACTTTTAAAACCACTGCTACACATTAAGGAAAAGTTGACTGCAAGCCTTTCCCTATGCCCCTGGCCCTTAGGACTTCCAGGGCCGACTTCCTGGAGTGGCATGGCAAGTTCATGCTCTCCCTGAACTGCTGCCAGAAGGGTGAACTGACGGTGGTAAAATTGCTGCTGTCAGTGTAGACGTAGTCAGTTTCAGCCCTTAAATACTCTTTGTTTGCTGTTTATGGTTTCCCTTGTCAGAAAGGGCTTGTTCTGACTGGCGTATTCCCCCACCCCCCCAAATGGCACTAACCCCAAAATATCACAGGGGCCTGTGTCCAGCTACACCGCTGATTAATAGCACTGACCTAGTTGTGACCTACTAGATAGTCCATCCAACCTTTATCTTCCCCAAAAGTTTTCTAAGGACTAGCTACGTAGCTATGAGCTCCACTGCACACAAAGGTGAGATCATATGGTGACTGCTCACAACTGCCCTCTTCGTACAGCAGAGCAGTAGTTCTCAACCACTGTGTTGGAACACATTACTGTGTTGCCATACAGCTGTAAGTGTGTCATGGAGAGCCGGGGAGATGCCTGGATTCAGCCTGGGGGAGGTGGACTGATGTCTTGTGTGCAGTTGCAACACACCACCAAGTGCATCACAATCCCAAAAAGGTTGAAAGCTACTGCAGTAGAGTATGCCACATTGGGGCCCATCTGTGGCCGCTATATCCATAGGGGACTTTTAGCCTTTCATAAAGATTCATGTTTTACTTGAAACTGCCTAGGCTATTCTCCTCTTTAACAATATGTGTTTTCACAAGCCAACTGGCATTCTCAGGGGAAGAGAAATGCTTAGTTACTAGGGTGTTCATTTAGAGTTGAACAGCCTAAGCACTAGAATTTTTAGGCACCATCACAGTCCCTGTATGCACTGAGGGGGGAAAGAGGTGGTAAGGCAGTCTTTGAACAGAAGCTAATGAGAAGTGAAAGAGCAATATTCAAAAAAGCAACATACTCAATATCCCTTAGGTTTCTTAAAACCACAAACATTTTCTTCTTCCTGTATCTCTGTTACCACATCCTGAGGTGATGTCCATCAGCCCTCTGAATCTCATGCCTGGTTGTTTGTGTACACTCTGATTTCTCTTGCCAAGATCAGCAGCCATGAGTAAGCCTGCCATTGAGACTCTGTCATTAAGAGAATCACTAGGGACAGAATCACTAGGGACCACCCTGTGAGAAACACAGGCCCATCACTACTTTACATCCCCTCAGCTGAATCCTATCTTCTTTTATTTTCAGTAGATACTGTGACATTGGCTGAATTAGCAGGACCATTTATGATATTGACATCAATATGTCAATAATTACAATAATTCCTGAGATATGGCATATGAGGTATCAATAGAAAGGCTATAATTTGCTAAGTGTGATGACAGTTCATGTGTATGCATCATACCTATATTGGTAGTTATGAATATGTTTGATGTATCTGTATTTTTAATTTTTGCTGTGTTCCTGGGCCACACCCCAGAGTGGATGCTGCAGCCATAGCCATCTCACTGGCCTATTAAGAACACTCTCAGGTACAACGGGTGCAGGGAGAGACCTGATGAGTCACCAGGACTTGCCCATATGACTCTAGGTTTCATCTTATTGCTGTAAATTTTCACAAGCAGCATGAAAAAAAGCAAAGAGACATAAAAGGCAGCTGCACCACTTCCATCTTATTGTTTAGTCTATAGCCTTTGGCCATCACTTATCTCTGGCTTTATTCATCTACAACAACAACTATGAAACCAAGAACTGAGACTTGTCCAGATACTGGATGTACACCAGAGGAACTATATATTTCAAATTCTGAGAACTTGATGTCTATGGGCTTTTAAATCATTTGTATGTATGTGATTACTTTAATCCATTAACAGCTCTCTTAGTTTGTTTCTTTCTATGTATAATAAACCTTTACTTTTAGTTACTAAAGGATTGGCTGGCAGCAATGGTATTTTTGGTAAGATCCAAACTTATATGAATGTGGTAATATGGTTGTTTCTTTGAGGTCTGAACATCCCTTTTGGTAAAGAATGTGGAGTTTTAAATAATTTATCTCTTTATTAGACCCAGTGGTTGACTGAGAACCACAGACCAAAATGCACTAAAGGGGGCTGTTTATATTTTGTTTTGGCTTCTTGACGACCATGCTGGGAAATCAGGCATTGTTTGTATCTGGTTGGGAAGTCTAACTTCAGTGTCACCCACCAATGGGACAATTTGCTCTTCTTTTACAGCCTGCCCTGATCGTGGCATTTTCACAATGGCTGCCCTAGACATGGACAGTTCACAGGTACACTGTGTCCATCCATCAAAGTTTCACGTCAAAACGAGCCAGGAGGCAACTCAATCTACAGCCTGTGCCTTTACCCTTTAAAGGCACGGTTCATATTGGCCACTGTGGAGATTCAGGCAGCCTCCCCTTAGACCGGGGAAGACAACCAGAAGGGGCAGCATGGGTTGGTCATTTATGTTCAGATTACTTTTATCCCCAATTCACCCCACATGCCTAACAGGTTCAAGGCAAACATGAGGCAGCAGACATCTCTGGGAACCCATAACAGTAGTGTCACCTGCAAGAGAACAGAAATCATGAGTCAGAACCCCCACCCCTCAAAATCATGATTGTTACAGATTATATTGGGTTTTTTAGGTCAGTTTTGATTTTTGACTTCCCTATGCCCCATCCCCAAGGTATGTGAACATGTAGAGCCCTACAAATCTGCAGATACCTATGGATCACTTTTGAGATTAGAGCAACAGACATGCTTGATGTTAAAGCAATAGGGAGAAATATAAAAAAAAGCAAGGAGTCTTGTGGCACTTAAAGACTAACAGATTTATTTATCGCATGAGCTTTCAGGATTCAAGGATGTTCTTTAGTGACATCCCCAGTAACTCAACAGTAGCACAAGTGCAAGCTATAGAGGTCTGCCTCATTATTATGGAACATTTATGTTGGTGTTTCCTTTCCCCTTAGAGAAAAGCAACAGGGTCATTTCTGAACTAGAGTCCTACAGAGGTTTGTAAAAAGCTTCATGCTCCAGTTAGCTGAGCTAGGAGAATAAGTGAGCTGTAGAAATAATTCAGAAGCTGTGTCTACTGCAAGTCTCTACTTGTTGTACACTCCACTATCATCAGCCTAATGAAAACTACTTGTTTAATGAAATTGCTGCAGGAAATGTCAGCCAGCATAACATCAAGCCACAGAGAGGGAGGCCTGGAAAATCAATCAATCAATCAATTCATAGGGCTGGAAGGGACCTCGTGAGATCATCGAGTCCAACCCCCTGGGAACTGAACCCAGGACCTTCTGCGTGTTAAGCAGAAAATGTTACAACACTGACCCTCCAGCCTCATTCTTAAGCTATGTCCACATCTACATGCTTATTTCCAAACAAGCTAATTTTGAAATAAGCAAATTCGAAATAAAACCCTAATTCGACTTAACTTAAATCGAATTAAGGAAAAATACCAAATCAAAATAGCAAGTCCGCATGCAGGACTTGCTATTTTGATTCCGGAGAGGGGCACCCTGGGAGGTGTGGCAACATGGCCCCCTGGCCAGGGCCATGTTGCCACCCAATCCTCTGCCTGGCTCTCAAGTGGAGAGCCAGGTAGTGGAAAAAGCACCCAGGGTAGGGATCCTCCTGCCTTGCCTCCCTGGCTCCTGGTGGGGCAGTTTTCCCAGCTGTGGGCAGGGGAGCCTTGGTCCCCCCTGGCTGTGGGCTTGAGCCCAGAGCCAGCAAAGCGGGTGGGGGAGCATCAGCCCTCCCTGGCTGCCCACTTGCCCCACCACTGTGGCAGCGGAGCAAGCAGGCAGGGGAGCCGCGGTCCCCCCGGCTGCCCGCTTGCTGTGGCAGCCAGGAAAGCCCTGGGACCTGCCATCCTCCTGTGCTCCCCTCTGCCTCCCCTCAGCACCCCGGCCAGGATGCTGATCAGCTCCCTGGCCAGGGTGCTGAGGGCGTGTGGGACTTCCTCCAGGGTGCCATGCACCCTGGGAGGAAGTTCATTCTGTTATATTGATATGTGGGACATATCGATGTAACAAAGCCAGATGAGTTATTTCGATATACAAACAGGTTTTATTATATCAAAATGATTTTCTTTATTTTGAAGTAAGGGAGCTCCTTATTTCAAAATAAGGAAAATGTCATCTGGACACGTTTATTTTTTAAATCGAAACAACTGCTGTTGTTTCAATTTAAAAGGCTTGTGTGGACATAGCCTCAGTGCTTCCATGTACATTCATGGGGCATCCCTTTTACTAGTATTTATTTTCCTCTTTCTGCATGTGAAGGTGTGAACTCACCACTCCAAGGATTCCTTATGGCCAGGAATGGAGGCTCACCCCCTCATCGGACAACTCATGCCAACAGCTGCTCTGGTGGTCCATCTCTTGCTATGATTTAGCCCTCCAGCCAGCTCACAGCATTAAGTCTACCCCTTCCGGGGCAACAAAAATACAGCTAGAAGTCCAATTCCTCTGCCTGGTCTTTAGGCTCAGTCTTCAGCACTGACCAGGACTCAGTACTCTTTAGATGGGGTTCTACACCCAATCCTTTGGGCTGGAAGGGGAACCCAGTCCCAACCCATCCTAGGCTCTGAACTCCAGCACAGAGACACTTTATTAAGCAAGTTCAAAAGGGGTAATCACATCAGTCTAATTCAGCAAAACAAGCAAGGAGTCCTGTGGCACTTTTAAAGATTAACACGTTTATTTTTTGCATGCACTTTCATGGGTGAAGTCCCACGAAAGCGTGTATGAAAAATAAATGTGTCAGTCTTTAAAAGTGCCACAGGACTCCTTGCTTGTTTTGTATTAAGCAAGTAGGTCTGCTTCTTTAGACATGCTGCTCTTTCTTTCTACCACTTCCTACTGGCAAGCCCTTTGTACTGCCTCCTGCACTTAACCCAGCATGTCTCATGGTACCTGGCTCAAGCATGTCTCTAAATCCCTCTCAGCTCTTCTCTCTGCTGAGACATCCACCCCTTAAGACTTCCTCTCTCTATCCTCCCAAAAGACAGGGTGCTTTTTATTTCCTCTCTCATGGCTTTCTCTGTGCTGAGTCCCTCTCCTTCTCCTGGACCACTTTTTAGAATTTCCTACTCAAAAGATAATCTCGTGGTAAAGTCTCACCATGTCCTGTTTCAGAGAATGATTGCTGATTTCCCTTGCACTTAACATCCTCTCTTCATATGCCTCTCCAGCTATGTCTACATCAAAAATCTTAATTCGGACTTGATTGGTCCAAAATAAGTAGTTTAAAAGTTAGTTTCGTTTTTTTAGCATTTTTTTTTTAGCTCAACTAACTTTTAGGTTGAACTAACTAAGCATGGTTGTTTTAGCTTCTTTAGTTCCAACTAACTTTTTAGTTCAAACGAAAAAAGTGTGGCAAGCTCGAACTAAAAGTTAGTTCAAACTAAAAGAACATGTTTAGTTCTTATTTATGTAACCCTTCTGCCAGGACGAGTTGGCAGAACAAGGGCTGGGTTCTATATCTAGGGCTTTCCAAATAATGTTACAACACCAACCAGCTTGAGCCCCCACCCAGCCTCCTGGGAAATCCTGCACTATTCCCTGGGCACCCCAAAAGGATAAGGCTTCCCCGCTTGCAAGCACGAGTCTGAGTGTAGTATACAGAACTTTTAATAGTAATAAAACAGAATGTAAAAGGCCCAATAACAAAATCAGCACTGATCTGGAGGATCAGTGCAATACAGGTTCCCAACATGATCCCACACAGCACAACAGCACATGTGAACTCAGTAGCAAACCCAGCACTGATCTGGAAAACCTATGCTAAACAGGCTCCCAACAAACCCTAGGGTATGTAGGTAGTGTCTTTCACATCAGCTGTCCACTAGCACCAACCACTGGTCACTCACTCCATCCACTAGCACTGCCCCCTGGCCACTCCCACCATCCACCAGCTCCACCCACCAGTCACTTGCACCACCCAGCTTGCCACTGGCTGCTCTCACTGTCCTCTGGCTCTGCCCACTGGTCATTCCATCTGCTGCTCCTCTTCAGTGATTTCAGCTCAGAGAGGACATCTTCTCTCTCTAGTGATCTCAGCTCTTAAACCTCAAGTAGCAGCAAACAACTACTTCCATTAAAATAACAAAAAGACAGGCCTCAAGGAACCCAGCCAGTTCTATCATTCAACAGCAGAGCCATAGAGTGAGGCAAAATACTGCAAGCATTGCTCCAGAAAGAGCTATGCAAATCCCCCCCATCTTAACTTTTTCCAGGTTGACACAGGCAGTGGCCTCTCTTACAAGTCTCTTTTTAGCTAAGGGTAGCTTTTACCCTTTAACTAACCAAAACAGATTTGGAACATTCAGAGAGTAGCATGTCATCAAAGACAGTATTTCATATTTCCCTTCAGTAGAATTACAGATATGACAGATTTGTGATCAGATCAACCCCAAATACTATTACCCATATTGCCCCGTACCCATAGTGTATACAAGCAAATGTGTTCCTTGTGCTCATGCAAATTCTAAACCCATGCAGATTAGTTGCCTCCCCCCGCCCCCACAGAAGCTGTTAGGCACAGCTTCTAGCCAGCATGTCTCTATTGGTTTGGTTTGAACTAAAAATGCAAATGAGCTCGAACGAAGCGGTTAGTTCAGACTAACAAGCCAAACTAACTAGTTCAAACTAACCTTTGATTAGTTCAAACTATAATTTTTTTTAGTTCAAACTAGCCAAAGGCTAGCGTAGACAGGGTTCAAATTAGTCCAGACAAAGCTTGCTTAGTCTGGACTAATTTGCTAGTGTAGACATAGCTTCCCAGCCCCTCCTCAGCTGTGCTTTGTCCTCCATAAAGCATAGCTCTCCTTCCTGGTACAGTCTGTTATGCTAATTGGCCCACAATAACCCTTTTGGAGCCTGTGTGGGGTGCAAAGCCCAATGCACCTAGTAATACAGACCCTACCATCATGTTCAGCTTGTGTTATATTCCTCTGTTCTGATCAATGAAAACAAGATCACGGTTGCTCTCCCCAGTCCCCTCCTGCCCAACACCCGGAAGACTGACCATGAAAGCAGATAACACAAATCTAAGTTTTGCTAGAGAAGGTTCCAAGCGTGCTTTGCCAGAGAAATCTGTATTGTTCTCATAGCATTTTCTGTTTCTCTTGAGGGACTGCAGTGCTCATGAACCAGCACCAACTCATTCTCTCTGCTGTATTTGGGCTGACAGTGTTTCAGAGGTAACTTTTTAAGGGTCTGACCTCAGACTGGTTTAATCGCTGAATAACTCAGTAGTAATAAGTTACTACAAAGCAGACAGTAGACACTCTGGCCCTAGCAGTCTGGTCATCCTGCCCACTCCACCTCACTTGCCTAATTGGATTATTTTGTCATGTGGAGCAGCTGTGTCCTTCCACAGCCTTACACACTAACACCAGCCAGGAAAGATGACTTGGGCTTTCCCTTTGAGGGAGATCAGTCAGGTGATGCAGACAACTGGTTTCCTCTTAGGGAAGCTAACTTAAAGCTGCTGCACTTCCATTGAGGACATAGTACCAACCTGTAGTGAATCTGACCATGATAAAAGGTGGGATGCAGCTTGGCCAAAGATTGGCAGTTCAAATTAATGGAGAGGAAACATTGTCTAGCAAAACACATGTAGTGGATCCCATGTGTCTGGAGTCCTTTGCCAAGGACAAAGCTACAGGCTTTCCAGCCACTCATTTCAGAAACAGGCTGGGACTTCAAGGATCCCTCCACCCTCCTAAAGCAGTTTGAGATTGGGCAAAAGCCATTATATAAAACACAAAACAACACTCAGCTCCCACCAAGCTATTAGGGATTAAATAGAGTGGCAGACGGATAATACCTATAGTAAGGGTTAGCCTTCAATGCAGATACTTCAGCAGCATTCCTGTAGCTCTGCAGCTATGCCACTGGAGCACCACTATAGACACTTGTTTAAAGGATAAGAGGGGTTTTTCCCATTGCTGTAGTTAATGCACCCCCTATCCCCCAAGAGACAGTAGTTAGGTTGACTGAGGAATTCTTTCATCGCAGTGTCTATACCAGGGCTTCGATTGGTTTAAATATATCTCAGGACAGGACTTTCCACATCCCCCTCAGAGACATAACTGGGTCAACTTAAGTTTAGGTGTAGATGAGGCCTAAGGGCTCTGTTAGCCACTAACAGTTGAACATGAAAGCATATACCTTTCCAGTGATTTAGTACCAGGCATTCAGTGATGGAGAAAAACCACTATTCTTACTAGAGAGTTATGAAAGCTGGCTCTTTCCCGTCACAGTGCAAGCATATTGCAGAATCCCACAGCCTCAAAGAGAAAAAAACAAACAACTTTCTTTCAGCCATCTGACCTCCCCCATCTTGGCCTTTATCTTTGTCTCTAAAAATCTACCCTCTGTTTGTCCAAAATTGCTTGCACCATGATTTAGCTTCCTGATCTACCTCAGAGCCATTTCTTGGCATTAAAGCAGTGGAAGCTTGAGTTTAAGTTACTCATGTAAATGTCAATAGAAACAGAAGCCCACAATTGCCCTTGCAGTCTAAGATCCCATCTCCTGGTAAACCTCAAGCTTCCACAGCCACATCCCTAAACAGGGACCACTGCATCATAAATGCCTCTCCTCTGTCCTTGCAGTGCATGAGCTCTGCTGTTTCCTGTACTGTTGATCGCTCTTCCACAAAACCCAGGGGCAAAGTTTATCAGAGGCAGGGGGAGGCATAGTTTTCTCTTGATTGGCCACTCTCTGCCTCCCTGCGGACACAGAAGCAGCCCCAGCATCACCCTGGTAGCAGCCCTGAGCCCTGGCTGGAGCCTGGTCCTACCTCAGCAGGGAGGCGGAGAGTGGCCACTGCCAGCAGCAGTCCTGGGCCATGACTGGACTCCACCACCACCTCCAGCCATTGATCCCAGCCACAGCACTGCTGGTGGCGATGGGATCTGGCCCCAGCCAGGGACTGGAGCTGCCAACGATGAAGCTATCCAGCCCTGGCCAGGACCAAGGGCTGCTGGCAGTGGCAGAATCCAGCCCCAGGTGGGGACCTGGAGCAGCCACCACCAGCAGGATTCTGGTCTGGCCAGGGACCAGAGCAATTGCCACCACCAATATCTGACCCCAGAGCTCCCCTGGCAGTGGCCATGAGACCTGGCCAGGGCCAGCTCCTACCTCAGCGTGAAAGCAGAGAATGGCCACTGCTGGCAGGGGCATCGCTGGCTGGCGGAGGGACCCAGGGCACAGGCACAGGCCCCACCCCCAGCCCACAGGCCCCACCCCCTGGCCAGGGACAGGGACAGGTGCCGCCGGGGGAGGCCAGGCCCCGCATCCCCAGCCAGGGGACAGGGCCACCGCAGCCACCCCCGGATCTCCGGCCCAACAGCACTGGCGCTGGGGTTCAGGGCACATGTCCCAGAGCTCTCAGTGCCAGCAACGCCTCTGACTGCTGGTGGGAGAATCTCATCCCATACCAAGAACCACTGGTGGTGGTGGGATCCAGCCCCAGGTGGGGACCCAGAGCCACTGCCACCAGTGGGATCTGGCCCTGGCCCCAACAGCACGAGTAAGATATGCTGGGAGGAGACTGGATTTTGGAGTTGCCTTCCATGGAACAAACTCCAAAATCTGCTCATGATAGAACCCTTTTATTCCTTGGCAATGCTAACCAGTCCGGTACCTAAGTCATGTTTTCCTTGATAGTTCAGTCACTTCACCTCATCTTGAGAGTCCCATGATGATCTAGATCAGGGGTCAGCATCCCAAACGACAAGAAGAGTAATTTTTTCTCTCAATAAACGAGTATTTTAAGAGCTGAACAGGTGTAGCGCTAATCCAGAACAGCTGTGCCCCTCTGCCCCTCCCCTAGCCTGACCGCAGGCCCTTCCACCATACAGCCCAGCTGTTGCTGAACCCCTCCTCTCCCTCTGCCCAGCTGCAGCCCTTCACCCTCCTCCCTGCCAGGTCTGGCAGCAGCGCTGCATGTCCAGCCCTCCTGGCTTCCGGCATTCCCCCATGCCCAGCTGGCCCTTCCAGCTCCCGACAGTCCACCATGCAGCTGGCACTCCCACCCAGCCCTGGGACAGCATCACCCCCCCAAAGCTGCACCTCCTCACCGCCCAGCCCCAAGTGGCTAGTCCTCTCGGCTCCTGACATCCTCCCACCCCCAAGTCCAGCTGACCCTTCTGGCTTCCAGTGGTCCCTCTCCCACTGCAACTGGCCCTCCTGGCACCCCCCACCCAGCCCCAGGGTGGTGCCCTTCTCCGCCAATGGCAGACTGAGGCTAGCTGGCATCCAGGGACCAAGAGACTCCTGCTCTATGCTTGGGGGGAATGCAGAGGGCGGGGACCATTAGGTAAGGTGGGGAGGCAAATGGGAGGGACCCCAGGGTGCCACACAGCCTCTGCCAGGCTGCAGGGGGACACCCAGCCAGCCTCAGGACCACGTCCAGATTGGGAAGTCCCAGCTCTGGGGTGCTGCCCCCGCCCTCTCACCACATGGGCCAGAGGTGGCCAGGTGGCCATGCCATGGCCCCTGGCACTGTAGGGGGAGAAGGGGCAGCCATGGCGAGAGGCCATGCTACCCTCCCCTCCATTCCCATTCCACTCTGCTGCCAGTGTGGAGCAGGTTCCTGGCTGCCTTGCCTGTCCCTGGCTGGCTGCCCCTCCCCAGGACACAGAGAGTGGATGGCATAGGACTGCTGTTTTCAGGGGCAGAGCCCTGGAGTGGGGCTGCTCCTCAGGGCCAAGAAGAGGCTGCCTCGCCCCCAGGTCCTAAATTGGGCCCATTCAGCACTGGGAAGGATAGGGGTGAAGCAGAACAAACTCTGCCAAATAGGGAGGGGCAGCTGACCGGGGGCAGGTGGGGCAGCCAGGAACGCTGCTCAGTATCAGTAGTGGAGTGGAGGGAGGGTGGTGCAGCCTCTGGCCCCAGCCGCCCCCTACCCTGCAGCACCAGGGGCCACAGCATGGCTGCCTCTGGCTTGTGCAGTAGGAGGTCAGGGTTAGCGCTGGTGCCCTGAAACTGGGCAGCCTGTGCCAGCCTGGGACCCCTCTAAGTTGACCATGGTGCTGGGGCTGGCCAGGCGTCCCCCTGCAGCCCAGAGTCCCTGGAGCCTTAAAGGTCCACGTGTGGCTCGGGAGATGTGGGTTGCCTACCCCTGAACTAGATACTGTAAATGACTGTTTTTCTAGCAACTTGTTCTGGAAACCATAGGGGGAGGGAACTCTTCTTTACTCTTAAGTGAAGCACAGGATATGATCCAAAAGATGCACATAGCTGAACTGCTCAGTAATAGCAACCATAATATAATAAATTCAACTACCATGCGGGGCGGGGGGAATATTAAAGATGCCCACACAGTAGCAATTAGCTTCAGAAAGGGCACATCTACAAAAGAGAAGCTAATTAAAAACAAATCAAAATGATCAGTAACAAAACTGAAATGCCAACAAGCTTAATGGAAACTTTAAAAACACTAACTGAAGGTCAAATTAAGTGCATGTTCCTATAGCGAGGAGGTGGAGCCTCTCAGGGTTGGTGGGCAGAGGCAGGACAACTTGCTCACCCTCCTGGAAGCAGAGAAGCAGGAGAGGAAATACAAAAGGGTGAGCCCTCTAGCTCAGCTTGCAGGGACATCTCTTCATCAGCACTGGACCTCCAGCCCAGATCTAGAGGAGCTGCCCACTGCCTAGGCCGCAAAGGAGCTATGGGACTTGCCTGCAGTTTGGAGGAGCTGCCTGGCACACACAATGCTTAGGACATATGGAGGCTACCCCTTGCTGTATACCCCAGAGAGACTGACGGCAAATTCAGGTATACCAAGGAATGGGGTAGGAAGGAGCCCATGGGAACCAGACAATTGTCCAGTTGCGCTGTGGCCTGCAACCATGTCAGTGAATTGCAGTGGGAGCCCTGATGCTGCAGTGACAGCCCCCTCTGCCACTGAGACCCCTAGGCTGGGATGTGATGAGTCAGGATAGCTCCTGTCCTCCTTCTCCAGGGTCAGAGCCTCACCCTGGCCAGTGAAGCTTTGAAAGGCAATAGACTGCTTCCTTGCCACTCTGCCATGCCTGAGGGCCTGGGGCCTTAAACTACTGCCTGCAGGAGGAACCAGGATCCCTCCTCCAAATGCTAATTCCCCTTCAAGCTTCTGTGCACACAGGAGCATTATACTAAAGAGTCATGGCCTCCCTCCCTGACTGAGAAGGAAGGATGCCCCAACACACTGCATGTGGTGGAGAATGCAGGTAACATACACAGGGCCATCCCTAGTGGAGTCTGGGACCCCAGGCAATCAGCCCGTGGGGGCCCCCTGCTGCAAGATGGGCTGGCCCAGAGGCTGGCCCCGCACTCCCACCTTTCCCCTAAGCCAGCCATTCTGCCCCCAGAGGCAGAGCGGGCCCGTCTGGAGCTGGGCTCTGCTTTTCTGCCCTGCCTTGGGCCGCCTCCCTGCTCCCACTCCTAGGTGGAACAGCCAGCCCAGAGGAGGGTGGGAGAGCAGACCCCGGCCTCCGGGCTGTCCTGCTCCACCTCGGTCCAGCTGTTTCCTGTCCTGGGGGTGTGGTGGGGCAGATCAGCCCTGAGCAGAGGCCAGTTCCGTGCTCCTGTCCCCACCCCGCTGCCTTCGACTCCACGCCGAAGGCAGCGGGGAGGGGTGGGGAACAGCATGGCCATGGGGGGCAGTGGTGCAGGCCCCACACTGCCCTGCTCATGGCAGGGCAGCACAGGGTCCACAGAACTATGGGGCCAGGGGTGATTACCCCCTCTCGCCACACCTGAGCATACACCCGCTGATCCACAGGAGGCTGCCCAGGGTCTTACCCAGCCAACAACCCAAGCATCGGTTTAGAGCTGGAAAAGCTAATGAATTGGTGGGCCAGAACCCAGAAATAGCAGCTGCTCCAGCAGCTGGGTGCCCTGCTGCTCCACTCACCTTATCTCACCCCCAGAGAGACCATGATCACAATGATGCCCATGATGCTGCTGTACCTCACAGAAGTTGGGGGGGCGGACACAACAACCCTGAGGCTTATTTGATCATGCTTAGAATGGATTGCCTCAGGGCCAGATGGGCCCAGAAGAAATGGGCCACTCTCATGGCCCCTATCTCACAGGGAGGCCCCAATACAACACTTGTGGGGGGAAGCAAACAAGGCAGCCTGCAATTGGTGAGGACTGCCCTAGACATCACGCTCAAAACTTTCCAGTGTGGGTTTCACAGAAAGAACTGCTCCCCTGGAGCTTGACCTCTGACCATAGCCCAAGAACTGAAGGATGCCTGCTGGAGAAGCCTTCAGCCCAAACAGCACTGTGACAACAAATTGGCTGAATAGATGGTGGCAGAGCAGTTTATACACATCCTCCCAACTTGATGGAGGGATGAGGTTCTGCACCACAGCTTGGCCACCATAAGGGTAACCATGTTCCTTACAGAGATTTTCTTGTTTGCATAAACTCCCATAATATCAGGCAACATGATGGCTGCCCAGAGCTCCCCCTCAGCAAGTGGATAACCTCGCCTACAGACCTAAGGCTGTGTTGGGAGTAGACATGGTGGGGGACAGAGGTGGCGTCTTGCCCCAAATGTGGGCCCAGCCAGAGGACAGAACCAGTTACACTGTACCCACAGGGATATGCGGACATACCCAAGTAAAGAAGGCTTCACTGACACTGGGGCCCCAGCTTGACCACTGAACTGCTGAAGAGTTACTGCAACCTGAAGGACCTGTGGGAGCTAGCCCACACCATATATCCTGAGGAGAGTGACAGCAACCCCAGCACTAAGGTACTCCAGTGAATCGGGGTAGAAAGGAGAACCAGAAAATTTTCCAGTTGTGTTGTGACCTACAGCTGCACCAGTGAATTGTGGCTGGAGCCCCACTCACCCAGTGGCAGAAGACTGCCACTGAGAGGGACCTGGGCTAGGATAAAGTGGTGTTGGGGGGGCCTGCACCCCCTTCTTCTCTTGCCATCCTACCCTTGGGATGGTAGCCTCACCCCAGCCTGGGAAGCCTTGAAGGCCAATAGACTGCTTCCTTGCCACCCCACCCTGCCTAAGAGCTGAGGGCCATAGACAGCTTCATTGCTACACTCAGGTTGAGCACCTAGAGCACAAACTACATAATCACTTGTTACCTGCAGGAAAGGCTGGGACCCCTACTTCAAACACTAATTTCCCTTCAAGCTTCCATAGACATAGGAACAGTGTAGAGAAGGGTTATGATGTCCCTTCCAGATCGACAGGGAGGAACTAACCAACACCCTGCAACCCCAAATTAAAAAAATGAATAGTAAGAGAACCCAAAACTGCCACCATGGTTTAAAAAGTTATAAAAATGATTAGCCCAAAGGGCATTATTGAAAGTTAAATCCTACTGAGGAAAACAAAAAGGAGCATAAAGTCTGGCAAGTCATGTATAAAAGTATAATTAAGCAAGCAAAAAAGATTTAAGAGCAATCAATAAAAGATAAACCTTTAACTGTTGGTTTAAGTACATCGGAAGCAGGAAACCTGCCAAACAATCAGCCAGCCTGTGGAACCGAGTAATCAAAATGCTAAAGGTGTACTCAACAAAGACAACGCCATTGAGGAGAAATTAAATAAACTCCTTGAGTCAGTTTTCACTGCTGAGGACATGAAGGAGATTCTACAAAACAGCCATTCTTTCTAGATGACAAATCTGAGACACTGTCCCAGACTGATGTGTCAGAAGTAGCTTTGGAAGAAACTGATAAGTTAAAAAGTAATAAGTGACGAGGACTAGATGAGATCAACCCAAAAATCCTGAAAGAACCTCAGATATGAAACTGCAGAACTAGTGAGTCTGGTACATAATGTAGCACTTAAATCAGCTTCTGCACCAGATGACTGCAGGAGAGCTAAAGTGACACTAATTTTTATGAAAGGCTCCAAAGGCAGTCACAGATTGGAAGCCTAGCTTCAGTACCAAACAAACTGGTTGAAACTATAGCAAAGAACAGCATTATCAAACACATATTAACCTGAATTGGCAGGGAAGTATCAAGATGATTTTTGTAAAGGGAAACCATGCCTCACCAATCTACTAATTCCTTGAAGGTATCTACCAATAGGTGGATAAGGATGATCCAGTGAATCCAGTATACTTAGACTTTCAGAACGCTTCAAAAAGTTCCAACATCTATGGCTCATAAGCAAAATCAGCAGTCATGGATTAAGAGTGGAGGCTCTCTGATGGACCAGTAAGAGAAAGGAAACATAGGGTAGGAAAGAATGAGCAGTTTTCTCAATGGAAAGGTTAATCAGTGGGGGAAGGGGTTTTCTCAGGGATTGCTACTGGGACTAGCACTGTTCAATATTCATAAACAATCTGCAAAAAGAGGTAAACTGAGGTGACAACTTGCAAATGACAAAATTTCTCAAGTAGTTAAATAATGACAAAGGGAGCTCACAAAACTAGGTGAATGGGCAACAAAATTGCAGATAAAATTTAGTGTTGATAAATGCAAAGTAATGCACATAGGATTATGTTTCCAAAACTATCTGTACAAATTAATGGGGTCTATATTAAGTGTTACTGCTCAAGAAAGATCTTGACATCATCGTGGATGGTCTTCTGAAAACATTGCTCAGTGTGCAGCAGCACTCAAAAAAGTTAAAAGAATATTAGGATCATTAGCAAAGGGATAGACAATAGGCTGGCAAAATGCCATAATACCTCTAGGTAAATTCATAATACACCCACACAGAGTACTGCATGCACTTCTGGATGCCTCATCTCAAAAAAGGATGCTTTATTATTACAAAAAGTACAGAGAAGGACAACAGAAACTTAATTTGGGTACAGAACAGCTTCCACATGCGAGAAGATGAAAGACTGGGACTGTTCAACTTGGGAAAGAGACTAGTATGGGGGGATCTGATAGAGGTCTATAAAATCATGAACAGTGTGAGGAAAGTGAATAAGAAAGTGCTTATTCACTCTTTGTAATAACACAAAAACCAGGGGTCACCTAATGAAATTAACAAGCAGAAGTCTTAAAAACAAACAAAAAGAAGTACTATTTCACACAAGGCCCAGTCAACCTGTGGAACTTGCTACTAGGGAATGTCATGAAGGCCAAAACTACAAAAATATTCAAAAGGAATTTGGGAAGTTCACAGAGGACAAATCCATCAATGTCTGTTAGCCACAATGGTCAGGGATGCAACCCATGCTCTACCTGACCTTAGCCTCTGACCGTCCATCATCCACACCCAGTTTCTTGATTGCCTGTTCTGTTTATTACCTCTGATGCATCTGACATTGGTCTCTGTCAGAAGACAGGATACCAGGCTAGGTGGACTATTGGTCTGATCCTGCATGTTCCTTATAGTCTCTCCACCCTTTGGAAATCCTTCTCTACTCACATGTCTTCAATATTATCTGTCAACCCAAACCCAGGTGTAGTGGCCCACTCTTCCTGAGCGGGCAATACCCAGCTCACGGACATTTCTCAACAATGTCTCTGGTCCTTTAAGGAGGGCCTGCAAACAAACAGTCCTTTGCCCCTCAGCTGGGGAAAGCTCCCACAAACAGTTCTTCACCCCGCAGGCAGGGCAGCGTACAACAGTCTTTTGTCCTCAGGCAGGGTAGAGTTGCGGTTGGCTCTAGGGTGCCAGCGGCCGTTTTGCCTCAGGGTCCCAAGCTCTTTAAGTGGATCTGTCTCTGGAATGGGGAGAGGAGGTGGGGGGCACAGGCCCACCTGTCTCCACTGCACCCCAGCCCAGGGACCTGGCAGTGACTGCAGTTTCAGCCATGGTGTCAGCAGGGTCCTAGCGGCAACATGCTGACTCTGGTGCAGGGGCCTGGAGTGCTGCTCCCCTCGGCCACTTCCAACCCCCCTCCCAGCGATACCTGTGCTGTTTCTTCCTCGGGTTCCTCTAGGTAGTCATCCCACGGCAAGGAGTAGAAGATCTCCATCTTGTCCGGAGTAGGTAAATCAGGTAGCTCTGCTAGGATCTCCTCACTGGGTAGTTTCTCCAGGTTGCAGCCTGCAGGGCAGGAGTCTACTTCCTCAGCAAAGGGGAGCTCCTCCAGGTCACAGGTGGACACTGGTGTGTCAGAGTCCCCAAGGTCTGGCAGCATGGGAAATCAGCCAGGGTCTGGGACTAGCAGGTCCCTGGGTACCCAAGCATGCTTGGGGTCCTGTCCTCCCTCCGGGGCAATGGCCATGGGGTGGGGCCTAGCTAGCTTTCCCAGCACTGGCCTGGGGGGCCTGAGTCCAACCCCAGGGAGGACTGGAGCAGTAGAGCCACCAGGCCAGCCTCCTGCCTCCTTGCTGGAACAAGGTCCCTGGCTCTGCTTTTATTCTTCCTGTCCCACCCAGCCCTTTGGACCCTGCATTGATGGGCAAGTACGTCCAGGCTCCATCCGCCTAGGGGCTGTCCAGAGCTCTCTGCCCCTCTCAGGTGGTGGCATGGGGGTTCCTCCTTACACCAGCCTATTCCTTTCCTCCTGACCCCTCCCCCTCTCTATCCCCTTACCTCATCTTCTCTTCCAAGTTTCTTCCTAGATGACTATCAATGACCAAGTACAAGCTCACTAAGCCTTCCTAGTTGCTTCATTAGTAACATTTGTTACAGACCTTCTGAATGCATAGGCTTTTAGCTGAAAATTCAACTCCTTATCCAACTCCTGTAGGGAGGACAGCAGCCATCCACCCTGCTGCCACTAGCCCTGCAACAACTTGTCTCTCCTTCACTCTCAGAGGAATTTTCAAGAGGTCTCACACAGCCCTTACCTGGACTCCGGTATCTCCAGCTGACCTGAGATGTAGCCCCTTTTCAGTTTATAGGGGAAAAAAGGCCCTTTTCCGTCATTCTAGGTCTAATACACCTCTCTTTCCCCACCCCATAAAGATGTCTAGCCTGACTTGGTCACATCAGGCTTGCACATTAGACCAGAGCAGCACCTGTGCAATATAATAGAGCTAATATCAGGATTCTCTGACAGGATCTAGCCACACCTTTCCTCCCTGCTCAGCTGCTTCTGTATCCTCTCCTATAGCACCTAACAGACAACTAGCCCTGCCTCCTGTCCCTTGTCAAGCCAGCCATCTTCTCAGCCAGCAGTCAGAGCAGATTGTCTGCTACTTACAGACATCACAGAGCATAGGACCAAGGTACACCACCCAGCTTGGTGAGTCCGGCTCACTGAGCTAGTCGCAGTGCAGGGCAGAGGTCAATGAGGGAACGTCATGTGGGCAGAGGCCCACAGCCAGTATCAGCCTGGCCAAGGAGTCTTCTGCTCAGACTGAAACCAGACAAAGTGATATGGTTAACATCACACCAGCACTTTCCACCCAGGGTACTCTGCTTCGCTGCCCCCTGCATCCTTTGTGCCAGTTTTGCTGGAGGATGGTACAGTGCAGGGGATGGTAGAAACAGCAGCCCTTTAAGGAGCGTTGCAGCAAGAAATACTTTTAGAAAAATGCTTGTTGAGATGTTACAGACCTGCACAGCATGAAGGGCACAGTCAAGCTGTATACATTATGTGACAGAAAGAGTTATAACAGTCTAGTCTAGTTTATACACATGCATCCCTTTCAAAGGCGTTCGAAGAGATACAAGAGGACAGAATGTGGCTTGTTCGCACACACCCATTCTCCTACAATAACAATGCATAGATGGAAATGCAAAATAAACACAGGTAGTCACTTGGCAGTATACTTGAATGATGGGGCATTCTTTGGTATTGCATTTTAGTTTTATTTTGATCCCCTCCTTTAAGTATATTACATATGTATAGTGATCTTAGCATTTAAGATTATTCAGCTGGCTGTTTGAAACTCCAGTCTGCAGGTGGTTTTGCTTTTATCCACCTCTCCCCCTGCAACTGCTGGTTAGTTATTCTAGAATGGCGCCCAAGTTGCTGATGCTGATTTTAACAACAAACATCAATAAAAAAAGCTCCATGCACCGTACCAATGAGAGTCATAATCTGAAAGGAAAAATATCCACTTTTTCTCACATGCACTAACTCAGCCAGCTGATAAATCAATGCAGGACCCCTCCTAACTACTGCCAGGAACTTACCCTTTAAACAGTCCCAAAAAATCCCCATCAAATCAATGGCTTGTACGTGGTTCTTTAAAACGGCCAGTCAAGTTATTTGACCCTACATAATTGATATACTTCTCTGATAAACAGCAGCAGCAAAGCACGTTATGACAAGACATCTGAAGACTAGCCTGGCATTTGCAACACAGATAACAGGCAGTAAATAAAGGTCTAGTTCGGGATCTGCCAACCTTGACAGTGTCTTATCCTCAGGTCACCTTAACCTGATTACTCATGGCTGGCTGGCTTGCTTGGTTCCAGGCCAGACAGCCTGTGTGGTTGTACAAGTCTCCTTTTGTTACAAGGACCAAGTCAGCTGTACTACGTTTTCACTGAGTGCCTTCATAGACCACAAATCATGCCATTACTCTGGACTTCATTAACTCAATTTCTACAGGAACCTCAGAGTTGTTGTCTGTAGTCTGACTTGGCAGTTAAGGGATTCCCCCCTTTTTAGACTCCAACCTCAAGGGCAGGGCACAGTTACACTTTTACTGTGAATGTATGACCTGTGCCGGGCTACTGTTACCAGCACTACCAGCCACCCTGCAGAGAACAGAAGGAAACAAGGCAACTGAAAGGTTTCAACTACCACACTGCCCCTGCTTGCCACTGGGAGGCACACAGTCTCCAAGCTTTTCACTTTGGGTTGCAGACAACGTGCCCACCCTAGGAACCTCTATCTATGGAGCCCTGTGCATATATGCAACTGTTTAACATGCGGGAAAAGTCTTCCCTGATTTACAGCTCATCCATCAAGGGAAGTGCATGATTTTGTTGAGGGGTGGGGGGGGAACAATTTTAATTGTAGACAACACACTTCTGCGAACTACAAGTCAAAAAAGGGTGACTACACCCTGAATGTGCTTATAGCAAGTCAAGGGGCAGGTCAAAAAGGTGCCAAGTGAGGGATACTTTCAACTCAAGGACCTTTTTTTTAGCAAGTTTAGTTTTAAAAAAAAATCCTGAAATAAGCCATATCTACTCAAAGCACTTAAAGTACAAAGCTAGTTGCTTAACATACAACTTGTAAAAATTTAAGTTTGCACAGTTCCCCTTCGGTATGCTTCTTGGCCATCTTTCTAAAACACAGCTTTACTTTTTTTTTAATAAACTGTATTTGGTCCCTTATATCTTGTCTGGTGTTGCTACTATGTACAGGTGCACCTCCTGTGTTTGCTGGGGGGCTACTTCAAAGAGGATATATTGCTAAGGAGATTACAGAGACTTGGAAGTCATTCTTGCTACTATAGGTGACTACCACCATAGCAGAGATTTTGCAGCTGTGGACAACATTGGGATTCATGTGCACCATGGTAGATATTTTGCATTCTTGCAACAGTTTTCACGCTTAAGAAAGAGGCATGAAGTGTTTTTATACACTTCTGAAGTCCACATTCATTCAGTCTTCTATCTTATGTTCTGTCAGTTTAGATTGCACATTTTCAGGGTAAACAATGCCAGATAGTATGAATTTGCACAGCACCCAACATATTGAGGATCCCATTATACTAGCTCGGGCTCTGGGTAGTAGTATAAAACTGGCTAGTCTTGTACAGCCTGTTTTTACTCCTGTAGCCTCCTCAAGTTCCTGTTCTTCAGACTTTAGCAATACTCAGGATACCATACCAACTTCACACACAGTTAAAACAGACAAGGAGTCCTGTGGCACCTAAAGACTTGTTCCATAAATGAATGCATCACTTTTTAAGTGCCACAGGACTCCTTGTTTGTTTTATTGAACTACACTAACATGGCTACTTCTTTAGAATGTCACAGGTGCCCGTGTCCGATCATGTGTTTCAAACTGTCTGCTTCCCTCTCCCCTCCTACCCCCCATCCCATTCATTTCAGGTTCCAGGTCCAATTTGCCCTTTCAAGATTGAGGTGGGCAGCACAAGTCAAATTTCAGTCTTGCTTACACCAGCATAAGACCAGTTTACTGTTGATTTCAGTAGGGCAGTATTTAGTCCCCATCTGATTCATCACAACTCTGCCTTCCACTTACTTTGTCTCACCATTTGAAAGAGAGCAGCTCCCCCATACAAGAAATCTCAGTGGGCTTTCGCATGGGGCCCAGATAACCTAAGGCCGCCTCTGCTTACATCAACCAAGCTCCATAATCTTGGCTTGACATTGAAAAGAAGAGCACCCACACAAAAGATCTGAAGACTTTGAAAGCTACAGTTAATGCAAGTTGAATTCTTACAAAAAAGGCCAAAACATACAAGTACATTAACTGCCTGCTAGCAACCTTCTGAAAGTTCAGAATGACTGTTTCAGACAGTGGGGATAAAGTTCTGGAGTCCCACGTGGGCCCTCATTGATTTCCTTGCTGGCAGCTGTATGCTGCTATGTCAAAAACCGGTCACTTTCCAATGAGAGACACTGTTCACTTTTAACCAAGCCAAACACTGCATCAAAAGACATCTGGAGAAGAAGCACCTGACAGCTAGTAAAGGGCCTTATTTGGCAACTACTGATTCACCATCTGTCCCCTCCCGCTACAGGGAACTGGTTAGCATGCTGTTAAATGCACAGATAGGCACTTTAATCAATCAGTCTTACTTCACTAACCCTAGATCCACATCAGCTCCTTTGAAATCAGTGGACACTCAGTCTAGCCAACATTTACACCATAGATGAGGTATTCTACAGCCCCTGGCATCATGGTGCAGCACTGTTACACAGATTCATGTCCAAGAAGGTGGCACAGTGAGTTTACGCAGAGATAAGTGCGTGATATTTGTTGCAGGATTGTTACAACCTGAAGCACAAAGGTGTTTGCACCTTATCAACTGTGAATTCAATATTACTAGTACAATACTGTAATTCAACTGCCTGTGTTTGCCCTATCCTTTCCAAAGAGCTCTTCACCCCAACTATACGTCTGTAACTAAGGTTCATGCACTGGATGCAAAATGAAGGCTATACTTTGATTCTGCTGTTATGCCTGTGCAAGAGAGAAGCACTGAAGTCTATTTTTCAGCGATGTGACACTAGCTTCTCTGGGCCAAAATTCACCCTAGTGTAGCTCCATTTAATGTGACAGACGCATCAAGCTCCATTCAAAGGCATTGCAGTTGAAACTTTTGCTGGGATTCCCTCCATGAATGTTTAACACTATATCCCAACAGAATCAATACACCGGAAAGTCTTTTCAGGCTATTTCCCTCCCAACTGCTATGTCATAAAGGACAAACACCCCAAGCAACACAAGGAGGTAATGATAACATCGGGCATTATGTCATCTTAACCAAACAAACTGTAGCATTGTCTCAGTGAAGATCATCTGAGACTGTGAGAAAGCTAGGATACACTTGAAGCATCCCAGTGAGTTGTCACAGCTGCAGTTCTCATTTGTTTTGGGAGAGTTGTGAATACGCAGCATTGTTAATTATCTGCCCCTCAATGAAGAGCTGTGCATTTCTTATTGCTGCTGCAAATTCAAAAAAGTAACCTCACTCAGAATAAAGTTTTGTTTCCCAAATGATGACTCCATGCAGATTGACTGCCCTTTAAAGTTTCCTTAGTGAGCCATCTTCTGCACTCCCCATCAGCCTCCTCTTCTTTGACTAGGAAGAGTCCTTCCTGAAGTTTCAGGCTTTAGGGCAGAGTAGATGCTTAACAAGCTCAGCTCTTAACTCACCAATTCGTCACATCCCTCAACCAGAATGGGAGAGAGCTTCTACAAAGTAGTCTTTAAACTTAGTTCTCAGCTGGCTCACAGGAGAGCCAGCCTTCATGTGGTGGATCAGAGGGTTTGAGACTGGTGTTAGCCTTTAAGAGCTTCCAGATAACATCCCTCTCTTTAATGCACACTTTTAGGTGTAATATACTGGCACTAGTCTTTGGCAAAGGGGAAAAAAAAATAAAGACAGCTCAAGGAAAGTACTGCAACTCAGATTATAGCCCTGGAGAACTAGATGGATTTAAGAGGCTCACAGGTCACATATCTTGCAAATATTCCTGCATTAATTCATAGACAGAGTACTGTAATTCATGCAGAAGCAGGATAAATTTACAGCACAGAATTTTAGAAACTAGGTATGCCCATTTGAGTGCAATGCAAGATTAAAGACTCATTAGCCAGCTGCTTCTGGAAAAACAGCATAGAAGTGAAGTGTTTTCAGACTGTGGGTGAAGGTCTATTTGTTATCTTTTCTTGTTTCTTCAGGACTCCTCACCAGAAAGCTATATGGGATTAGAACATTACAAGCACCCATAATCATTCCTGAGAATGGTGCCAAGGAAACTCAGCTATTGCTTTTGGTTTGTACCTATTTATCCAACTTTACTTCCTCATAAGCTTGAATAAAAAGTGTTGGAGTATTAGAAGTTGACTCCTTTTATGGCAAACTCAGCAGGTTTCCATTCCAGCTCCCCAGGAGTTAAAGTAGGCTGGTACACACCAGAACAGAGTTCTGGGGCCCACTATTTTTTTGTGCATTCTGGGGCTCCTAAAAATAGAAAATGGAGCCAGAATGCTGCATTCCAGGGCTCACCATTTAAAAACAGCAGACCCTGGAACATGGTGTTCTGGCTCCACTGTCTATTTTTAGGGGGCCTCCCATGCTGAGCATCTCAAAATAGCAGGCCCCAGAATGCCATTCCTGTGCATTCCCAGGAGGCAGGGAGCTGCCCCAGCCCAGGCTGAGGGTCTGGCCTGAGACTGCTCTGACAGACCATGCTCAGAGCCTCTGGGCTAGGATGGGCTGGGGCCACGCCGCAGTGCATGGTGGCCAGGTAAGGGGGCCCTCGGGGGGGGGATTTGGGGCTGTATTCTCCCCAGGACTTGAAATTGAGGGGTGTAGGGGGTTCTCACTAATATGATATAGCACTGTTACTAGCTGACAACTGGGGGGGTTGGGAAATTCAGGGGTGTGGGGTTGTGAGGGGGAGTTAGGGAAATACCTGGTTCGGGGATAGGCAAGCCAGCCCAGCAGGGAAAGGGCAGGGGGAGGGGGTCCGCCCAGGGCAGAGGGGAAGACAACGTGGCACAGCAGCAGCTTGGGGAAGGGTTCGGGAAGCAGCGATGAGACGGGGGCCAGGGGCAGTAGCTGGAGTGGAGGATAGGTGTGGGGGGGCAGTAGCTGGGCTTCATGAGGGGGGCCTGGACCAGCATGAGGGGGGCCCGCCAATTTAGGAGGGTTCCAAGGCCTGCCAAATTATACTTTAACTCTTACAGCTCCCTCCTCTTCCAGCAGAACCAGATTTTATGTTCTTTTCATCTCCAGGATTGATTTGGTGCTGGCTTTAGAGCTGCTACTTTCATTTCTTTCTCCACCCCTACTGTTTCTTTGCTTTGCCCATCAACTGTTAAAAAAAAAAAGAAAAGCAAAGAAAGAAACAAATGAAAGTGATAAACTGGAAGCTACCATGGGGCTTTCTTCCACAAAGAGCTGCTCCTCGCTGGGTGGAGGGACATGCCTACCACTGTGCTGGAAGATTATACTTTAGGAAATAGATGGAGCAGGAAAGAAGATAGAGGTGTGTGTGGAGACTGTGTAGAACAGAAGAAACTGTTTTTCCCTTTTCAACATCCAAGCCACATTTGGGTGCAACAAAAACGTAAATTAAGTCTGTTACCATCTTGGGGTTTCTGGTGACATTTTAGTTTGTGTTTCATAATATCAGAAACTCCTTCATGGTATTATATAGCTTTGTAGTTACTTGCAACTAATTCTTTGTAATGTGTAAACCAAGGTGCCAGTTACTTGGAAAGCGCTACAGAACTTGCGAGCTGTCATCAGCCAATCTGAAAGGATATGAAATTACTAAATAGTTATGCATTTTGCCACCTCAGGCTTCCTCCATTTAGCAAGTTTATTGTATAATGGAAGAGTACTTGACATTTGTGCCCTCTCTCTAATTCCAAGTCCTACCCATACTTGTGCACAGGAAAACAGAATTGTCAGCAGAACGTGGCAGATCAGTGGCTGGAGTGATCTCAAAGGCAGTACTGCTATTCATTTGGAAACCTCCCTTCTCATTGTATAAACAGGAAACAAAATAGGATAGTCTGCTGTCCCCTGACTCAGACTCTCCTGCCTGCTTTGCAAGAGTGATTCAGTATGGCAGCCTTTCACACTAATACACAGACATCCTACGAGAAGCTTAATTTGGGGGGCGGGGGGGGGGTTGGGAGTTTCTTATGGTTGGGCTAAATTCAGAAGAGAGGCTCTCAGCAATTAAAAGAAACCCTGAAAAGAATTTTAAGAATGCAAGTCCCATCCCAACTCAAACCAATGGTCGGTCCCTCTAACTTAGCATCCTTCTACAATGGTCTTGACAACTCCAAAGAGTTAGGCTTCAACCTCAGACTTGAGGAAATGATTAACATGTGTAAGTCTCACCAGGGGTCTGATGGAATCATGCCATGCACTTGAGCCTTAATCTGCAAGGTGACAAGAACTCTCAGTTTGATTCTTCTCCAGTCTTTTGAACCTTCTTTATTGTTGCCCCTACACCTTCAGTTCTTGTTAAACAAACTAGTTCCTTTCACACTTCAACTGCCTCTTTAGAGTCTATACCTGTTGTACTTTTCATTAACAAGATTTCTTGCATCCTGTTGCCAACACTGGGAGAAGGAAAGACAACACTGAAATTTTTTAAAGCTTCCATACTCAATATAAAAGTTTCCAATGCATTTTCTAGGTCCTATTCTCATTTTAATCCAGAAACTCCACTGGAAGAACAACACTGGATATGGTGAACTAAACTGATTCACTGAGCTAAGATCTCATGCAGTATTACGGGAACATACTACATTGATTTTATATAAAGGTGCTTAGAAATAATGGATGTGTGGCCGTGTAATACCTGAATATGTATAGATAAACAATACATTTATAGGTGCACACAGTAAATGCCTAAAGTTTGCATCATGCTGAAGTTTACATCAAAGGCCACAAGAACCTTCTTGATTCAACCAGCCCTAAATATACAGAGGACCCCTTCCCTGACTGAGTAAGCCTCATGGCCCATTGACACCCTCATTAGCTACTAATACCAAACACTACTGTGACACTCATTCCTTTAATTCAGAACTTTTCTACAGCAGTGCAAGTAATTCAGCATTGCACTCATTCCTACAATATCCCCATCCATTCGATTACACCAGGGGTAGGTAACCCCTGGCATGCGTGCCGACAGTGGCACCCGAGCCCATTCAGAGTGGCACACAGCACCCTGTGCAGTACCACAGAAATTGTCACTCCTGTCACCAAAAGCCACTCTGAGTGGCTTCCTTTGGGTGCAGCTGGGACACAAGAGGGCCCACCATACATACACCTCCATGTGACAAAGAAAAAAAGCTGCCCAGAGTAGTTCCTCTCTGTAACGTGATGCTTCCCAAAGGAGCCACTCCGGGCAGCTTCTTTCTGCAGCATGCCTGGGGACATACCACCAAGATGAGCCACTGTGGGCAACTTCTTTCCATGGCCTGCCTGGGAAGCGCTCCTACTCCAGCCCTGACCGATGCTGACTGCTGCTGAATTTTCAAGCAGCTGCCACACTTTTTCAGCAATGGAGGCCGCTGGCACCAGCTGAGGGTCAGGGAGGAAGGACTGGCACAGGGGTCGGCAACAGTTGCCGACCCCTGGATTACACACCACTGGGAGTAATAGTTAAAGCTAGTAGGCTACCAGCGGACGCTGCTTGCAGAAAAGCCTAATGTCTTCTGATACTGTTATACCCCATTCTTGCTAACTTCAGTGGCACTACCCTAGTATTAACAGGAGTAGAGCCCTGCATGGATACAAAAATGTGGATCCGCATCCGCTCAGTGACAGAATCTCTCCTGTCCACAAACTGCATGCCAGATTTTATCTATATCCGAACCACATCCACAACAGAGCTTGGGCTCACACAGCATTTTGGCCTTTGATTGGCTCATTCCTCACACAGGTCCCACCCACTTTTTCCTTTTCTTGTTTGTGGTTCACATGCTGTGTTGTCAAGCAGATTTCCTTGGCCACCAATAAAATCTCTGATTGACAGCATGGCATGCAAACTGCAAACAAGTAAAGAAAGAGTTGGGCAGGGAAATCATGGGGAACGAGCCAATCAAAGGTGAGCATGCTGACTGAATGACAGTGAGTGGTGACTTTTCAAGCCGCAGCCTGCTGTAACTGAGGCTTCGACTGGCTGGCATACCACAATCAGAGCTGAAATAGGATTGGCTGGAGTGCTTCCTTGTTTCCCTGTGTTCTGCTGACACAGATCAGAGCAGCAGCTGCAGCGACGGACTGCACCCTGGGCACAGGGTCAACTCTACCGATGAGCCAGTGAGGCAGGGCCAGCTCAAGGGGCTGTGGCTCCCCGAACCAGCTTTTGCTTTTGTGCCTCCCACCGGCGGCAGGGGGTGGGGGTGCATGGATCCTGGCCTCTGCTCTGGGCCGGCTCCCCCCAGCCCCAGGGCAGGGAACAGCTCTCCCTCCCCTCCCCTGGGCTGGCTGTTCTGCCCTAAAGGCAAGAGACCAGAGTCTACCCCATGGTCTGGCCTGCTCCACTGCCGGGGGCAGAGTGGCTGGCTCAAGGAAGGCGGGAGCATAGGATCTGGCTTCTGGGGAGGCCTGCTGCATCACCCCCAGGCTGTGGTGCCCCGAGCCAGTGCCTCATGGGTAGGGCCAGATCTGTAATGTGGTGCTGGCTCATGGTGCCGAAGCTTAGGTGCACCACTTTGGTGCCCCTGCTCTTGGCCAGCTTGTCCCACCCCCTGGACAGGGAACAGCTGGCCCAAGGACATAGCAGGCCAGCCCAGAGGCTGGGCTTGGGTCTCTCACCCTTTTTCCTGGGCCAGCTGTTCTGCCCTAGGGGCAGGGAAGGCCAGCACAGAGGTGGGGGGGGGAGATTGGAGCCCAGCCCTCTGACCAGCCTGCCCCACTCCCAGGGCAGAGAACAGCCAGCCCAGGGGTGGAGCAGAACAGCCCACAGGACAGACTCCACTCTCTTGCCCTACCTCTGGGCTGGCCCTCCCCGCCCCTAGGGCAGAACAGCCAGCCCAGGGGAGGAGCAGGAGAGCTTCGCCCAGCCTCTGGGCCGTCCCACTCCATCCCTGGGCCAGCTGTTGCCTGCCCTGATGACAGGGTGAGCTGGCCCAGAACGGAGGCTGGGTTCTGCTCCCTCCAGGTGGGGGGTAGGGCACCAACGCAAAAGCTGGCTCGGGATGCCAGAGCCCCTTGAGTCAGCCCTGCCTGGGTACAGAAAAACAGAACCTACTTCCTCACATCAGTCCACAGCAGTGGGTCTGCAGTTATCCACATCCGCAGATGCAGATACCCACGGATCTGCAGGGCTCTAAACAGGAGGCTGGAGGTTCATTTCAGAAAAAAGCCTTTGTAGAAAAAGCCACAGAAGACTGAAGGACTTACTTCAAGTCTCAGCAAGTCTGTGGCAGACCCAGAAATCGGGTTTTTACTTTCTTGCTCCAACTACTGGAACATGAAGCTTTCTCATGAATCCTTACTTTTAAGCAGCCTTCTCTAGGTGCTATTATTCTTAGGTTGCTATAAAAGCTAAGAGCAATATTTTGTGTCTGTTCACTCATTTGCAAAGCTTCACTTGTAAATAAGATGAGGGAAGTTGTCAACGGTCTTCTCAATGCTGAGCTCAAATCAATGCAATGCAAGCTCAGACATTATAGCCCATAAATCTTAAAACTAAGGCATTTATAAAGCCACAGTCATTTTTCCAACTGAACTCTCACTCCCAACACAGTCTTGTGAGTTGAGTCCTTTCATTCTTTTTTCAACATGGAAAGATGGGTGACTTACGAACCTAAAAGGTACAAAACAACACCACTGCAAAATAAATCATAACTGAGCTACAGTGGCTAAGCGATTCAAAATGCTATCTCAAATAAAAACTACAGATAACCTAAGAGTTTCCTTAAGCACTGCCTGTAATACCATTTGGCATATTTAGCAAGAAAAAGCCACCACTCTAGGGGCCCTAAGCTTCAGCTAATGACACTCAGTGACAGTAAATGAGTGCTGTAATAGAGTTTCTGAAACAAGAGTTCAAGTTCAACTAATAGCTTTTATCACAGTAAACAGAGGCTGTTATGAATTGGATTTGGACTTGAATCTGCAATTTCCATTATGGCTCTACTCTACAATATCTAATGCAGATAGGCAGAGCACTTAGTGATAGCCATATTCATATAATGAGTTGAATTGAATAAGTGTTCTTAACTTGATACATGGGAAGAGCTCACCTCACTCTGCAGAGCAAACACTGCATTAGACTATTGTATCATGAGAGTTCAGGGATGATGTAACCAGCAAGTCCAATCAACTGCTGAAAGTTTATCATGAGCTGTTGGCCTCAGCACAGGATAGTATAGCTTCACTTCATAATGCTGGGTCAAGTGGCATCTGTACTGCTGGCAAAGCACTGTTAAAACTCACCTACTAAATAGTTGATAACATCAATGGCAACCACTAATCAACATATGGAGTACATTTTTCAGAAGAGCATAAGCCCTGCTTTCAAACAGCAGACTTGGACACGAGGCTCAGACATGACTTACTTGCTTTTGAAAACCTGTAGGTAGCCACTGGCAGAAGTCTGTAGCTTGATCCAATTTCAGTGTAGTTTGGACCAGCCCTGCGTTGGGTACGGGGACCCACCTGAGGGCCAGCAACACTAGATCTTGCTGGCAGGACAACTTATCAAAGCAGTTAGTTTAAGTGTCACTGAAGTTGACTGACAATATTAAGAGAGAAAAAAGTGGCAGTGCACTCAACAACAGAAATTGCCTGCTTACTGCATCTGCAGCAGAGAGTTTAGGAGAAGAGTTAATAGCTTTCTTGAAAGTCAGGCATTTTTTGGTTCAACAAATATTTGGCTGCTGGTTTCATCCTAGATCTTAAGCCAACATCTTACCCACAGTCTGCCATTACAGAGAAATCCACCACCAATTAATCTAGACAGCTTCCTGCAAAGTGATATTTTTTCCACACCCACAAGAAAGGAGGGTTATTTTTGGCTTTATTATTACAATTTAATGAGCACCGCTTGGCTGAGCCTTGTACTTAAAAAAAAAAAAAAATCATATACCAGCTCAGATGACAAAGTTCCAGGAAGTGTTTTCCCACATTCATTTGTTAAAATTCCTAGCTGATTCCTCCCAAAAACATCTCTCACCATTCTCCATTGTGTCTGTTCCTACTACTTTGTTCACAAGGGAAAGCCTTGAATTTAGCCACTGTTTGAGCCAAATGACATTAGTAGCACTCACCTCTTCAACTGATGAGCAAGGTTTGCTGTACATTTTTTGTTCTGCTCTCACACTCTGTAGACTAGCATGGGTCTTGCTCTACAATCCCAGGGGGGATCTTTGAATGAACAGTTATCCAAACTTGCCCAGAATGTTTTATGGAGACTGATGGAAGGGGGTAATAGGAAGCATATTCAAGCCACACACACTGACCTGTTGCCTCGCTGCTATGCTAAGGCTACCAAATAACACCTAAAAGCTGTTAATGGGTAAAAGCTCTGTGTTGCAACTGATATATCCAAAGTCAGTTTTATTAATTGCACCAAAATAATGTTTTAAGCATAGAATGATGTGTTTTTAACACATTGGAGGTTTACAGTTAAAACTTTCAATGTGTCCCAACTTTGTCCATCCACCAGCATATAGAATATTTATGCAGTGGTTGGAAGCTTGAAGTGGGCAGTGAGGTAAAGGTTAAGGGAAATGTGCTGTGTAACTAACACTTACTGAAGCACCATCTCACAGGGACAGGTTAGGGTGATGGGCTCTCTGGACTGTCTAATATTCCACAGCCATAAAATCTGCCTATCAGTTTTAATGACTTGAAAATTGTCACACAGTTGAAAAGAAGACACCAAATTCTCCTTATTTCCATCTCACATTGTAGGATACTGCACTTTCACTAGAATCCCAAGGTTCCACAGTGACTATCTTTTCAATATATACTACAGTGCTTAATGTGGAAGCAATGACTGAATCTGGGACACTCCTGTACTGCAAATTAAGTCTCCAAGTGCTGTTCTCGACATTATCACCACTCAACAGAAGGAAATCCATGCATTGCAGGATTCTAGCCCCCTAATTTGTGTAGGCAGATGGAAGCAACTGCACAGTGAGCATGTTGAGATTTCTGGTCACACTAAAAGCCGTGAAGTTCAAATGGTTTACATTCGCTCTGTCTGAATTTTTTTTTCCATATTAAGTCAAATTTCTATCAATGTGACTACATGTTTCGCCTGTGCCTGGTTCTCAGGTCTATTTTAATTTGAGTTTCCTTAAGTTCTGAATATTCACTAGTTTCTCATTCTGACAACTAAACTCCATTAAGTTTTATTACACTGTCTGCAGTTCTACCAGGGTAGATGAGGGAATACATTGCTACGGCCTGCTTGTAAAAAGCATCACACTTTTCTGTCTTTTAATGAATTTCTCTTTTAGTCCTCACAAGCCACTACTGTTGATAATTTAGAGCACAATGGTGTTGCATTCATACACTTACTTGACACACACCTTGTAAGAATCAGACTATTTAAATCTTTGTACAGCAGTAACAAACCAGGCTGCCTGTTTCAGTATGTAGAACTAGACTGCATGAGGATGTATATACAAGACACTGCATCCGGGACTGCCAAGTTCAAGATGTACTTTGACATGCTTCAGTTCTCCTAAAAAAAAGGAGCAGCTATCCAGTCCTAAGCTTGACTGGGCAGATTTGGTCAGGCTTTTACCAAAGTCCTAGGTGGCTGAAGTGTAGTTTGACAGTGGTTAGGTGTATATGGAGAGGGAATTTGTGTTTTACATAGTGTTAAAGGGGCATCAGTTCTGTTCTTTAGCAAGTAGTAAAAAAAATGTTATTGTCGGTTGAAGGTGTTCAGGGCCTTCTTCATGGTTTGATTTAAAAATGGAAACAGTTACTTCTAACAATGCACCTATCAACAGTGCTGCAAACTCCTGTGGTTTTTATCATAAATTTTCTAATATTTGGTATTTCTGAAATCCTGCAATTGGAAGGAAAATATATATATATTTTTTTGTTTAAGTGGAAGTTTCTAGCCCTCATGGTTGTGGAGAATTGCAAGAAAGTGTTACTAAAAGCCCCCAAATACTCAAAACAAGCAGGCACAAAAAAGCCACCCAAACACTTAGGAAAATCACTTCAGATACTTACGATTTTGGGGGGCATGACTGATATTGTACGTGACATCTGGGGTTGGTGACACTGTTCACATTTAGATGCGTCAGTCTTACGTCTCCACGCCTCCTGCCAAGGCCAATGCTAATGTTGCAGTAATTTTCCCTTTGTGCATTCCCAACACACTAGGAGTTTTTGTTAAAGCCACAATTTGGTTAGTTATTTGGCTTCATGCATGTTTTGTCAACACTGAAGGCTAGTAACACCCATAGCTTAATTGATTCAACTTGGTATTGATAGAGGTGTAATTAAGCTGTTTTAACCAATGAAACAGCAACTATTGAGTTTTGCAGAAGTTTAACTAGGTAACTTGTGCTTGTAACTTACATCAAGTTAGCTTGTCTTGGAAAGCCAGATCCACAAATTGTCTTGCACAAGTTTAATTCATTTGAAGCAGAACTTGGAGCAATTTGCTGTCAGACAAGCCCTAGATCTCTAGTACTAGCAACAGGTGAAGGGGCAGATAGTTAGCCTTGGCCAAAAACATTAAACCTGAACTGAAGTTTTATAGTTCTATGCTGGTTGGATCAGGATCTTCCTGTCAGTTGTTAGCCATTCCAGTACTTGCACAGAAATTTCCACTGTCTCGAAGAAGAGCCCTCTGCAGCAAGTGCAGGCCCCAGAGAACCGCAAAGGCCCTTGCTCACATCTCAATCCTTAGCAGTTTGTTCGCGGCTTCTTTGCTTTCTCAATAGGTCACTGTTCAACTACACACAGATTTGACTGCATTCAATAAAAGCAGTCTGCAAATTCTACAGAAGCCACTGGAATCGTGACAAAAGTGTGAGACTGTCAGCCACTGCACGGGTGTACTGTGACAGCTATAACAAATGTTGCCATTACTTTTAACATGTTCATTCACATGTAAGCAGCCTTAATATCCACCGAAGGTCCATGACAGAAATAGCAAGCTGGTCTGCTACACCGAGATGTCTTCACCCTACATGATAGAAAGTCTACCAATACAGAAGTCTTTGATCAGCTAACACTTAACTGTTTCCTTCACCCATTTAAAGACTACTGCCAGCTCTCTTCAGTTTCACATGATTAATACAATACTACTGGCTTCAATGTGAGAGAGACAAGAACAGTTTGTCTTGTAGTACAGAATTAGAGAAGAGAAAAGAGTCTTCACTAACAACTACTAAAACAAAAGACTATCAGTAGAAAAACTCATAAGCCACTTGTGACTTGAAGCCCGATTTTGAGCCAATATCATTCTGTGGAAAAAGTCTGCAGGAGAGCTCCCACTACCAACGCTACAAATAGCCTGCATTCATGGACAGAGATCTTTTCATTACTCAAGTTATTTTCCTGTTTTACATCATGCCACTGTGGCTCCCAACCCATTCTCATTTCACAGACTACAATTGTGTGGCTTCCAACCCGGGTTATTTGCTGAGAATTCCACAGGAAGAAAACAGGATAAGATACAAAGAGAGCTAAAGCTCATTATGTCTATGCCAAAAACACACTAAAAAAAGTCTCAGAAGCACAAACTGCCTTGAGATTCTTTGAGCTCTGCATCCCCTGTATGCCTTATTTTACTGACTTGCTCATGTACCAAGTGCTTCATACAAGGAATAGTTCATTTTATTTGAGGGACCTATAATCTCTGAACTGCATTCAAGGGGAACCAGGTTCAGATAAAGTAGAGACAATTCTCAGCATCAGCTGCAGTATATTTTTGAATGTACAAGGTACACCTCAAGCTATAAGTATGAGCTTTCTGCCTTTTCTAAAGCGACTCAATGCTTGGAAGATCCTCCCTCACAGCACAGGTTAGTGAAGTATCAGCCTTAACTCTTGAGGTTTTGTTGCTCTTCCAATCTTTATAAATAGTGCTTGCTTGGTCTCCTTGCCACACACCTATTCCCAAGACCAGAGTGCCCAATCTTCTTCCTTAACATCATGCTGCAGTGCAGTTGGACATTCAACTCACTGTTAAAGTCTAATTTGAACTGTGTCCTTCTCACACTGGGGAGCTTTCATTTTGAAGTACCTGATCACTTATAATATCTTGAACAGAATAGTTACTAAAAGGCGAAAAGAATTCTCTTTAAAGGCTGAACATTAAGAATAGACACTTCCTCCTGGTGCCCCTCCTCCCTCCAGCCCCCAATTAAGAAAATTAAGTTTGCAGCCTTAATTATTCCTTTTAGCTGATCCCTAAAGTTATCTGAACCGATCACATTCCTACTCCTCAATTCCATGACATAGTTAGAACTTAGTTTGCATGCCATTACACTGAATCACATCATGCCTCACTCACGCCATGCCTCCTACCTACTGAATTTTCCAGCTAATATCTGCTAATAAAAGATTGAAAAAGCTTTGAAAGGAATCTCATTCATTTTCCTCTTTCTCCCTTTCCCCTTATGGCTGTCTCATTTGACTCATGATGCACTAATTATGTGTTAAGGAGAGTAGTTTTGAATTATTTTTCTAGTAGGATGGAACCAGGGGAAGTAATGTACTCTTGAACTCGGATGCTTTGCAGATAAACAGATGGTTTAAGCCCTTAGGTTGAATCCATTTTTGTAGCTGAATATTGTAAATAGTAAGCCCAGTCATCAAATCCTCAGTGGCAGTTCGGTGGTTGTGGGGGTTCATAGAATCATAGAATCATAGGGTTGGAAGGGACCCCACGAGGTCATCTAGTCCAACCCCCTGCCAAAAAAAGCAGGACCACTCCCATTAGATCATCCCAGTCAGGGTTTTGTCCAGCTGGGACTTGAACACCTCCAGAGATGGAGATTCCACCATCTCCCTAGGCAACTTATTCCAATGCTTCACCACTCGCCTAGTAAGGAAGTTTCTCCTAATATCCAGCCTGGACCACCCCAGCTGTAACTTGAAGCCATTGCTTCTCGTTCTGCCCTCTGTTACTACCGAGAACAGTCGAACTCCCTCCTCCTTGGAGCAACCCTTCAAGTAGTTGAAGGTTGCTATCAAATCCCCCCTCAGTCTTCTCTTCTGCAGGCTAAATAAGCCTAGTTCCTTCAGTCTTTCTATATAGGGCTTGTGCTCCAGCCCTTTGATCATTTTGGTTGCCCTCCTCTGGACTCTCTCTAATTTGTCCATGTCCTTTTTGTAGTGGGGAGCCCAAAACTGGACACAGTATTCCAGATGTGGCCTCACTAGTGCAGAATAGAGGGGAATGATCACATCCCTTGATCTGCTGGTAACACTTCTTCTGATGCAGCCCAGTATGCCATTGGCCTTTTTGGCAGCAAGAGCACACTGCTGACTCATATCCAGCTTCCCATCCACCATGATTCCCAGGTCCTTTTCTCCAGTGCTGCTATTTAGCTGATCACTCCCCAGCCTGTAGCAGTACATGGGGTTTTTTCGTCCCAAGTGCAGGATTTTACACTTGTCCTTGTTGAACCTCATGAGATTCCTCTTGGCCCACTGCTCCAATTTGTCTAGGTCTCCCTGAATCCTGTCCCTGCCCTCTAGGGTGTCTACCGTTCCCCCCAGTTTGGTATCATC
>ML682045.1:5280692-5565948 GCA_007922195.1 Podocnemis expansa
ATTGTATCTTCCTGTGCCCTTAGCAGGGTTTCTTTAAAATGCACCCAACTCTCTTGGACACCTTTCCCCTTCAGATCAGCCTCCCAAGGGATCCTGCCCATCAGTTCCCTGAGGGAGACAAAATCTGATTTTCTGAAGTCCAGGGTCTGCATTTTGCTTCTTTCCTTCTTTCCTTTAATCATCAACTTGAACTCAATCATTTCATGGTCACTGCTACCCAGGCTGCCATTCACTTCTACTTCCCTCATAAATTCTTCTCTATTTGTGAGCAGCAGATCGAGAGGTGCAAGGCCCCTAGTTGGTTGCTCCAGCATTTGTACCAGGAAGTTGTCCTCAACACTCTCCAGAAACTTCCTGGATTGCCTGTATTGGCCTTCCAGCAGATGTCAGGGTAATTGAAGTCCCCCATGAGAACCAGGGCCTGTGCTCTAGAAACTTCTGTCAGTTGTCCATAGAATGCCTCATCCACCTCCTCCTTCTGATCTGGTGGTCTGTAGCAGACACCTACCACAACATCCCCCTTGTTGCTCTCCCCTCTAAACTTAACCCACAGACTTTCAACTGGCTTGTTCCCACTTTCATAATGAAGCTCTGAGCAGTCATAGAGCTCCTTTACATATAGTGCTACTCCTCCCCCTTTCCTTCCCTGCCTGTCCTTCCTGAACAGTTTATACCCATCTATTGCAGAGCTCCAGTCATGCAAACTATCCCACCACATCTCTGTTATCCCAATCATGTCATAGTTCTTTGTCTGCGCCAGTACTACCAATTCCTTCTGCTTGTTTCCCAGGCTCCTTGCATTTGTGTATAGGCACCTAAGATACCCAGCTGATTGCCCTACTTTCCCATTTTGATTTTCAATTCTATTGTATCTACCTCCCTGGATTTTCTTTTGGTGTTGACCTCCCCCACCTGCCTCAGGCATTAGGGCTTCATTAGAGCATCTAAGAAAGTTATTTGATTCCCCCCGCATGTTCCAATTATCCTCTCTTCTATCCCTGGAGTTACAGTCCCGGCACCCCCCAAGTTCCATCCCATCCCCCTGGTCTCCCACATAGTCACTTACCTGTGGGCTTTGGTCTCCTTCCCCCTTCAGACCTAGTTTAAAGCCCTCCTCACTAGGTCAGCCAGTCTGCGTCCAAATACGCTCTTCCCCTTCCTCGAAAGATGGAGTCCATCTCTGCCTAGCAGTCCTTCTTCCTGAAACAGCAACCCATGGTCAAGGAAGCCAAAGCCCTCCTGACGACACCATCTTCGCAGCCAAACGTTCATCTCCAGGATGCATCTGTCTCTGCTCAGGCCTCTACCCTTGACCGGAAGAATCGAGGAGAACACCACCTGTGCTCCAAACTCCTTCACCCACGCTCCCAGGGCCCTGAAGTCACCTTTGATCTGCCGAGGATCACCTCTCGCAGTATCATTGGTTCCCACATGGATGAGAAGCATGGGGTAGTAGTCAGAGGGGCGGATGATTCTCGACAATCCCTCCGTAACGTCTCGGATGCGGGCACCTGGCAGGCAGCATACCTCTCGAGAGATCTTGTCAGGGCAACAGATGGGTGCCTCCGTCCCCCTCAGAAGTGAGTCCCCAACCACCACAACTCTACGTTTCCTCCTAGCTGTGGTGGCTGTGATCCTCCCAGCCTCGGGGGTGCATGGCCTCTCCTCTTTCACCTCCTTCACCGTCTCTAGCACCGCATAACGATTCTTCACCACAACAGATATATTTCAATATATTCAATGGATTAAGGGGTGGGGGAAGACAAGAGACTAGGAAATATGCATTGCACTATAAAGCATAAAAGCTACGGGAGGGAAATCAACTATCAAGTATGCACTGTTGAAACAGATGCTAATACCAAGGAGTCCCCTGCTGCATCAACACTACTTAGTTACAGATGCATTAAAAAATGCGCACAGGGTGAAAGACACTTATTCTGGTAAGAAAACAAGGACAGTAAATCGGCACCTTGGTGACTTGGGCTCTAATTGCCTCCTTAGAGGTGCCAGCCTCCAACTCCCATAGCTGCTGTTCTCCAGCCTTCATCTGACAGCAGTATTCCTGACTGACACAGCTGCTTTTTTGTAACGGCCAAGCACCTATGTAGCAAATCCCAAAACAGGTGCACTTCTTCCCCAAACAATCCTCTTACGCAATCTGTAGACCCACACTGGAGCAATCCACCATTTACTCTTCAAGAGCAAAATATGAAGCTCACATTTTAAGACACTGGCATGGAAGGCTAGAATACTTGAAGTCTCACCTGGATAATTTCCAAAGGGATAGCCGTGTTAGTCTAGCCCAGCAAAAAACAACAAGGAGTCATGTGGCACTTTGAGACTAACAGATTTATTTTTTGCATGAGCTGTCATGGGAGAAAATCCCACTTCCTCAGATGCCATCTTCAAAGCATCTGAGGAAGTGGGATTTTCTCCCACGAAAGCTCATGCGAAAAATAAATGTTAGTCTCAAAGTGCCACACGACTCCTTGTTGATTTTTTTTCACCTGGATACGGCATTTCTAATAGAAATTCACAGGGTCTGAAATATAACAGCACTGCGTATTCCTACAAAGGGTAAAAAAGATTGCATTTGCTGAATCATTTCTTTGGTCATGAGTGATAGAAGGTTTTAAGAACTTGAATCGGGCCAATCAGACTGGAACCAATGATTCCATTAGTGTCAGAGATAGCTGCAGGTGACTAGCCCGAGGTGTTCAACATTCAATGCTACAATAATCATTCAGAAGAGAACCCAATTCAGAAGAAAGGTACACAGTTTACACATTTGAATGTCAGCTACCCTTATCAAATATGCAGAAGTGCATTTGAAAGCTTTGTACTCAAATATAGCATGTCCACCTGCAGCAGACCACTTGCAAGAGTGCAACAGTGTCTTTATACTTGCCAGTATGGTGGAAACCCATTATGGAGTAGAAAGATTTATGACTTTTCCTTAAGACCAACTGCAGGAGCAGAGTGTAAATAATGGCATATAGTCAGGGACTTAGATCTGGGTTCCATAGTAGACCATCCTCCTGACCTGCTGCATGTTACATCACTTGTCTTCTGTGATTGTTTTGCCATCGTACCTAGTTGTAAGTTTGTGAGAGCAGGGACCCTCTCACCCTGTTGTACAGCACCTAAGACTACCTCCCTGCTTCTGAGCACCTGTAGGCTTTACTATATTTCAGACAAGCATTTAGCCCTTTCAGTCTCCAAAACATACATCTACAGAGGACCACGCTTCCACGCAGAGGAAATCAGACTATGATGATGGGGGTAAGCACTATCCCTTCTGTTAGCCCAGAATGTTATTATTGCATTGGCAGTGGGCTATTGGTAAGTCCTCTCATGGGATCCTCTAACCTCAGGAACACAGGAAGTGTAAGTCTGAGAATTTGGCACCTGTGGTGACCTGACTCCAAAACCAAAGACACCTCAACTATGTGGGTATTTCCAGCTACACCTAACTACATCCTTTCAACATCAGGGGAATCCATGAAACCAGGATTAAGTAATCTAAAAGCACAAACACTCCATCTGAACTAGCTAGCCATCTCAAAACTAGAGGCAATTAGCCTTACCCAATGGGTGGCTAACATATTTTGATGAGAAAAGAACAGTAAAAAGGTTATTCTTTGACAGGCTCTTCTGTCTCATTTCAACCTGGTAAATATTTAGAGGTCATAAGAACTCCAACCAATAGGATGTTTAACTATTAACATGAGTATGTTTTCTAGCCACCAGAAACAAAACAGATCTTTATGACCAGCCTGGAGATGCACCTAATGTCAGTGAGAAGATTGCCTTCTTAAATGAAGGCATTTATCTCCACTGAAAGGACTTTTCCCTCTACCTTAGAAATAAAGTTATTCAGCTACTTTTATTTTACTATGAACCATTCATCCTACACCCACCCAGACATTAGTATAGTTAGAAACATTTAACACCACACCTGAAGTGCAGAGAGGCTTCTGTGAAATGCACAAAAGCAAGGGGAAGAGTGGGCAATAGTAAATGCAATATTACTTATTCCAATCTTTCAGAAATAATGGGTTGACTCCAAAAGTGGTCATGATATTCATGACTATCAGTCTGGAATTTTTAGGTCAGCAAAGTGAGATCTAAGATTTTGCTCAATGGCTTCCTTCTGGCCAGTAGTCCAATGAAAGCAGTTATGATCAATGCTCCATCCAATCAATTCCCTAGGGTCCACGAATGTTCTAAGCACCAGAGACCAGAACCAAACTGAATCTGGTGGGAAAAAATCATGGAAAAACCATAAAGGGAAAATGAGAAGATGGGAAAGAAGCCCAGAAAGCTGGTTAGGACAGCCAGAAGCTTACGCCATCTCTGCAGTTGTCCACAGGTCAGAGACCTGGGAGATGGCAGCCATTAACACATTCCAGCAAGACTGTCCACACCATTTTAGCTCTGTCCATCCTCTGAATATAATTTAACACCTTGATACTTTGAAAAATCTCTCCTACCCAGAGAAGAGAATGGAGGGCACACAGAGATCCTGGCAAACAGGAAGAGACACTTGTAGGAGGTCACAGAAACAGAGGGTGTGGGCATATTGGGTATGCCTACTCTAGAGACTTAAGGAGGCATAAGTCAACTTAAGGAATGCCCTGGCCACATTTGGAATTTATTCAGTCAACTTGAGCACTTGCTTAAGTCAACTTAATAACTTCTGCCCTTAAAGTCAACTTTAAGAGTTAAGTCAACTTTATGAAGTTGACTTAACACAATGTGGCCATTGAAGTCAACTTAATAAAGTCAGTTTAGTGCACTGCGGCCATTTAAGTTGACTTTATAAAGTCAGCTTAATGCAATGTGGCCTCACTAAGTTGCCTTAATAAGTTCTGCTTAAAGTCAACTTTAAGGAGACCTTATTAAGTCAGCTTAACTGAACCCTGTAGTGTAGACATAGCCAATGGGAGCTCACTGGTGAAATGGAGAATTGCAAGGAGCCCACAGTTTGTGCAGTAAGCTGAACCTACAGAAGCAACCATTAGAGATCCTCTATTGAAAATTTTCCTCTGATCTGAGCTTCGGGGTGCCTGCTGGCCATGTTTCCCAGCAGCCATCTAGAGAAAACACCCAGCCCTTATGTTTGCAGGGAAGTAGATGATCTTACATATTCCCCTGACCTCAAACTGAGGGAAGCTGGAACTGGATGAACCACTTAAAATTGCCTGTTCTATTCATTCCCTCTGATGTGTCTGGCACTGTCAGACAGAATACTAGGCTAAACAAATTATTGGTCTGACCCATGGTTAGTATGTTCTAAAGCAACAACTTTGAGATTCTCTATTTTTGTATTGCCAGACACCCTTTAAGAGTTGCATCAACTGAATACTTCATAGTAGTGTCTGTAACACTAAGGTTTAGTGATAAACTACATAAATGCTAGCTTTCAAATTTCTCATCTCACTCAATAACCCTTCGTCATCTAGCCAAACAGTTTGTTCTCTGCCATATTACCAATGTTGGTGTAACTTCAAGTTACAAATTAATCGTTTTAACAGGGACTTACAGAGTTAGAACCAAGCTAATTGGAATACAGGATATTAACACTGCCCTATGCTCTTTTCCCTCAAGCAGTTCCAAAAAATCCATTACCAAAGTCCTTGTACAGCCAGTTTATTTGCATCACAATAACATCTGGAGGCCCCAGCCAAGATCTAGACCCCATGCTGCTAGGTTCTGTACAGATGCATGATGGTCACTGCCACCAAAAGTTTAAAATCTAAATAGAAGAGTTGGACAGGGGCGAGGCGATTCAGATACAGAGAGGGGAAGTGACTTGCATAAGGTATGTCAGCTCCTATTACACAGCATGTTAGTGGCCTAGCCCAGAGGTTCTCAACCTTTTGCAGGTCATGACACACTTGCTGACGTATTGTCACCCACCAGCCCACTTCCCCCAGGCCAAATCCAGCTGACTCGCTGGCTCACTGCAACACACTTACCTGTGTAGTGACACAGTAATGCATCCTGCCACAGTGGTTGAGAACCACTGATCTAGCCAGTACCAGGACCATAATCCATTTCCCAAGCTTAGTACCCTAGTAAACGCCACCTCCACAACGCTACTGTTCTGATGAAACTATAGTAAGCACCATGAGGCATTCACTACCTGAACTCACATTCCATCCCTCTGGTCCTGCAGTATGCTGCACTGAGACTCTCAATTAAATAGGCTTCACACTCTAAGACACATGTTTTACAGTACATTGGTATCAACCACGTTTTCCCTTGCCTGACTTTCTAGCTAGATGCTGGGCCCCACCTTGGTGTTACTGAAGCACACAGTCCTCATTTGAATATATGTAAGCTGAGAATCAGACTCTGACCTTGAGCCAGTTTTAAATATAAGGCAGAAGTATAAGAGGCGGACTATTTCACCACTGAAATACTGTTTCAATGCTTGAGGAGAACTATGCTGCCCGTGTTCATTGGCTCTGCCACAAAGCCAGGGCCTGTTCTTCAGTCGACACCATCTTGACTTTGAACTGAGAGTACCAAGGTGCTTCAGTGCAGGGCCAGTGGAACATAATAAACAGGGTAAGCATCGCAGGGGGGGGCGCCAATGTTTGAGGGGCGCCAAAATGCCCTCAGGGCAACACATCTCTGGCCTGGCCATCCCATGCCGGCAGGGATCGTGCAAGCTGGCCAAAAAGGCAGCCGGATTCAGCACTGCCAGTGCCCCCCCCACGTGCGCTGCTCTTGGCTCTGTGCCGGAGCAGCGTGGAGGGGGTGGGAGCCAGCACGGAGCTGGTATTGCTCCTCTCCGCCCAGCTGCGCTGCCTCCCACCCACTCCCTGCTGCTCCATCATGGAGCCCAGAGCAGAGCGCAGGGTGGGGGGGCAGGCGGACTGGCAGTGCTGCACTGGGCCGCCCTTTTGGCTGCTCGCCTGGTCCCCAGCATGGGGGAGGGGCAGTGCAGGGGTCTGCCCCTCCCCTGGGCCAGCCAGCTCTGCCCCCAATGCTGGGGGGGGGGGCCCTGCAGAGGGCAATTTGCCCAGGGCCCCCCACCCCTCTAGGGACAGCCCTGCCCGGGGAAGGGGGAGGGAGGAGGGCACCAATTTATAGGTTCCAGGGGGGCACCAGAAACCCTCACGTCAGCCCTGTTTCGATGTGCATAATACTGCACCCCAGGCAGGAGTGAAAAGGAAGGAGTAAACAGCTCTGTCAGTATCCCCCACAGGGATATAACAGAATTGCAGTCCAGAAGCAGAGAATAAGATATTCCACCTCTGCTCCAAGGTGACAGCTCACACCAAAGATGATAAGTAGACAGGTAGGTGGATACTGCACCCCAAGAGTTCACAGTGCTTATGTGGCCTCTCCATGTCCAGGATCTCTGGAAGAAAAGACCCCCTATTGTTCCCCAAGGGCTGTTCAGCTCCAAATTTCAACTCCCTACATCTAAATGGCCTAGTCACACAATAAACACATTGCTTGTACTCATGCACGGTAGGAGTTAGACATTAAGATACTGACACCACAACTAACTACAGCCTAGCTACTATCCAGGTGTGTGAAGATGAACAGTAATTTCACTTTACATGAAAAACCAAGAAAACTTCAGCAAATGTGGTTCTTTGAAAAGTGATGAAGCTATGTTATCAAGCTAAAATGAATCAGTCCTGTCATCTTATTTCAAGAGTGTGCAGGAAAAAAAAAATTACCTTTGGCACACAAGATCTTGGATGTGACTAAAATGCAAATACTATGACCAAGCACATTCCTTAGGTCAGAAATTGCATTCATTTTGTAAACAAGTCAAATTCATCTTTGTAATTGTTAAATTACAAGGTTTTAAAACTACACTGATGTAGTAGCTTTCCTTAAGCTCTTACATACATATGCACACTGAATCTTAATTGTGATCATTAAGACTAATATTTCTTGTACCCAGTAACTGGTGGAATTAACAGGCAGATTGCAAAACCAAATCCAGGAGGCATAAAAAGAAAGGGTGGGTCTTTTCCTTATTATCACCATCTTTTTGTAGTGATAGGACTCAAGCAAAACCTTGGCTAATTCACAAAAGTCACAGATGCCAGACTTCATCTTGGTTTGACAAAGTATAACACAGACAATTCACAGTCAGCAGGCTAAACTGCTAGATCGTCAAAGGAAGGGGTTAGATACCCTGTACTAGGGCACACCTGTATTATAAGTGCAGTTGCAAATCAATGGGTCACTTCAGTTTTATCGCTTTTCCTGTGCATCTTGCTTATGATTCTGTTCTGTAATTGCAAGATCCTGCTGGCAGCTCAGAACTGCATCATTAAGAGCAGCCCTGTGTGGCGAGTACCAGGGCATTGTTCAAAGCCAGCAGGTGCTCATGGGAATAGAGTCCCAGCATTTTCAAACAGCAGGAGCCTGCACAGGTAATTTATTTATTTTTAACTGCTTCACTGGAAAGGGGGGGAAATGAAGCCTAGTATAGAAGGTAGGATAATTTGAAAAGCAATAGAGAGGAAAAAAGTATTGGGGCATGGCCAGATACTGACATTACAACTATAGGATACTTGCTTTGGTGCACCAGTGTTCTAAAGAGGAGTAGATGGGAAATGGTAAGGAAGCTACTCAGCATAAGGAGATCAGGTCAGGTGTGCAAAACTGATAAGGTGGATATAAATTACAGTCTCCTTCCACTGTAATGTTTTCATGCTGATACACAAAATTAAAACACCACTGTCATTAGCCACTGGGACTAAAACTAGTGTTGGTTCCAGTCTCACTGCTTGTAACTGAGCCAAGTGCATTATCACATCTCTAGTCCTCTCTAGCCATGACAACTACCTCAGCTCAAATACTGAGGCCCAGGGCTCACTGATTTTGGCATTTATCAGATTTTCTCTTTGCATATGGAATGCTGGGAGCTTCCCACCTGAAGATTGCTGCTTTCCTCTTCCCAGCAATACCCACATGTTGCCTGCTGTCACAAGTGCTCGTATACATGCCAACTGGCACTGCACCAGGCCTACGACCGACTGCCAAAAAGTATGATGGCAGTCAGCTATCCACACTCCTCAGTTAAGGCTCCATCCTGTTGCTGCACACATCCACAGTAGAACTTCTAGTGACAGCCATGGCTGCCAGAAGCAGCAACTAGCACTTTTCACCAAAGCAGAGTGTACTTGAAGCCATAAAAAACCCTCGTTAGACTTTAGGTGGTCTCACAGTTGCATCCCCATCTTCAAAGCATCTGATGAAGTGGGATTCTCTCCCACAAAAGTGATAAATAAATTTGCCAGTCTTTAAAAATGCCCCAGGATTCCTTGTTTGAGTCAGAGGCAGCCTTAAGCTATCTGGAGCCCTAGGCAAAGGCCCATTGTGGGACCCCCTTCAGGATTCCCACCAGCCACCCCAGCCCTCCTCACAATCCCAGCTCCACTCAGCTGTGCCCTCCCTGCCCCCACAACCCCAGCACCCTGCCTGGGGCCTCAAACCCCCCACCCACAGCCCAGATTCCCACAGCCAGCCTCCCTAGTCCTGGCACCCTGCCAGGGCCCCAATACTGCCCCACCACCAGTCCTGGCCCCAGCTGCCCACCACATAGCCTGCAGGATGAGAGGCAGACACGGCTTTTGGAGTAGGTAAAGGGGCCCCTTACTGCTTGAGGCCCTAGGTGGGCTCCTGTTTCACCTACCCCAAAAGCCTCCTCTGGTTTGAGTTGCATCTTTGTTACCCTTAAGGTTCATCTCTGTTGCATAAATCGCAGGATGGGGTTAAAATGGTAGGGCAGACCATGAGATGCTGCTTAGGTGAGTAAAGACAAACCTGAAGGTGAGTAAAGACACACCTAAACACTGCCATAAATGGTTGCCTGAACCTTCCACTGGCACATGTAGCTACATGCAGCAGCATAAACACAATTCGCCTTGCAGAGCAGCACAAAACTACATAGATCTTCCCTACTCCCTCTAATGCAATGTACTGTAGAAATAGATGCAGTGCTAGCAAAGTAGACTGGTGTTGTAGGACACTGCATTGCAGCATAGCTGTTAGACACTCTGTAGGACAAACTGTCTGAGGAACCTATTGTCAGTACGCAGGAGTTATTGGTCCAGCCTGCAGGAACTATGCAAAGTATTCTTCAGTGCCATGCACTGGCCTGTATCTATTTAGATCCCCCTGTAAGAAATACATTTATACAGGCAGATTTATTCAAATTCACTGACATAAATTCCACTAGAAGCAAACTCATTATGTTAGTGTTGTGAACAGAAGACTGGACAGCATTTTAAGCTGAATGCTTAATGGATCAGTTGTCAAATGAAAAAAAGACTGCATTAGTTGATAGAGCACAATTACTTTCATGAGTTAACCTAACAATGACCTTCCTCTCCCCCTCCCACAGAGGGGTGATAAATTCACCACCAGTCAAGTTAAGGGTTTGCAGAACTCACAGGCAGAGAGTTTTGCCAAGCATGAGGGTCATACCAGGAGCATGCATCTCCCAGGAGGGAAAGAGCAAGCTAAATGAAATATCACTCCCCGTGCCACTGGTTTGATGGCTGAAGCTTGGCTGAAACAGCATTGCAGTGATAGCCTAAGCAAAATTAAGATAATCTCATAATGTTTGAGGTAATTATACAGAACCAGAGCTTAACAGATGCAAGGGAAGACATTGTGTTTAGCTTTCTGTATTTAACCTGTAGATACCTACTAAATTGTTTACACTCCACTTTACTGAAGGTATCAGATTTACAATATTGCCAAAAGCTATTTATTCCTTTCTAGTGCCTCTGCTTGTGTCTGCCCCTCCCTTCCCTATTCTTACATCTCAGCGCTTACTCCTCTGCAAGTGTTATGAGCAGGAAAGGTGCTCAGCTTGTGGTGGTTGTTCTTGCCTAGGTTGTATGTGGTCAGACGTGACGGCTGCAAGTTTATGGAAAGGCAAGCCCCATCGGGAATGGAGGTCAAATCCCCATGACAACCATATGGCTCTGGGAAATGAATTAGAGATATTTGAAAAGCAGCAAAGAGATTTAAGAGGCAGGGGCATCAGCTGTGACAGTTGCATTCGGAGAGCATAACTGATTTGGAGATATAATTAAATGAAAGACGAGGAGGATTTTAGAGAGGAAGGGTGAGCGCACTTAGTGCTGCGAGTCCATCATGATAGAAGCTCCACATATCATTTGTATCAAGCTGTGTTACTGGATGCACATAAAGTCCTTTAAGCAGTGGAAATTGAAGAACCTGAATGTGCTTGATTGCTGACTAGCCCTGATTGTTACTGTAATGAACAGCTGAAGCATATACATGTGTACTGAAGTGTTTTCTTAATGATTAGCAGGTATGTTATTTGCTAAAAATAAGCCATAGTTGGCTGTTACATGAATGGAAATCATTGAGGACCAGATCCTGCTCTTAGGTAAATCACAGCACTCCCTTTACCTCTGCTGGAACAGGCTAAGCCTCATGTTCACTGCAATTTTTACTAGTTCCTTTTCCCACACATTACTAGCCAGGCTATGTCTACACTGATGGCAGCAAAATCGCTGCTGTCAGCTTGGTGTTCTGAGCGGGGGTGTTGCTGGATAGCAAAAAGACCCAGGGCACAGGCCCACAGGCTCCACCTGTTCTAGACCCTGCCCCTGTCATGGGTCCACCCCCAATAGGCCACACCCACAACAGACAAACCCCCCCCCCCCCCCATTACCCAACAGGCCCTACCGCTATCCTGGGCCCAACTTGAAACTGGAATTCACATGAAACATTTTGAAGTGGGAAAGTTCCACATGAAATGGAAATTTTGGAAACATGGAGATGTGATGTTTCTGAAAGGAAATATGCTCCCTGGGGCCATGCCAGCTGATGACTAAAATTGAAGTTGTCAGTTTCTAGTCAGCAGCTGTCTAGGCACCAATGCAGTCTGACCATGTAGATTAACATGGATTATCCTGGGCCAGAGTGTTTAGCCTCTGTACCACTCTCCCACCACACAGAGACCCCATGCCATGTTGGGATACAACTCCTTCATACCCCTCTGCATTAAAACTGTAAAATGAGCAATCATTCACTTCCAGTGTTCCCTACAAATGAATCAAGATGCTGGCAATATCCTCTTGAAAGCTCACAGACCATGTGAGGAGGACATATAAAAATTCTCCTCCTCTGACAAGGCATATCGTTCCCTATCTCCTATAAGTTTCTGTTGCTAAACATCAGGAGTCAGGGAGATCAGAAAATAGAAGTGGGAGGGAGGGTGGTGGATGAGACCATCCCTGGGACTTCCAGTCATCTTGTTTAGGTTCTCCAGGTACTGGAGAAGTGGATGGCATCTAGGTGGCCAGATGAAAGATGACACCCTGCTGACCCATGCTGAAGACACCTACCGCTGGAGTTCTCAAGCTTTTAAAATAGCGCCCACGGCTTTCCTGAATTTTGTTGTAATGCTTTGCCCTCCACTTTGAGCGGCAGCATGAGATTGTGGAGCAGGGGAGTGGAGGGATGGCAGCACAGCAGCTGCAATTTACCATGCTGGGTTGCTTATACCACAGGGCAGGAAATTTAAAAAGGCTCTGACCCTCTCCCAGCTTCCAGGTATATGCAGTCCAGGTAGGGGAAGTTGGGGAACTCATGAGGCAAGCAGGCAGGCTGGCTGGGGCTGGCAGTGCAGTGCTGGGAGCAGGGTCACACCAAACTGGCAGACCCACCCAGACAGCCAGGCTGCCTGCCTTCTGCCTCCCACCCTGCCCTTAGCTCCTGCCAGACTCCCAATCCTACTTCTGGGGAAACAAAGCAGAGAGGATTAGCAGCAAAAACTGAGTAAGCCCACTCTTACAGGAAAGAGTGAGTCCAAACCAAAAATACAGCATTACTGGGATCACACTATCCAATGCAAGACAGACAACATTACAGGAATTCACAATAAAGTATGGCAACTGTAAAACAAGCAAGGCACCTTCAAAGTGTAACAAATTTATTTATTGCTAGAGCTTTTGTGGGTGAAATCCCACTTTGTCAGACACTTGAAAATGGTTTCCAAATGGGATTTCGCTCATGTGATAAATAAATGTGTTACTCTTTAAAAGTACCACAGGATTCTTTTCTATTTTTACAGGATTAGACCAATGTTCCCTCTAAGGGGAGAGGGCAGCTGAGCAACTCTGGTTGCTCGCTGCACTCCCCCCCCCCCGCGGGGCCCACTGCGCAGCCCCTCCCCCCACTCCTGACAGCCCCGCCCCCGCTGCTCCTGCTCAGCCCCCCCCTCCTGGCAGCCTGCCCGCTCCCGCTCGCTCCCCCTCATGACAGCCCCCCTCCCGCTCGCCCCCCTCCAGACAGCCCCCCTCCCGCTCGCCCCCTCGCTGCTCCTGACAGCCCCCCCACTCACCCCCCTCCTGGCCCCCCCCACTTACCTTGGGGCTGGATGGGAGCCAGAGGGCCCAGCCATAACTCCCGGGCCAGAGGAGCTCTACGGAGCATGCCCAGATTTTCTGGGCATGCTCCGTTGGAGCTCCTCTGGGCGGGAGTTTTCAAAACTCCCAGCCCCAGAGGAGTTCTGTGGAGGCTGCCGGCAGTGTGCTGCTGGCAGCTTCCGTTGTGCTGGCGGCTGTGGCGGGCTGCGCCACAGCGGGCTGGCGCAGCTTAGAGGGAACACTGGATTAGACTAACATGGGTATCCCCCCTGGAACTTTTCAGTAAAAGGATGGTTAACTTTGTGGCATGCTGCCTGGTACGAGTACTTATGCTGTGCACAATTCATAGGAGAGCAAAACTGAAGAGCAGAATAAATAGTGACATGAAGTAGTGAAATTATTGGTAGGTAAATCCTCACTCATGATCTCCCAACAGAACTCTCAAATCTCAGGAATTTTTTCCCCAGGCCCAGTCTGCTAATATTTGCTCAGTCTTCTGTAGCCACAATCAGTGGCAGCTTTTGGGGTAGGCGAAGCAGGCGGCTGCCTATGGCCCCAAGCAATAAGGGGCCCCGTCTTCAATCTGGTAGACAGAAATGAAAACATAGAAAAATATAGAAATTTTTCTCATCTAGCAGAGCTAGTAAGGCTGGAAGCCTAGGCACTTTTCACTCTTGGCTCATCAAGACAAGCTATCATTAGGATCTGTGCTTCATCTGAAATGCAGATTTCACCATTCTCTGCCCATCACCTTCACACTGACATGTTAAAAAAGCAGGAGCAAGCAATAGACAGCAGAAAAGCAGGAACTTTTCCAGTGGCCTCAGCTTTTAATTCCTCAGTATGGCCATTTATTTTGCCATTTTTTAATTTTGTGAAATACTGCCCTTTTCTTTTCTTTTTTACTTGTTCTTTTGCCTTTTCCTTTGACTTTGTGACAATTTTTACTTTGGCTTTGTTTAACTCAGGTTACCAGGTAGGTCCATATAGGCTGCTACATCTAAATACAGTGCTTCCCTTAGGCAATCATTACACCTGTGTGTGATGTCTGTGCTGTACGTCTTTCTTTTGATAAGTAATTTTTTAGCTTCTTTTGTACTTAACTATTTAATATTTTTGAGGGGGCCAGAGTCTTATAAACTTGAGTACTTCAGAGAATTTCATTGAAATTTGATGTTTTTCATTTATAGCTACACACTAAAAACCTCCTTTTCACTTATTTTTATTTATTATAATTATTTGTATTAAACATCTCTAGTGCACATAAACCCAAGCCTGTATGAAAAATTTGTAAGATTTAACTGCCAAAATTTTAAATGTGGTATTTTAGTTATTTTTGAGCCATCATTAATGTTACCACTTCTTATTTATTAATTAATGCTCACACATTTAAAAAAAATTAAAATGTTCACTTCAACTTTGTAGGTCAGCATTAGCTGATTTATGTTAAGTGAAAGTTGATCAACTTACAAGCTTCACAATGGGAAGATCTTTAAAAATACCATACCCAAGAATAATTTACGAGTTCCAGAGAGATAATCATAATAGTTTGGTTCAGCAAAACAAACAACAAGTCCTGGGGGGTGATATGGGGCAGTTAAGGGTGCAGGGGGGACTGGGGCCACTGGGAAGGTAGCAGTGGGGGGCAACAGTGGGCCCTTTAGGGGGCCCCACAGTGGGTCTTCACCTAGGGCCCCCAATTGCCTAAGGCTGCCTCTGGCCACAATGTAGGGACACAGATAAAATGAATAGAATTTACCTTTAAAGCATCTGTTAGGCAACACTGTGTATCTGTTCTTTAATATCATAACTAAAATATTTAACTCAGTTTAATAGACATTATAACCAATGTTTAACAAAGCTCCATATTGTAAATTTGGAACTCATTTTATATTCTTGATGAAATTTCTTTTAGATGTAACACTGTGTAATTTCATTTAAATATGTATGAAAAAGATGTGTGAATGAAAGGTCTGTGATGGGATCAGTTGATGCCAGCCTCTCCTGATGAAATGCAAGTACCACCTTAATGGATGAACAATTCAAACTAATCTCTGAAAAGCAAGAAGAAGAATCCACCCCAGAAAGAGAAAAACAAGATCAAAGTCATGTCTGCAAATGACTGGTGATGAATTATTATCAGACAGGAGCTTTGAGGCAGCAAGATACAGCAAGCCTCATACACTCACATAAGACTCAGCAACTACAAAAAAACATGAAAATTGTGTGTCTCATTCTCCAACTGTCATCTTAGAGCACCAGATTCATGACCTAGAGACACCTGGCTCCCTCCTTGTGCCAAGCTTAGTTGCCCACTGGGCTGGCTCTAGCAATACATAAAAGGACTGGTAATTATACCATGCCAGCTTCCAAAATTTCATGGGTATCAATGTATGTATCTGTTTTTTGCTATTTTCACATTTACAAATAAAAGTGGCATATTGCCTTGTCCCCTGAATAAGATCCTGCTAGTCTTTTCTAACAATTCTATTTCCCCTGTTATACTAAAAGGGCACCTACTAAAATGATGTGCAACAAGAACACCCAAAAGAAAAGACTAGCAGGATCTTATTCAGGGGACAAGGCAATATGGTACATTTATTGTAAATAAGTAAGGATAGCAAAAAGCAGTCTCTCTCTCTCACACACACAAGAAGTTCTGCAACCTGGCATATAATTACCAGTCCTTTCATGTATTGCTTGAGCCAGCCTAGTGGCCAGCTAGGCTGGGCACAAGGAAGGAACCAGGCCTCTGTCGGTCGTGAATCCGATGCTCCAAGATGACAGCTGCAGAATTAGACCCCAAAGTTTTCATGTTCTTATCCATCTTTTATATTTGCTGGCCCTCATGTAAGTCTATGGGATTTGCTGTGTCATGTTGCCCTCAGGGGCTTGTTTGAGATCACTGGTCACCAGTCACTTGCAGGCTTGATTGTATTTTTTTCTTTTCTTTCTGGGGTGGCTCCTTCTGTTTGCTTTAATCAGAGATGTCTGCATTGTTTGGCTAGTTAGATGGTAATTGTGCTCCATCAAGACAGGCTGGCAATTGAGACTGGTCCCTTCACACACACACCCTTCATTCACACATGTAAATGAACATACACAAGATATGCCTAAACCAGGTTTCATCAAGTATACAAAATGGAGTACAACGTTTAAGCAGGAGTTCCAAACTGGCAATATGGAGTCTTGTTGGACATTGGTTATAATGCCTATGTGTCAGGGTTACAGAATTATTTCACTTATGACACTAAAGGACATATACACAACATTAATTAACATGTACTTTAAAGGTAAATACAATTAATTATCTCTGTCCCTCCGTATTATCTGTCTCTGCCCCACACCTCCAGCCACTTTCTGCTTAATGTAGAACAATCTCTCACACAAGAGAACAATTTCAAGCACAGGATAAATACTAGGCACAGCATATGGTGGTGTTTAGCAGAGTTCAACTTTACAAATAATATCACTGTTGATGAGGTTACCCTCCCAGACCACCTGCTGCCCCAACCTCACAACTGAGGCAACAAGGCAAGGGCAGGACACCCCCATGGTTGTGCCAGGCCAGCCCCACTGCCATGTGAGACCCTGTGGTCAGACCAGGCAGCTCCACCACCTGGGCATGTGGTGAGGGCAGGGGACCCCAGGCCAGGCCAGCCCTGACACATGGGCATAGGGAGATGGCAGAAGACCCCAAGGGGGGACCAGGGCAGCACCATGGTCTGGGCATGGGCTGAGGGCAGGAGACTCTGGGTTGGCACCCGAGCCTCGCCCCCTGGGCTCCCTGGCCAGGACTGCATCACAGCAGCCTGGCCACCAACCTGATCCCCAGGGACCCAAGGCTGAGGGATGGTCCCTGGCTCACCAGCCTTCTGCTGGCCTGACCCTGGCCCGGACAGAGGCTAAGGAACATCCCTTGGCCCACCCGGGGCTCAGGTCAGGGGCTCCATTCCCAGGCCACCCCCCCCCGAGGCCCAGAGGCCATGGGGGGGTCCCCCCTGCAGGCAATGGGGAGACATGGACCCAGCTGGGACCTAGAGGCCATGGGGGGAATGCCCCCAGCCCAGGGGTACCCCTGCCAATCCCAGCTTGGCCCCAGAGGTCTATGGAGACCTCCCCGGTCCCACCCAGAGCCCAGAAGCCTAAGGGTAGCCCCCTGAGTCCCACCTGGGCCCCAGAGGCCTAGGGACACCCCTAACAGTCCCACATGGGCCCCAGAGGTTTGGGGGCACCCCTGCCCATCCCACCCAGGGCCTGGATGCCTATTGGCACCCCCACAGCCCCACCCGGGGCCCAAAGGCCTGGGAGAATCCCCCAACCCCACCCCACCTGGGGCCCAGAGGCCAGGGACTCATTCCCTGCTTCCACCCAGGGGCTGGAGCCCATGCAGGGAAGCCCCCCTTGACCCCAGGCAGCCCTTCCTCCCCCCGCCAACTCCTACCTGCTCTGTCCTGTGGAGAGAAGCCCATGCTGGAGCTGCTGCCTCTGTTTGAAACTCCTTCCCTCCTTCCCCTGGCTGAGCCACAGATGCGGCTGCAGCACGTGGGCAGGGGAGGGCAGCTGCAGCTCAGAGGCTCAGTGAGCTCCCTCTTGCCCTGCGCTGCCGGGGACTGGCCCCATCTCCCTGCACCTGCACTGGGGGGTCCATGCAAAAGATTTGGGGTACTGTCGGGGAGATTTGGGGCACGGGTCCTGAGTGCCCAGTGCCAGCGACGCCCCTGGTTCTGAGAGTGCTTAGCAGCAAGCATGAACTTGCTGCTGCGCTCACAGAAATCAGCGCCAGAAGTCCTGGCCCCCAGGAGACATAGGGGAAAGCTGACTGCAAGGGAGTTGCAGTCAGGTTTCCCATGTGTGTCCCAGAGGCTTAGGATATCACTGGCACTTACGCAAGGCATTTTACATACTTTGCGTAAATGCCAGTCTACTGCCATTGAAAAGTGCCCTAAGTGTAGACTAGGGCTCAGATTTCTCTACTCTCTCCTCTTTTAGGCTTCTGAAGTGTTCCTCTAGGGTCTTTTACCCCAGGGATCTCAAACACACAGGCCGTGAGCCACATGCAGTTCCTAAAGCTATTTCCTGCAGCCTGCAACACTATTGTTACTGATATTTGCAATATTGTTTTATGAGAAGGTTTCAGTGGTGCATCCTTCGGGCTAACATACTAGTTGTCATGTGGCCCTGTACTAGTGCTCATGCGGCTCTCATGGTGATTTGAGTTTGAGACCCCTGTTTTACCCTGAGCCTATTCCTTTCCCAGAGAAGGGAAATTGGGCCTCTGGTGATGACAGATGACTGAGTCAGTGGATCTGATTTATTCCCAGCTCTACCACAGACTCCACATACAACTTAGTTCACTCACTTCATCTCATCACATCTCCCAGTCAGCAGAATGGAAACAAAGCCACTTCCTTCTCTTTCACAAAGAAGAAGCATTTGTAAGCACCACAGAAACATCCATAGTTGAAATCCTGGCTCCGCTGAAATCAAAGTGAGCTTTGCTATCAGCCCCAACAGCACCAGTATATCACTACGGCCTGAAGAATTTTAGGAGAAAAGACGTGTTTTGTTTTACCAGATCCTCAGGGTCATGAAGAGGGCGCCTCCACAATGAGGCCTCCATGGGATTATCCAGATCATAAAATTTATTTTTTGACTTACACCTAGACGTAGCTTTTACCGAAAAGGCTGCATGTGATGGAAGACCTATACCCTGTGTTACTGAATGCTGGGACTTACCTTAGATGTTTAAGTAAGTAGCATCTTGGATCTACTTTACAAGCCATACAAGATTCTTCCCCCACTCCCAAATCTCTCATCCCAGCTCCTCTCTCAGTTGTCATTACTTGTGTTCTTCTTACCTAAATAACCTTGCTAGCACAGTATTTTTAGCTGTAGCTCTTGGGCATTGCAAACAGTTGTGTTATACCATGCATTCACCCCTTCATTTCATCTCTACCCAAAACACTTTGCATTTACAGAGCTTCACTAAATCACTATCCCACTTTTATGCATGTAATGCAGGTAACATAGTTGGTTTTGGGCATTCCATCATGACAAAAAGAATTAGTGGACTGGAGTTCAAAGAAAAAGCAAGTCTACTCAAAATAGCTAAAAAAAATACTAAGCTAAGCACATATAGTTTGGATAAAGAAATAGATATGCAAGTAAAAAGTACACATGAATGCAGACAGAGGGAAAGGAGTTCATGGTAGATCATGAAATGGAGTTTAAAACTGGATAAATTAAGTTAATTGGGGATGATTGAGTGAATCTTTACTTCCATTTAAAATTACAATTTTAGTTGCAGTAAATCAGGGGTCTCAAGCTCAAATCACCACGAGGGCTGCATGAGGACTACTACAGGGCTGCGTGAGGACTAGTACATCAGCCCGAGGGCCACACCACTGAAATCTTTTCATACAACAATATTGCAAATATTAGTAATGATAGTGTCATTCTGGGCTGCAGGAAATAGCTTTAGGGGCCACATGCTTGAGACCCCTACAGTAAATTAATTTGCGATCCTACTAAGTTAAAACAGGCAGTTATCCAGCTGCCAGCTCCACACAAGGAAAATGATGGAGAAGTGTTCAGTGGAAATATTCACTACTACACTAGACCAGGCAGTACAAAATTTAATATTGGAATTAACATTACATTGAGGGGATGATGAATTAGACATCTTTCCACCTCTGTGTTCAAGTAGCATGAACAGGGACCAAACACTAGAAAACAGCAAAATATTGTGCTGAAGCTAAAGAGATATTAAACTAGAAGTTAAAATTGTGTTCAATGCTTATGGACAAGGGTTAAAGTAAGGCAGAATGCCTCACAGATTTAAAGGGCCAGCATTCTGGGGCCCCTAAAAATAGAATAATGGGGCAGAACACAGCCCTGTAGGCCAGCTGGCAAGGAGCTGCAGCAGGCTGGGAGCTTTCAGATCTCCCACCCTGAACCTGCTCAGATACATGCTCAGGGTAGGAGCATGGTCAGGTAGCAGCAGCAGGTCCAGCAACCAGATAAGGGTGAAGGAGCCCAGGGAGGGGTGTCAAGAATGGGGAGGGGGATCAGTGGGGAAGGCCTGGGAGCCAGCGGGGGCTGGACATTAGGGAAGGTATCAGGGCCTGGGGGAGCTGGTGGCAGGTGGGAGAGCAAAAGGGTCAGGGTGGAGGAAATGGCACCTGGCGGGCAGGTTGGGAGGTTGATGGGGAAGGCTAGGGGCCCAGTAGGGGCTCAGGGAGCAGCAAGCTGGTGAGTTAGGGAAGGAATAGGGGATTGGGGCAGCAGTGGCAGCGGGATCCAGCCCCAGCCAGGGTCCTGGGGCCGCAGGCAGCAGCAGTATCCATCCCTGGCCAGTTCCCAGGTGGCAGTGGTGGTGGGATCTGGCCCTGGCCAGGGTCCTATGGTCCCAGACAGCAGGTGGGATCAGGCCCTTGCTGGGGTCTCAGGTGGCAGACAGCAGTGGTGGGATCTGGCCCCAGCTGGGAACCCTGGGATAGCGCCAATGTCCGGCCCCAGCTGGCGACTGGGGCTGCTAGCAGCACTAGGGCCTGGTCCTAGCCAGGGACACCAGGACTCCACTGACAGCCCAATCCAGCCCTAGCCCAAACCCAGGGACATCACTGCCAGCAGGAGCAGACCCCAGCCAGGGACCTAGATCCTGGCTGCTGGAGCTAGATGGGGGAGGGCTGGATTTTTGAAGCTGCCTCCCCTAGGGACAGCTTCAAAATCTTTCCATGGGTTGGAGGCTGATGGTGGCCCCAGCTGAGCATCATGGGTTGGGGGGGGCACAGCAAGACTTGCAGCTGCCCAGGTGAGACCCATGGGGAGGCCATTGGGAGCATAACTAGGGGGCCAGAGGGGTGGTGTTGGCCCCCCACAGTGGGGGTGGGGGTCCAGAGAGGCCTTGGCTTGGACTCAATGAAGCCAGCTACGGGGCTGGTTTGGTCCAGGCAGGGCACTGGTAAGGCAGAGAGGGTGCCCTGCAAGGGATCCGATAAGGCCCACAGGAGTGCCTGTCAAGGCCAGATGAGGTTGTGGGGCTGGAGGCTGGTGCTGGCCTTGGTGGAGGGGGTTGGGGCCCCGGCAATTCCCATGGGGGACTTGGAAGGTGGCAGCAGAGGACCTGTGAGGCTTGTGGGGGAGGCCTGGTGAGGTCAGTAGGGAGCTGCCCCATGGGTAGGCCCTCCACGGGCAGTAAGGAGCCAGCAGGCATGGAGGGGGCCACCAGAGGGGAGGGTCTGCTGTGTGTAGCAAGGAGACCACATCACATTTTAATTAATTATCACATTGTTAATCACAATACTTATTATGTTATGCAGTGTTTACTAGTTTGTGACAATAATTGCTATAGACATAAATGCCATATAAAATTACAAATATTTTTACAGAGCAATAACCGATGCATGTGGTACTAAGAAGTGGTTGCAAATGCCTACTTGAGCTGGGTCCTGCACATACAAGAAGGGGGCCCGGAGATTAGCAGGGTGCCGGGGCCCCTCAAATTATACTTTAACCGCTGCTTCCATTCATTTCCTACAGTGTGGTAGTTTTTGTTACTGTACAGAAACAGTGAATTTTATTCCAACAGTGAAAGTAACAGCATGCTGCATAAGTTGTTCAAGAAGTCCTTTCTACACAATGTTCGGTTCTCTCCACCTGCACTATTCAAGAGCGCGCTACTGGAGGTGGCTGGCAGAAATCTGCAAAGGAGGTGAAGGTTCACCCTGAGATTAACTAGTAACAGAACCTTCCTCTTTAATATGATTTAGTACAGTGTGTGGAAGATCTATAGTGTTTATTACCAATTAAGCAATGCTTTGCCTAAGATGCTAGAGAATCTGTGATTTTAAAGTCATCCTTGAGATTCCTATAGTTCTCCAGCAGATTTCACCTGCTTGTTAGAGAATATCTATGGAGAACTTTCAGCTTTAGTAACTGATGGGGGGAATACCTCATGCAACATGGTGTACCACTCCTTCAGACCCATTTTGCTGCATTAGTAGTTAGTGCTTCATAGGCATGAAGAAGTAAACCTTTACATGTAGAGTACTTACTCATTCACACTATCCAATGGCAGAGCAGAGGAGTATTGATAATGTTTTCAAAGCTCAGTCATGTACTTACCTTCTGTAATTGAGTAACCAAGTCAAAAGAAAAAAGCAAATGTAGTGCCTATTTTCAAGAAAGGGAAAAAGGAGGATCTGGGGAATTACAGACCAGTAAGCCTCACCTCAATCCCTGGAAAAATTCTGGAGAAGGTTCTCAAAGAATCCATCCTCAAACACTTAGAGGAAAATAAAGTGATCAGGAACAGTCAGCATGGATTTACCAAGGGTAAATCATGCCTGACCAATCTCATCTCCTTCTATGATCAGATGACTGGTTTTCTGGATGCAGGAAGAACCGTTGATGTCATATACCTTGATTTTAGCAAGGCTTTTGATACAGTTTCCCACAGCATTCTCATTGGCAAATTAAGGAAGAATGGGTTGGATAGGTGGATAGAAAACTGGCTAGATCAACAGTTTCAGCATGTAGGAATCAATGGTTCCACGTCTAGCTGGCAACCAGTCACGAGTGGTGTGCCCCAGGAGTCGGTTCTGGGGCCGGTTCTGTTCAACATTTTCATCAATGATCTCGATGATGGAATAGACTGCATTCTCAGTAAGTTTGTGGATGACACCAAGCTGGGGGGACCAGTAGACACGTTGGAGGGCAAGGACAGGATTCAGGGAGACCTAGATAAATTGGAACAGTGGGCCAATAGAGATCTTATGAGGTTCAATAAGGACAAGTGTAAAATCCTGCACATGGGACGAAAAAACCCCATGCACCGCTACAGGCTGGGAAACATTCAGCTAAGTAGCAGCAGTATAGAGAAGGACCTGGGGGTCATGGTGGATGGGAAGCTAGATATGAGTCAGCAGTGTGCTCTTGCTGCCAAAAAGGCCAATGGCATACTGGGCTGCATCAAAAGAAGTATTACCAGCAGATCGAGGGATGTGATCATTCCCCTCTATTCTGCACTGGTGAGGCCACATCTAGAATACTGTGTTCAGTTTTGGGCTCCCCACTACAAAAAGGACAGGGACATGCTAGAGAGAGTTCAGAGGAGGGCAACCAAAATGATTAAAGGGCTGGAGCACAAGCCCTATGAGGAAAGACTGAAAGCATTAGGCTTATTTAGTCTGCAGAAGAGAAGATTGAGGGGGGATTTGATAGCAACCTTCAACTACTTGAAGGGATGCTCTAAGGAAGATGGAGCTCGACTGTTCTCGGTAATAACAGAGGACAGAACAAGGAGCAATGGTCTCAAGTTGCGGTTAGGGAGGTCGAGGCTGGATATTAGAAAAAACTTTTTTACTAGGCGAGTGGTGAAGCCTTGGAATGAGCTGCCGAGGGAGGTGGTAAAATCTCCATCTTTGGAGGTGTTTAAGACCCGGCTGGACAAAACCATGACTGGGATGGTTTAGTGGGAGTGGTCCTGCCTCTGGCAGGGGGTTGGACTAGATGACCTATGAGGTCCCTTCCAGCCCTAGGATTCTATGATTCTATGGTTAGCCAGTATTCAGACAGGCTATCTAGCTGTGCCTCCACACTAGTCTGTTCAGAAGTCCTATTTCCCATCCATTTTGTACCACAACTTCCAGCCACCTTCTGGCATCTCTATACCGGGTCAGGGTTCAAAGGATATTACATTTTTAACAAGAGGAACTGAATGTCTAATATTTACTGCTGTTCCCTGGCTCTGTAATGTTTCTAGATTTGAGCTTCAAGTTCTGAAGTTTCCAAACCACCATTATTACTGACCATCACAATACTGAGGCTAGCAGACATATGACATGCCCACCACACTCATGTTCAGGTGCCTGAATAAATTGCCTTCTTCTGAAGAACGCTGTGTACCACACACTCTAGTCTCTAGAGAAGTCCATGGGAGATGCTAACTGTTGAGCCCATAAAGAGTGTTATTCTAAAACTTTGACTCTGTAATGTGATCCCCAGTGTAGACAAAGTGGAAGACTGCTGTAGGTCAAGAGCCCACACCGACAGATCTCATTACAGGGTCAGATGCCTTTATCTGTTTTGGCCTAAGTGTTTCAGAGCCAGTCTAATGCACATCAACAAAAAGGACGGGCCACCTTACGCAGCTGGAGGCAAGCAGGGTTTATACATTGATTGCCCCAAGCACCTGACCAGCATGCTAGGTGGATAGAGTCATAGTCCCGCACTGTGATGCACCAGCCAACAACTGAACTAGTGCAAATATGGAAAAGAACCTGTACTTAGTCAAGGAGCAGGTAAATTCCTTCCTATATCCCACCCCAAAGCAAGGGAGACTGACAGGCCCAATTTCTTAGCAGCGCTGCCTCTAGAATACCATAGCTATGCACCACCCCTTCAGAACAGAAATCAAAAGCTCCATCTGACACCTATAACATTACAATCTAACAGCTGCCCCTCAGTAAGTGCATTTCTGACTGTAATAAATGTCAGACCCTGAAATGGCCACTGCAGGGAAATAAAGTAAAAAGAAGAATTGTGTTTATTGGTGAAGAATCTATTATGTAGTAAGCAACCAAATGAGAAGCGTTTTCAGCTGAAGGTAGTACAGCTACTTACTGAGCTAAAATTATTTACCTTCTCTCTGTGGTGTTGTCAGACATTATTTCAAGCACCCAGCCCCCTTACTGGATATTGCTACAACTCCTGTCACTGAATGCAAGTTGTACTCCCACACATGCAGGCTCATTACATGAATTCATGCCTGGGGCCCACACATATGTCTTGTACAGTTTCAGTCCATCAGGCAAAGGAGACCTGAAGAGAAGGGGCAGAGATAACTTGCACCAGAGAGCATCAAGAGTGAGTTATATGCTTCGGCATATGCAGCCCCTGTCCTGGAGAGATTACAGTATATTTTAGGCGATGCTTTGCGACAGTTAATCATCATCCTCTACATCTCATTCCACCTTCCCACACCCTGTTCAACCCACATTTTCCCTTGGCCCACTGGGCTGCTTTTTCCAAATCCACTCTGCTGCATAGACCATGCCCAGTCTCCTCCCTTTCCACACAAGGATCAGCCACCCAGCCTGCTGTTTGACAGGCACATTTGGTAGTAGCCCCTGCCTCAGCACCTCGCTGTGTGGTGTTTGCGAGGCCTTGCTACTCCACTCTAATGTCATTTTAAGGGTCTTCTTTTCTTAGACTTACTCTAAGCCAGGGGCGTCGCTGGCTGGGGGAGGGACCCAGGGCACGGGCCCAGGCCCTGTCCCCCCGGCTTGCAGGCCCTGCCCCCAGCCTGCAGGCCCCGCCCCCTGGCCAGGGACAGGGACAGGTGCTGCCCCACTGCCGCGGGTGGCCAGGTCCCGGATTCCCAGCCGGGGATGGGGCTGCTGCGGCTGCTGGCGGCCAAGCCCCAGATCCCCGGTGGGGGACAGGGCCGCCAGAGCCGCCGGTGGCCAGGCCCCAGATTGGGCCAGAGATCCAGGGCACTGGTGCTGGGGTTCGGGGCAGGTGCCTCAGAGTGCCCAGCGCCAGCAACACCCCTGCTCTAAGCCCCCATAAATTGAGCAAGTCACAAGAAACCAACACTGACCATTTGTCTTCTGATGGCCAGAAATATTTTGCACTCAGATTGCCACACAGACCCAGGCACTCTCAGTCTGCATGGGCACACCCCTGCAGAGTGTCCTGCCAAAGCCTATGTTCTGAAACAATAACTGGCTGCAAGTCGAAGGAGAGCCTAGTGGTCTCAGGGCCTCCATTACGTTAGGTGCTGTAGATACCCCAGAGAGACAGCCTCTAGCCCAAATTGCTTGGAATTAGAGTATAAAACTGAGCAGGTCAATACACAACAGGCAGGCATGCACGTTAACCAAGGGGCACTCAGGGTAAGTCTATAATCGAAAGAGACCTGAAGCACAGCCATGATTAGCCTGGGTCAACTGACTGAGGTTTGCATGACTGAGGCTGCTGGGCTGTAGGATTGCTGTAAAAGCGTTCAGGCACACATCTACACAGCAGTTTTACAGCTCCACAGCCTGAGTCCAAACCAGCTGATCTGAGCCAGCAGCAGGCATTTAATTGCTGTGTAAACTTATCCCTGGAGTTGTGAGTATAGCTCCTGTAAATTAACTGCATAGCAATTTGCAGCATTAGCAGTCCCTCATCCTTTATATAGCTGAGTCTTTCAGAAACTCCCCTTATCAGGGCACAAATTCCTCCAAAGGCCAGGATCTGGCCCCAAGAAGTCTCATTAAATATGTTACATTGACTAGCAAGTGTATCAAACATGCATCAGTTGCACCTTTGTAATTCAGTTGGGCTATCAGCAGCATTAGATGCTGAGATTGTGACTCCATGACTAAAAACTGTGAAAGCCGCTTCAGTTCTGCACTAGGTGAGCTCAGCTTGCAAGCCTGCAGTGTAAACACCATCTCCCTTGCCAATATGTCTGAGATTTTGAGGTCCTGGTGGGTTTACCAGTGAGTTTCCAGGTTGACCAAGGTTATAGGCATCACTCTCCAACAACTTCAATCTGATTTATGGGAAGTTTTCTTCCAGAAAGCCAGGGAAAAAAAAGTTACTTGCAGTTGGCTGCAGTGGCAAACTGTGAATCTCTGGGAGACCCCAGCACCTGGAGACCAAAACTTATATTTGCAACCACTCCTATTGGTGGCAGCAATGGCACCCCCCCGCCACACACACGAGAGAGAAGGGGATCTGCAGGCCCCGTTTTCTGCTTTTTCCTCACACATCCCAACTTTACGGGTTGTGGGCAGAGCAGGAGTGACAGGGCAGATGCCCCCAGGCCACACAGCAGCAGCATAGTGAGCTCTGCCCACAAACCCCACCTTCGGCTTCCTGACCGCTGCAGGTCCCTCATTGTACCCAGCACAGGAAACAGAGGGGCAAGAGGATTCTTGCACTCCTACAGCAGGAGCCCTCAGCTACCAACAGGCCTGAGCTGAGATGGGCACAACCACCAGGGATGTTAAAACCTGGCAACCTCAGGCCGCCTGCAACAGTGGGGTAGGGGGTAACACCCAGGAGTAGAGTTCAAGTAGCACCCAGGACGTACACCCCCAGTGCACCACTAGCTGTCTGAAGAAAGACATTAAATCACAGGATGCTAAAGTCAAACAGCACCCCAGTTCAATAAAGCTCAATTTCATTTTTGATGCCTTTATACTGAAAAACTTAGAAGCCACAGACACAGCTGAACAGATTATTAAGTTCAGCAACTAAACAGAGAAGGCTCAGCACAAAATTTTTCCACAACACAAAAGAAGTGTGTCACAGGGCAGCACTCACTTCTTAGGAAACAGTGCCAGACCATTGTTCTGGGGATTTGCTTGAGACTCATACCCCCTTCCATACACTACCTCTCTGGTCTGCAGCTCCTCTCACTCCAGGCCCCCAGCATCTTCTTCATGATTTAGCCCTCTGACTAGGTCACTCAGTGTTTCCCCGTTCCAGGGTTCAGTCCATCAACGGTCCTAGACTGTCTCTTCCTTTGCTGCCTTGGTAGCTGAATACAACCCAGACCTGCCTGTCTCTGCAAGTTCCCACCCAGGGACCCTCACTTCAGTGACTCCGGACTGCCTTGTTCTGCCCTCACCACTCCTTCCCTGGATTACTTTCTCCCCAGTCTTCCTTGTCTCTCTAAGCCCTGATTACAACTTTCCAGAGACTGTCTACTACCTTCAGCGCTTGCCACCACTGCCATCACCACACTCCCAGCAGCCACCACATAAGTAGGGCTTTACAGGCCCCACCGGTTCCTGCATGGGTGGTAAGCCTGTTCCTAATCTCTCTCCCACTCCCTGACTCCTGTTCCATGGGCCACCTGTGAAATTAATTGGCCTAACCAGCCACCCAACAGCCCCCTACTTGGTCTTGTGAGGGGTGGATAGCCCACCACTACCCATCCCCCCCAGATTCCTAACCAGGGATGGGTGCAAGTAGCCTCTTTCCGCCTCTCGCACAGACGGGCTGACAGTCCTTCTCCTGTTTTATAGGGCCCACCACGAGGAGTAATTTCTTCTTCTCCTCTGTTTCTTTCTTTGGGATTCCAGATCTTGCAGGGCCTGTTCTGTCGCTAAAGTTTCTCTTGAAACTGCTCTGCTGAGTTCTCCAGCACCCTTATTCGCAGGGGCTGAATCCCTGCCAGCTTGTGCTTCATTGTTCAACTTTCTCCGTGTGGTTCTTTCTCCACCCTCACTCCCCACCACCCCCACTTCCATTCCACTTCTTCCTATGCCTGCATCATGGCTTTCTCTGCTACTTCTATGGGCATCTTACAGGCCACTGCTTTTTCTTTCTTTGCTTTCCTCAGGCCTTTGCCCTTCTCCCTGTGGGGCCAATGGCTCACACTTTATATGTTTTTTTCTGCACACCAGTAGTAGGGTCTTAATCACTTATTTAGTCAGACTGTCTGGGTATGTCTACACTTGCAAGTTAGTTCAGTTTAAGCCTCCTTAATTTAAACTAACTTAGTACCTGTCTACGCTAGGCTTTCATTGGGTCAAACTAAGGAATTTCTGAATTCGAACTAATGAAAGCTTGGTTCAAATTAGTAAGGCCTGCTGATTAGTTTGAATGAAGGATGGTGTAGGCTAGGATTAATCCTTAGTTCAAATTTAATAAATTCAAATTAAGGGCAGTTATTTTGAAAGAAAAAAGTGAACTAATTTGACTTAAAGTTAAGTCAAATTAGTCCATTTTTTAAATTCGAACTAATAAATTCGAGTTTAGTTTGAACTAAGCTCAAACTTATTCGTTCAAATTAACCAATTCAGACTAATTTTTCCTACTGTAGACATAGCCTCTAAGCCCTTGTCTCAAGCACAGATTTTTTGGGAAAGCTCTCCCCTCCCTTTTAAATAGGGGCACTCCCTTTTCAGTTGCCCCCTGCTTCCAAAGTCATAGCACCTGTAGGGTTAGGCCTCTGCCTTCCTAGTCCAGAGCACCTTTCCTACTCCTGGCCTTTTTCTTTCTTTCTGTTCCTTTCATAAAATATTTTGTATAGCTAGGGCTATTGACCTACTACCTACACCACATAGTCTTATGAACACACTTGGGTTTCCCACAGTCTCCGCTGGTTCTCTGCTATCTGTCTCTGCATGGCATGGACTTACCACTGTTGCTTCTCAGATGCCCTTTCTGAAGGCACCAACTCTGGCATCCGTCTTCAAAGGGGCAACATCTCCCAGCAAACTGGTAGTGTATTTATTATGAAAATAGGGCAGACTTCTGAGTTTAGGGGTAAGGGGCTAGCTCCTTAGGCATCCACAAGAGAGCAGGGAAATGAACCGCTGTTTTGAGAGCAAAGGGATCCTCTACATTAGCAATTTGTATATGGCAGTGCTTTGAGGGCCAAAACAAGATTTGTATCCTTATGTGCTGCTTATAAAACTAGTGTGAAGTAGTTGTTGTTCCAAAGGGCTTTAGGCTTTGTAGACCAGGCCAAGAAGAGAAGAAATAAGGTTATTCACATTTGACAAATAAGAAATTGACGCCTACAGATCAACTGTGCTGCCCAGAATCATATAGGTATCCTATGACAGAACTGGAAATTGAATCCAGATCTGAGTACAGTGCATTAAACATGAAAACCATACTTCCCCTCAAGGTACTGACCACAGGCAGAGGGAAAGAAATAGGAATGTTGGTCAGAGGGTGCTGATATTTAGACTAATACTCCATGATATTTCTCCAGCTGCTTGGATTTATGTCCAGCTGCTTTGCTGACACACTTGACCCACAAATTAGCTTTGTACCACACATGGCATGCTCTTAGGGCACAGAGGTTGGAGTTAAACTAATAAGCGATTTTGGGTATACAGATGTTTCTCTCTATACATTTGAAATGATTAGTGCAGTTGTTTCAGACGGCCTTTTACAAAGCAACCCATTTGAGACCCAAATATCGTAATGCAGAACTTATTTTCCTGAAGTCTGCTACATGCTTCTGGTTTTGGATTCTGATTAGGCCTTGCAGCCACCAAAACAGTTGGGATACTCAGTCACTTTACAGGTTCATTTCCAAAGGGATAGCCGTGTTAGACTAGTCCAGCAAAAAAAACAAAACAAACAAAAAAAAAAACACCAAGGAGTCATGTGGTATTTTAAGACTAACAGATTTATTTTTTGCATGAGCTTTCATGGGACAAAATCCCACTTCGTCAGGTCCATTGTCATTTCTATCATTAAGATCAGTTCTGTGCCCCAAGGTCACCATTTGTTTTCCCCCACCCACCACCACTATTTTGATCCCTTAAACAGCTCCTTAGCTTGTTTAGATTCAGTGACTGGACTAATTAAAGCAGTCTGTTTGTGTTAGATGGCATGCTAGATGGATGGAGGTAGAGTCATATTTCAGAAAACACTGCTTCAGATCTTTTTTTGACTTGTGCAAACCACTTCAAAGAACCTTGGCACTGACTAAGGACTGGACAAAATGCTAGCAATTTTATATACCCTGTAAGTGAAGGGCTGTGCTTTAGCCTAGAAATCTTATTAATCTTTTTGGGTGCTGAGAGTGCTGGCCTAGAATACATTTTTCATATTTGCATATGTGACAAAGGCTGTGACGTACTACTAAAACTTATGCATAGAGCCACTATCCTCTCCTCCAGATCTTTCAGGATTTCTTTTCCCATTGTGCTTTCCTGTGTCTCACTCTGTCTGCTTCTGGCAGGCTTACTAATAGACCCCAACCCCCCCAGCCCAATCATTTAATCCTATTTGACTCTACCCTGATCCCTTTGGGCTACATCTCTTCATTTGTACAGCACTTAGCAGAATGAGCCCTTTTGGTGTTACTACAGTTCCTCTCTTTCAGCCTTAGTATATAACTACCAGTAAACCTTTGCTGGAGGAGACAAGTGATGCCATTTGCCAACACATTCTTCCCCCTCTTGTTGTTCACTGTGTTGACACTATGATGACAGGGCCATGCAAATAAGTGTATCAGCTTCTGCACTGATTTGTTATTCATGGCATGAGTCTTACACTTGAAGAACCCAAGTAAAATCAGCTAGCAGTGTCCACTTAGTTCATCAATAGTCATAAACTTACTCAAAATATTAGAGAATAATTTGGGGGACCTTTCAGTAAAATTTTGAAGTGTTTATCCAGTTCCAGTTGTACACATACTAGTGTCTCTTTGGTGAACCAGCTGTCATTTACAATGCTTAGTGTCAGCCTGTGATTTCCATTCTGCAAAATGATTTCCTAAAAGCTGTTGAGTGTGTTTACCTGACAGCTGCTATCCTGTTACAAGCTAATCCTCTAGGAAAGACTCATATGGATTCTGCTAACATATTGGGAAATATGGCTTATTATCACACCTGGCTGTATATTGAGAAAGAGTGGCTCTTTGGAGGAAGGATCTCTAGTCTAGACCAGTGGTTCCCAACCTTTTTCAGGCTGGGGACCCCTTTTAGAATAAAAAAATCTTTGCAGCTCCCCAGCTGATTATGTAATCTGGCCCACACGGGCAGACTCTGGCCTGTGCCACTCTAGTGGTGCCACTGGGCCAGCCAGCAAGCAGCACTGCTGCCACTATGGCCTATGCTGCTGGGGAGCCGAGCCACAGCAGCTATGGCCCCCTGCCCTTGCCCCTGCCAGGGAGCTGTCGTAACCCCCCCCCTCCAGGATCTGGCCATGGGTGGGGAGAGGTAACCCTGGCAGGGAGCATCGGGGCTGTAGCTGGATTCCGGCCCTGGTAGGAAGAGGCTCTGCAGACCCCCTACAACATGTCCACAGACCTTCAGGGGTCCCTGGACAACAGGTTGGGAAGCACTGGTCTAGACTATAGGCTCACTGAGTCCACAATGAGCCCTATGAGTGTGAAAAATACTCAGCTGAAGCCTTTGTAAAGGTCAGATACTGCTTTCCTTTCTGCGATTGTTACCTTACTCCTTAGGTAGCTTAATAAACTAGACTCTGCTTGGCTAAGCAGAGAATTGACTTCTCGTTGTTATGTTCATGGCATTCACAGAGGAATAAAAAAATACTTTATCTGGTAGGTTGCAATGCAACACTTTCTCAGTATCCAGAATCTAATGTACAAACAAATAGATAAAAAGCAGGCTGTTCCTTAAAGCAGAGAGTAGCCACCTCAATCTTCCTAGCTCCATTCTGGCTCTTTACAGACTGCTCAAAGAAGACCCAGATCACGTGCTTTCCCTCACAGACCACGAGCCTGCAAAGTAGAGCCAGGATATCAATTTGAACTGTAAAGTTTCCAAAGCACCCCACTCTCCCATTCCAGTCACTTTGCTTGGACTATCCTCTTTAGGGTCTGAGACGAAGTCATCCCCTACTATTGGATTCTTTGTCACCTTGAGCAAGAAGGTGGGGGGGCAATGGAGTCTTGACTCCACCCTCCTTTGTCAAGGAAAGAAGGGTTACTAACCTACAGATTGCAAAAGGATGCTATCTGTTACTTTCAATGGGGCAAAGAAGGTGTTCTAACCAAACCTGAGTTCCTTTCCAGATCCAATTTTCTGGGTGGAACAGTAACGTACTACCCCTAACTCCATCAGTGGGGCCGCATGCTAGCAAACCTACTCTGGAAGAACTTAGTTTGGACTCAAATATTTGAGAAGAGGTTTGGAATGGCATCTCTATCATGCTGCATTAGTTGTACCCTTGATTACTGGTTGAGTAAAACAAATATTTTTTTCCCTCCCTCATCATTGGCAGCATGGTACCATCCTGGTTTAGTCATGACTGATACCTCTCTGCCCAGTATATTTAATACGTTCAAAGCCTGAATGTGCTCATACTGCATTCGCTCCTCTAGCTTATGAGTCTAGTGAAACGTTGCTATCGGGGCCGATCCAGCCTGTCTGAATACATTCAATGAACTTCTTTAACCTGATCAGCTAATAGCCCCCAATTTGTGGTTTCCCACCCTTTTGGCATTTAACTAAATTGGGGTGAGACTGGGTCTGCATTACCCTTGAGCAATAGCAATATATTCCGTTTCCAGAGAAACACTTCCTCCCAGGCCCCGTCAGTAATGTGCATCTGGCAGTATCCTCCCCCACTGAAAAACAGCTTTGAATTGAATGCATTGCTGTGCAAATTGCTACAAGACTCAACAGATGTGATCTGGCTGTCTACAGCCTTGCTGTTAATGAAAGTGCACCAAACCTAGTGAGCGGCAAGGATATTGTCAGCACTGGCTGACTTGATATACAAGCTTAACCTTTCAAATGAGAATATGGTCTTTGTGGTTCTGCATCTCATTTTGGCTCCAGTTAGCCTCCATATCCCTTTTACAGCACTAATAATCACATGAGGAAGGTTCAGGGTACTAGAGGGTGAAATTCTGCTCATTTACAATGGAGATGATCTGATAATTCATGGAAATCAATGGTTTGACTTCAGCTATGATGCAAACAGGCTCACCAGCACTGAAGTTGAGAGGCACTTTACCCCTATTTATACCACCCTGGACTTTCTTTAAGTCAGATTTGTTTTGCACCAATATAAGTGATGGTTTATTGGTCTGCACATATAGATTTCTTGCCCACACACAAATGCAGACCCTGTACTACATGTGGCAGTTCTACAGAAAAATGTGAGCAAATGGAGATTTCCATTGATTACATTGGGCTTTTGATCAAGCTGTTATGGAGAAAGTTTTCCTTGTTAAAAGGTTTCAATATATGCATGGTTTTAACTTGTATATTACCCCCCAGCCAATGTACCCTTTGCAGTGAGATCTGCTGTTACACTATCTTTCCTCCTACCTCAAACCATCCACCACTTGTGGAATGTAATGATTTATAATGTCTTATGTTTGTATTTACTTTGCAAGGATCAACAAAGAAAATTGCACCTCACTACCTACCTGCAAGAAAATCAGATGTAAAGAGCAAAGAGGAACAAGTAAATTGTAAGAATGCCTTTTTAAGGACACTTGACATGCAGACACTCTTTTCTATTGGGAGAGAAGGGTTAATGAAAGTATTAAGTACATGCTTCTCCCTTTTGTGGGTCTATTTCAAGTAGACACAGTATTCACTGCCAAAAGTTCATAATGCATGCATCATTAGCTTGTCAAAAACTAGTCTAAGCAGCATTGATTTTGACAGATATTTTTTACTGATTGTTACAATGGTTGGGTAACCACTGAACTCTAGTGTCCTTGCCAATGCAGCACTTTTAGCAGAAGGCAGCCTTTTACTGCAGTGTCTCTAGTGGAAAGGTGTGGACAAAGTTTAGTCATGTTGCTTGCCAATATTTAATTGCTGCATTTTATCACTGTTTCTTTCATGAAGTAGTAATCTGCAGGGTAAAGTGCCTGTGTGGGATACGCTTGATAGCAATACAACCCCCTCTCTTAACACATTCATGCCTCAGATCAAAAATGTTTGATTAGATCTCTTTTTACATGTTAGTTCTGAATAATCTCTCAGTAAAACAGAGATTCTGATGGAATGAAGTTAACTATCCATGGAGCCCTAAATTTCAGCTTCATTTCCCCAACTATACATGAGTCACCTGCAGACATGTTTTTGGGTTAATCCATATCACGTTTAACATTAAACTAGCCTTGTAAGTTATAGCACAACAAGCCACTCCTAGATTGGACATCAGTGCCTATCATGATGTCACTTCAGCATAGCTGGAGCTGTGACCAGTATTTAACTGGTAATGAAAGAGATGCTAGGCATAAGCATGGGGTGGAGGTGGAGCCCATGCCTGAGGGGGTGCAGCTTTTGGAGCCTGTGCTCCAAATCTTTTTCTTCGTAGAACATCCCTGTGCAGGACACTGAGGGCCACCAGATCAGAATCCTCAGTTGCTGAGGGGCTTTGAAAAGAGGAGCCCTGGCACCAGAGGCATCTGAGAGCTGTATAGAACCACCCACCACCCAGCTTCCCAGCCCTTCACGAACAGCATGCTCCTCAGCCTCAGCAGGTCAGCCCCATGCTGAAGAGTGCTCAAGGCTAAGGTCCCCATGCCCACAAGAGCTCATGACTCCTTGTCCCCCAGGAATTGTTTTTATTAGGGTGGGAAGGACCCTGTGTCCCTGCTTCCTACACAGGCTGACAGGTTCTTTTTCTTAGCATGTGAGCAAATGTTCAGTCATTGGAAGATGTGTGTCAATGATGCAGTTGTCTGGGGAGAGAACCTGGGGCAGGCAGCAGAGTTTCCACTGCTTTATTCTCTGTATAAAGAGACAATTCTTGTCATAGAGTAGCTTCCTGGAAACTAGGCAGTGGTGTCTGCTAAAATTTCTGGAGGATGGGGTTGCTTATGCCACTATTTGCTCCTGTTGCAGGGCTGGCATATTTGGGTAAACAGGAGCATCATCAGCCCATGAAAAGACCCAGGCCCCCATCCGGAGTCAGTGCCTGGGCTCCTGCCCCCGCCACCCCAACCGCTGATACTCCAGGCCAGGCAAGGCAGTGGATGCCACTGGCAGCTCAGTCCAGCTCCTGAGCTGGAAGAGGCTGATGCCACCACAGCATGCCTGGCCCCAGATACCTGACCAGAGACAGAGCCAGCAGAGGCAGGGGACATGCAGCAGATGTAGGACACTGGCACCCCTGTGTGCAAATAAAGCAAATCACATTTCAATTTAGACTAGATTCTGTGCACTGATTTCTCTTTCATTGGGAAGCCAACCTACAAGACCCAGGCCCTCTCTCACTTAACAGCAGGACAATGCAGGCATCAGGAAGATAAGGCAATAATCATGGCATTCTTCATTATTATTCTACCAAAGCATAGGAGAATGTGAGCATCCCACCTCCCCACACAGATAAATGATGCACTCTCTGTCCCCTAGAGAGGAGAAAATAATCACTGAAGTATCCCTCTGAAAGAAGCAGGGGGGAGGTGCACCACTGAATTTCTGTAATTATTCAGGGAGGCAGGTGGCTGGTATAAGAGAAGCCCCTGTGCAAGCCCCCTTGGTAGGTGATCAGTGATGTGCTCAGTACTGGAAATTCATCCTCACAGCACCACAGGGATCTGCCCAAGGCTGATGCAGTAAATGGAGCTGGATAGATTTGGGAGCTGGGAATCTCTCCCCCCAGTTATTTCCCCTGCAGGCCTTTCTCACAGTCTCTCTCCTTCCCCATCTAACCCATTTCTCCCTTGTTGGAAGACTTGAGCAGTGCCCCACTGCCAGCAGTCATGTTTTCTTTATCAGCTCCTCCTCACAGGACTGAGAACTTGCAGGTTGCACTGAGAGCAGAATAGGCTAAAGAGGAGTCTTTTATGCAGCATCACTTTTCTGCCTATTCCCAGCACATTCCCCAAGCTTTCCCTCTCAATTACCCAGAGTCCCTGATGCAACAGATGGTGTCAGCAGGGCCCAAGGCTGCCCTAGGAGAGCTGACCCCTGGAGCAGCAGCAAATGGGACTGTCCTGGTCAAGCTGGAACCCCTAGATCTTCACAACTCCTCAATATGGTCTTCAACAGGGATGCACAATTCAGAAGCAGCAGCTGTGAATGACTTCACTCTAGATTTCAACAACCAGCTTGTGTACTGAACTTCTGGGCAGTTATGGGGCTATACTATCCTTCAAAGGCCAAACAATATGTCTAGTGCAGCATGGAGAGCCTGGAGGAGGCAAAGGGCTGAGGCTTAGAGAGGAGAACCACTAGTGCTCTGCCCATTGGGTAGGAAGGATGCAGGTAGAGCTTCTTACACGTTTGGGGCAGGGGGGGAGAGGAAGAGGGGGTTTTTTTGCAATTTTTTCTTTGGTAGCATGGGTGAAGGGGAAGAGGCCAGAGGGGTTAACTGGATACTGCTGGACTCTGGATTTGGGATGAGTGATTGCCATGGTCCAGTCACAACCCCTCCAGATGCTGAACCAGGGCAGCCACCACTCTCTAGCAAGGCACCCCTCACCCAGGGGAGAAGAGTTGGAACCAGGAGTGGTCACTGCGTGCCAAAGAGAGCACTCCTGGGCCAGCCCCAGGGAGGAAGAGGTGGAGTTGCGAAGGGGGAGTAGCTACTGTGTACCAACCAAGGTGCTGCTTGGCCAGCCCTCTGGGAAAAAAGGGTGGAGTTGAGTGGGAGGGTGGGCAACCACACTACTCTGGCTGTGGTACTGCTGAAGGGGGAAGTGACTGTAGCAGCCACAGGCCACTGATTATAAGTGGGAGGCTGAAGGAAGAGCACTCACCGACTGTATCTGGTCCATGGGCTGTAGTTTGCCTACCTCTGGAGCTGTGTGGACAGGGCAAGCTTTTGAGAGCAATTCTTCTTGTTCTGCCTGGCATGGCTAGCTGGCACTGCCAAGTCTCGAGGGTGGCCAGTACCCTCAACATGATTCTCCCAAACTAATGGATCTAGCATTCTAGGCCCTTGTGGGAGTGACAAGCAAGGTAGTAGCCACAGGATGTTATGCCCATGTTAGAGCAATGCACCCGCAACACAATGGTCCTCACATAACAGGGGAGGGAGCCCAGCCCTGCCCCCACTCATGGCTCCATTTCTGGCTCTGGCTCCACTCATGGCTCAGCACCTGGCCATGGCCCCAGCCCCACTGGGCTCTGCCCCCAGCAGCTTCAGCACTGGTGCCTTACTGTAGGTCCTAGGGAGGTGTGACATAGGGGAGTGGTCCCCAAACTACTCAAGAGTCAGAAAAACCTAAACAAAACATCAGAACAAAGAAAAAGGCCAACAATCTTCAGTATCAACCTTTGCTAAGTATACCAAGTACTGATAGGCAGTACTAAAATTTGAAGTATATTTCAATATTTCAATATTTGGTTTTAGACTTTTTTAGAACTATTTCAGCTATTCCAGTTGTGTGAAGTTACAGAATTTAATTAGTCCACTTGAAATTCCACATGACCATTTTGTCTTTTAATGGCTAACATCAAACACCAAAAGCTACAAAGCAAACATCTGCAACTTGAACTCTAAAGTTCTCAAACAACATTTTTCTTTCTTGCCAATCTGTATGTTTCTACCTGGAGGTGGCACGTTTTCTCCATCTCTAATTTCTCTTCAGTCAAAACTGTACATTCCTAGAAGAACTATGGTGTACATCATTTAACTTGAAAGCCTCAAATATTTTGAAGTTTATATGCTGCTGCTTGAATGGTTCACATTAATAAAACAATGCTGATGTTTTAGGTTTTTATAGGTAGGCTCCATAGGAATCCAGCTAGCTAGCTGGTCCCTGAGATAATAAGCAGCCAGCCTGGCACTGCCAGTGACTCATTAAATTGTCTTTCTAAAGCTCTCTAAACACTTGTTATAACCATTTTGTACCCCATTTTCTAGCAGTCTCAGTCAAATACCACTGAAATGAACTACTGAAGTCAGCATTAAAACCCAGATCTTGTGTTGTGGTTTGTTGATTAGTTTAAAAAATACAGCAGACACCTGAAGACAGTTTCAAAATAGTTTTTACTTGCAAATTTAAAATGTAAATGAAAGACAGTAAGCTTCATTAAGGTCCCTTCCAGCCCTACATTGCTGCAATGCTTTAAGTTAAGAAGTGAATAGGACCTGTTGTCCAGAAGGTGCTGGATTTAGGTATAAGCAAAACAAAAACAAAAAAAAAACATTACTTCTTAGGGCCTCACATTATGAGGGGGGGGTGTCTCTAAATACATCAGAAATATCTAACAAGATTTATCATAATTGAAATTGATGATGCAAATAAGGCTTTTTACAATATGTATACTTTAGTTTTGTTGCATCTTTGCCTATGTATATATGCAAATTGTGGCAAAGTTACCCCTCCCAGGCTCTGGCAGAACAATCACAACATCTCCCCTGGTACCAGCAGCCTGAGGCCAATCTGCCCTAGCCCCAGCAAGTCTTCAGGGCATCTTTCCTTAGCACCCCAGGGTCCACAGGACAGGCCTTGGTTTGGCCTGCAAGGCACTATCCCTGCCCCCCTTTGGGGGAGTGGGGGAGTGGTTCCAGCACCCTAGCTAACACATGGTCCCAGCATATACCTTCCAGTACCTTCACAGGCTGCAGAAGTGAAGGAATCAGATCCCCTACAAATAGTGTAGTGGCTAACATCTCTGCTTAACATACAGAAAGTCCTGGGTTCAATTCCCAGGGGGTTGGACTTGATGATCTCATGAGGTCCCTTCCAAGCCCTATGATTTGATTTGATTTGATTTCTAGCAAGCTAGACTAGGGTCTGATCTGTCTCTCATTGGAGAGCTGCTCCCACCTCAGCGTAGGACAGCATCAGACCTCCCCTCCCTCTGGTAGAAGTAGCTTTTTGTAGGCCTGTAGCAGCCCTTAACTGGGTCCATGTGCCTCTAATTGGCCTGTAGTAACCTTTTCCCTACAGCCAGGAAAAAGGGCTTTTAACAGCCCTGGGCTCACATGTCTGTCCTTGCATAGCCTGTAGCTCTCTGGCCTGATTTTTTGCAAAATATAATGGCTTACCTTTTTTCCTCGTTACTTTTTCTGTTATAGTGTAATGCACTTTTTTTTCATGTTATGGGATCTCTGAATCTTGCCATAGCTTAGGTCCTCAGCATGTCTTAATCCATCCCTGTGTATAGACATTAAACATCAGGCACTCAAGATAGAGTAGTTGAACAATCACCTGATATTTCAAGCCCACAGCAGCATATTACAAATATTGCAACTCACACTAAAGCTCAGGTTCCCCACGCAAGGGATTCAGATGGGCCTGAGAGCCAAAATAGCAATGTCCATACAGCTAATTTTAGGCCTTTGTTAATACCCCAGAAGCTATGAACATTTTGGATCAGCTGCAGTTTTACAGGATCAGACGCTCAGTCTGTCCTGCAGTTAAACAGGAGCAAGCAGGTAGTTCCATGACTACAGAACATCTGCTCACCCTGCTCCAGGCCATCATAGACACAGCTAGCTCAGTTCTGGTTCATTCAATTTCACTTTGTGTCGTATCACTTTCACTGTCACCAAGGGAGTGAAGCAAGCACAAAGTGCATCTTTTCTGTAAAAGGATTTCTCATGGGAATAAATCATAATGGGAATTGCACTGCTAGAATGATGTTCATTCCACAGTTCATGTGTCTTGTACTAGCTGAAGTACATAAGCATTTGTTCACTCAATGGGATACTAAAAAACTGGCTCCTTACTCTTTAAAATGAGAATAATCAATGCATTTTATAGTGTAGCCTCCTTATGTCTTTTAATATTGATTTAAATAACTCAGACAGGCAGGTGTATGGTATTCAATGGACTTTTAGCACTGTCCATGTAGACAGGAAGGGTTTGTAAATAAAAGAAAATGGTAATCTGGTCTTAAACTTGAGAGTTGCTTGAAATTTGTAATTCCACAGATACTTTGAGGGGCCATGAAAATGAGTGCTTGCTTTGTGATTACACTCCTTCAGGTGGGGAACTCAATCTCAAGCATATTTTAAAATGTAGACCCTGAAGTTTTCCAGGTAATTCCAATCTTACATTACACTATTCATGCAGATTATTGGGCATGCCTCTGGCCTGTCCACCTTTCCAGCCTACCCAGTCTCCAATTTATCTCTGACCTTAATCCTAGACCTCTACCACTTCCACAGAAGATGGCTGTGCTGTAGCTGTGCCTACACAGGAGATTTATTGGCAGTATCCCCTTGAGTTTGGATCTAGTAGCTAGGATTTAAGCAATGCCATCTATGGGTCTGTTCACACAGCAGTCTTATTTCGAAACAACAGAGGTTGTTTCGAAATAAGAAGCGCCATGTTCACACAATATACCGTTGTTTCAAAACAACTTAAACCCCATTTGGTGACAAAACAACGTTGTGTTGAAACGATTGTTTTGAAACAATCCCATCAGAACATGTTATTTTGAAACGACGGTGACTCATTTTGAAGTAACTGTTGTCCGAACATGCTATTTCATTTTGAGCTTTTTTCCTTAATTTGAATTAACTTATTTCAAAATAACGCCTTATTTCAATACAAGTTGTTTCGAAACAACTTGTATCAAAATAACCCTGTGTGTGAACGTAGCCTATTAGCCATACTCCAAATGATTATTAGGGCTAATAACCTACCCTGACTGCAGTAATTTATCTGCTTTCCTCAGGAAACACAATCTGTGTAAATGGTTATTGCCTGATAAGTTGTTTCCAGATCCAGCTTTGCAGAAGGGAGGAAAATTAGAGTGGAAAAAGGCCTGGACAAGTCATTACAAAAATAATGTTTTGTCTCATTTTAACAGTCTTTCCTATATGTCCCTTTTAAAGGTATTGTTTTGTTTTCCAGCCTGCTCCATGTGTGGAGCTATTCATTATGGGTAACACCAGAGACCAGCTATCAAGGACTATGCGAAAGCACTGCTTGGAACAGAACAGAATTGCTGTTGTTTCAAGTTGAAAGGCACTGATGATGCATGTGTGTCTCTACTAGTTTTATGTTACAGAGACAGAGATGACGCTTGAACCACAATTAATTACTGCAGAAAGAATACTCAGGTTTTAACAGCTGTGGCCATTCCAGCACTGAACTGTTAAGCCTGCCTTACTGAACAGAACTAGGTCATACTCAAACCTGAGCAAACCAAATACAAATGTGAAAGTGGACCCATGCCAAGGGGGCTGACTCGGTTCTGGACAAAAGAAATAAGCAGATAGAGTTAATGCCACATTTATGACAGGGAAAGCTACCAGAAGACAACACGTAAGATGACTTTTATTAGGGAAAGGATATCAAAACAATTCAGGCTGGGATCTTCCCTAAATTCCTCCATGGACAAAGAGTATGTGCCAGAGAAGGCATGTAATTAGAGCTCTGTTTTAACTGTGGGCTTAGACTTCTTCATCTCTAAAGCAATAAATTCTATAATGAAGCAAGTTTTCAGAGGGCTAGTCTGCTTAAACTAAAGAGCCAACAGCAGGTGTTGAGGAAGTGGAAGCAGTCATTTCATTTTAGTTTGTCTTTGAGAAGTTCTGTATTAAAGATAGCAACTGAATGCAGTTCCAGGAGGGATGCTCATGTTCTTGTGAGATTATAGTCAATTATGCTGGATATTATACATTAAGCACAGATTCTCTGCCCTGACTCATGGCATCTAAAAAGTCTTCTACAAGAGTTTCATACCTGCGATGAATCTGAAGGGCAGCAGTCAGCATTCCAGATACATTTACTGTTGGTAAACATAAGTGTTCAGTAATTGTTTTGAAGTGATGAGATCTCAAATCACATTAAAAACAGGCAACAGGAGTACATATATAAAAGATCGCATGTGGTGCTTTTAACCATAGGGTTTGAAGGGACAGTAATGGTCAGCTAGACTAATCTCCTGCCAAGACGCAAGAATTGTTGTCTCTAAAAACATCCAAGATAGAAGACTATTCAGCCTCTTCTTGAAAACTAGCATTGTGGGAGTTTCCGTAACTCTCTGAGGCAATTTGTTCCATTTTCCTACTGTTCTTACATTTGGGAAGTTTTTTCCTAAGATCTGATCTAGTTTTGCTGTGCTGTGGTTTGAACCCATTGCTTCTTGTCCTACTCTCTATCATGATAAAACAATTTTTCTCCATCTTTTTATGGCAGCCTTTCAAGTATTTGAAAACTGCTATCATGTCCCCCATTTATCTACTCTTTCCCAGGCTACACACACCCAGTTCCTTCAGCCTTTGCTCATGTGGCTTGTATTCCATCCCTTTGATCTACTGATTGCCTCTGGATCCTTTCCAGTTTCTCTACATCCTTTGCAGTGATGACCAAAACCGGACACAGTAATCCATCTGAGGCCTAACCAGTACTGAAGAGTGTTACTATCACCTCCCATGACTCACATGCTCTGCTATTGTTTAATGCAACCTAAAATTGCATTTGGTTTTTACTGCAATAGCACCATAGAGCTGACTCATGTAGGAGTTGTGGTCCAATACAATTCCCAGACCCTTCTCAGCAGGGCTGCTGCCAAGCCACTTAGTCCCCATTATGTATTTGTGCATTTGGTCTTTCTTCCCTAAGTGTTGCATCTGACATTTGTCTTGGTTTAATTTCATTTTGTTGTCTACAGCCCAGTTCTCCAAATATTTATAGTGATGGGTGCTTTAGCCTGCTTGCAGCTTTGGAACAGAACCAGAGGAATATGCTTCACAGTAGGGGAATGCCTCACACCCTGGAGTTCCCCTCAGTTGAACCAGCTGCCATAGTCAGAATAATTCTGTTCCACTTACCCAAATTAGAGGTTGTGGGAACTGTACTCTGGGCTTAGCTCATAGCATTTCCTGAGGAACTGGGCTTTTTGCCTGATATGTAGTTCCATGTTTGACAATGGGAGCTGCCATTTTGCTGCAGCCAGATGTCTGAAATTTGTTCTCTGCTCCACTAGAAGCAGGCAGCAGGGTGGCAGAGTGGAAGGCAGGGGAGATGTTCTCCTTTGCTTCTCAGGACCAGAGCTGTAATGCGGCAATCCAGCATCCGAGGCGCATTCCAATTGGAACGTGCCCCTTGCCATTAGCAGCGCTTGGGTTGGTGCCACGAAACACTCCCTTTAATAGAGTGGCTCCATTGAGCCACTCTGGCGCGCCCGGGGCAAAGCCCCATTGGCCCTGCCGTAGTTACGGCCCTACTCAGGACCTCCCTTTGAAACCTGTGGGCAGTAGCATCCAGGAACCAAGCAGAACAACTACAGGGGCTGGGCTGGGCTGCAAGTAAACAGGGCTGGATTAATGCTATTTGAGGTTCTTAACACCATACAGCAGTGGTTCTCAGCCAAAGGTATGCATATCCTCGGGGGTATGCAGAGGTCTTCCAGTGGATACATCAGTTCATCCAGATATTTGCCTAGTTTTACAAGAGGCTACAGAAAAAGTGCTAGCAAAATTAGTACAAAGTAACATTTCATACTGATTTGATTCCTGAAGGGGATATTGTAGTCTGGAAAGGTAGAGAGCCACTGCCATAGGAGACCCTTTGTAGCTCTACCAGGCCCATAGCCACATCCTCTACTTAAATGGCAGTGGCCTTCTCTGAGGAAAGCAAGGACAGTAGCCTGTGGCCCTTTTCTTAGTTCAGGGGTGGCAGCAAACTCCCTCTGAACAAGCCCCCAAGCCACCACATACACCTTCAGCTTCTAGGTGAAGTGAGAAAAGCCTGCTGCATTGTTCTTCTGCTACAGAGTTCTCCATTAGATTGTATTGTGAGAACTCCTGTAGCAGCAGATGTTGGAGTTATTTCAGGTAGTGCATTTCACTCCTCTTTGAACTATTGTATTGAGAGTCTGCAGACTCCAGTGGCCGTCACTGCACTAAACTGTGAGGACTAGAAACCTTTATTTCTCTTGCAGCCCTACATTTATATTTCAGAGAAGTCATCTAAGCTATCCTCAGCACTGCAGTAGGACCAACTAAACCTAGATCATCCCTGACAAGTACATGTGCAGCCTGATCTTAAAACTGTCCAGTGATAGTGGCTAACACTGCTGCTTAACATGCAGAAGGTCCTGGGTTCAATTCCCAGGGGGTTGGACTCGATGATCTCACGAGGTCCCTTCCAGCCCTATGATTTGATTTGAATCGGTTGGTGAGCTGTCAAATGGGGATTCTAACAGCTAGCTCCCTTGGTAACCTATTCTAGTTCTTAGCTATTCTTGTTAGACTTTTTTTCCTAATAACTAAGTCTCCCTTGCTACAAAGGAAGCTGACTGTTTCTTACCCTGTCTTCAGTGGACACAAAAAGCAATTGATCATCATCTTCTTGGAACAGCCCTTAACAGATTTGAAGACATATCAGGTTCTGCACTCAGCCTTCCCCAACTATACATGGCCATTTTTTTTTTAACCTTTCCACATAGGTCTGGTTTTCTTCACCTTTTATCAAGTTTGTGGCTGTCCACTGCACTGTCTCCAGTTTGGTCACATCTGTTCTCAAATGTGTTGCCTGGAACAGGGAACAGTACTCCAGTTGAGGCCTCAGTGCCCAAGTAGTGCTGGTCACTTACCTCCCACATCTTACATACGACATTCCTACTAATACACACCAGAATGATATTAGCCTTTCTTGCAAATGCATCACATTGTTGACACAGCTTCAACTGGTGATCCACAATAACCTCACATCCTTTTAAAAAGTACTATTGCCTAGCTAGCTACTCCCCATTTTGTAGTTGTGAGTTTGATTTTTCCTTCTTAAGTGTAGTGCTTTGCATTTGTCTTTATTGAATTTTGTCTTGCTGATTTCAGGCCAAGTCTCCAGTTGATGTAGGTAGTTTCAAATTCGAATCCCGTCCTCCAAATGTTTGTAAGCCCACCTGGCCTGATTTCATCCCTAATTTTACAAGCTGGTTTACTCTCCATTATCCAATAAATTATCCATTAGTAATTTGTCCATGTAATAGAGCTTGGAAGGCCATGCAGCCTAATGGTTAGATTGCCTGACTCTTAGCCCCTTGCTGACTGACTGGTCTTAATCTCAGTGCCAGAACTAGGCATTTCAGCACCTGGGGTGTGTCCAGAGTGGAACATGCCCTTAGAATGAGCAGCACACGGAGCAAGTGGCACTGAACACACCCTTTGATCGAGTGGCGAAATGGAGCTGCTCCAGAGCACATGGGGCAAAGCCCTGGTTAGCCCACCCTAATTATGCCCCCACTCAGTCTTAAAGGCTAGCAGCAGTCTGAAAACTTAGAGCCTTCCTTTCCACCAACTCCCAGCCCAAGGCCCCATGTATGCGAACTCCTAAGCAGGGGAGTTGGTGTCTCTCCCAGCAGGGACTCAGAATCCATAGCCCTGGGCTACTTCCTACAAGCCCATTCAGCTTGGGACTTGGCCCCTCTAGTCCCATCTATCAGGCAGCTTGCTTCCTGAAGGGTTCCCTCTTGGGTCAGGGCAGCCCTTTGCTGTGGTGCAGTGCCAGATTCCCTCATGCTGTGACTTAATTGCATCCTTTCATAGTGTGCATGGAAAGAGCAGGAAGGAGAAAGTAACTGAGCCCCACTCTGAAGCAGCAGGGGTTTAAGTCATCTGGTGCATCACTCATCAAACTGTACTCCTCATGGACACACCTCCTCTGAACTGGCCTACTTCTTTTTCAGCCTGACAGAAAGGCAGCTCCAACCTGGAATGACTGCAGAGAAGCAAAATGCATTCTGCCCTTTTGAGCCAAACCCCAGGGATCCTCCCAAGTGCAGGTGACACTGCAGAAATCTTTCCTTCTGTCTACCTTTCAGTCTTGTTTTCTTCCTGGAGCCTACAGGGGCACCAGTTGCTGCAGCACTCACATGCAGCTGGAAGGCATTACCCAGCAAGCAGATACAGCCCTGGGGCATGTTTGGGCATTAGTCAGCTGGAAGTCTGTATCAGATTATGGAATTTCTCATTTTACACAGCCATCCTTGCTGCAGAGCTCCCCCACCTCATGCAGAACAAAGCAAAAGGAAACTTTGTAGGTGAGGCATTCCCTTGGGGATGAAGACTGTTGTCTTTCCTTCTGCCCTCTAAGTTGTAAGTGGCTGAAATAAACTTAGGCCCAGTGCCCCAGAGGAAGGCTTTAAGGGGGAGAATTTGTTCTAAAAATTAGCTTCTATAGATTTCCTTTCTGAAAAGCCACAGCAATGCAACCCCAAATATGAGCAGCATGTGCCTGGGGCAGACAATGGATGTGTTCATATAGCATAGCCCTCAACCGGTGGTGCTAACATGAAGTCTTAAACCAAGAAGTTCTGGCTGGCAGAAATTCTGAGAGCATGGCAGCTTTACTGCTTATTTTCCTTCCCTTGGTGACAGCCTTTTGGGCCCAGTGCCTCATCTGTGCCTCCCTTTGCCAAAAATACTTGTTTTGCTCCTGTGTGTCTTCTCTTTTATATTATGTTTTTCCTGATGTCTCATCTGCTGTTAGTATAGTTTAGTATACAGAATCACACATGCAGTATGCACTGTTGCTTAACATTAAGCTACTTTACCACATCTGTGAGTATCCAAATTTGCCCTGTACAGTTGCATAGGAGGCAGGGCCTCTTCTGCAGATGTTTTGCCCTGACGTGTTAGTGTGACCTTCTGAGTAAGGTGACAGGCAATAATGAAGGAGCTCTTTATTCATCCTCATGGTCTTGGAATGCTTTGTCAGCATCTTACAACAGAAGCACTAGCAGAGGTTGAGGCAGAATTAAGGTCTGAATCAGAGATTGATTTTCAGCTGGGGAACTGGCAGCAAGAACAAGCCAACAAGGAAATATTGCAGCTTATGTGATGAAAGCTAACAAATGGATGCAGAGATTTCCAGCGTAATGTACCAATGTGAATAGATGCTGAGTGCTGGTGAACTGGGGTCCTGAGTGTCTCACACAATTGGTCTTAAAATGGGTGTGCACAAAACCCTGAAAAGGAGTCTTATGACTTCAGCTCTACCTTTCCAATGAAGGTGAGCAAAGCTCTTCTATTTTCACATCTTCTCCAGTTGAGCAGGTGTTCAAATAGTTGAAATATTCAAACAGCCCTGGTAAAAACAGGTACATGACATAGAGTTCTCCTTGCTTTATCTGGCCTTTGATTTTTATATGCTATCCACCTTTTATAGTCAAAGTTGTAAGTCACTAGAGATATTGTCTTGTGAAAATACAGACACCATCCATGAAAAGACACAATTTTTTAAAATGTATCCTTCTCCTTAACTTCATTAGTCAGAGCAGTAACTATGGACACAGCAGAATTTGTAAAAATTCATACTTTTATGGGATGACTGCTTTTGTCCAAAATGAAAATTAGTATAAATGTTGCCAGTGAAGATTCTCATTTAATTTAAAAAAAGAAAAACCAAAACTCTAAATGTTAAAGAAATTCTATAAAAAATGTTGATAATTCATTTTAGTGTGGGAATGAAGCCATTTCAAGGAACCAGGATTTCCTGATTTTTTTTCCCAAGTTTCCCAAAACCTAACTGACCTTTTTTGACATCTCTAAAACAACCTGGCCATCTCCTGGAACAGCTTGGAGTAGAATACTTCTGGTACCACTCTATAGCAGGAAGCTACCATGTAGCTATTTCCTTTCTTCTTCAGTTTATTTAAACCATATTGCCTTAAAGCTATTTCACAAAGGAATCCCATCTGAGAGAGTTTATTCAGTGCAAATGGTTGTTTTAGCTAGCCTGAAGTTTTACTGGGCTCCAGATACTACCAACCTTTTAATAATTTGCTCCATGGTATCCCATTGCAGTCCCTCTAGGCCTATTTGAGGAATAAGGGTACTACTCAGTGGAAAGCACCAAATAGAGACCCATGATACAGATAATCCATCTAGCCTTATAATGGTTCAGTGTAACAGAGTTCTTGCCCCCCAAAGGCTGGATTCTAATATACACAGTGTGGGTGAGGGTAACTTGTGGATTCAGGGTTGTTGTTCTTTTAAATAGCAGTTCCAGAGTAAGTAGCCACTACAGAACAACGACTGCCCCACTAATCGCAGTTGGACAAGGGCTGGGATTTGACACTGAAGTTTCTAAACTAGACTATCAATTTAGTTTAAGAATTTTAGCAAAAGGAAGAGTTCACAATACTTCAGTGTGGACCTTAAATGACAAACAAGGTAGTTTAAAGCATTTGAGTTTTTCCAAGCTTTCCTCATGCTCACAGTGTAGTTTCAAACATTTTCTGGTCTGCAGAATGATGAGTGAGAGTGGCACAGGTTGGCTGGATGTGCAGAGAACCACAAGGAGTCCAACAGCTCTTGGCATCTTTACAGGAACCTATGCCTAGTGCTCTTCCCAAGCCTCTCACATCCCTTCAGGGAGCTGAAGGTGTGAACTTTGATCTTTCAACAATTCCTAAGGGTAGTCCCTGGATTTGCTGGAAGAAGATGACATGTAGACTTCAGTTTCAGATGTACTTTGCTACTTTTCCAAGCAGAATCTTCAATTACAGGTTAAGATTCTGTTTGAGACTGTTGTTGTATGATTCATAACCTCTTAAAATCAGGCAAAATGCATTGGTCTGTATTCTCTTATTTTGTATTTAACACAGGAGCCAAGGGAGAAAGGAAAACTTGCTTTAAGTCACTTTTGCACTTCCTGTATTCTACTTCAGGCTCCCAGGGTACATAAAGCCTAATGGTACAGTTGGACATCCTTGGTAGAGATGTAGCTTATACTTGCAGAAGACTTCTTTTGCAAGCATAGCTTAGATACCTATATTAGAAGGGATCTCAAGAGATCATCTACTCAAGACCAAATGTATATATCTAGACCTTCCCTGACAGGTATTTGTCTAACCTGTTCTTAAAACCTTTAAAAACAGAGATTCTGAAGTATCCCTCAATAAGCTGGTCCAGTAGGCAGCTACCCTTATAGTTAGTGAAGAGTTCTGTAATATCTAACTTAAATCTCCCTTGGTGGGATTAAGCCCATTACTTTTGGTCCCACCTTCAATGGATATATGGAGAGCAATTGATCACCATCCTCTTTGTAACAGTTCCTAACAGGCTTGAAGACTAGCATCAAATACCTTGTTTTCTTTTCTGAAGACTAACCTTGCCCAGGTTTTTCTAACCTTTCCTCATAAGCCAGGATTTCTAAACCTTACCATTTTTGTTGTTCTTCTTTGGACTTTCTCCAACTTGTCCACACTCTTCCTAACACATGGAACCCGAAATTGGATACAGTATTCCAGTTAAAGCTTCACCAGTACCACACAGAGCAGGACAATTACCTCCCATGACATACAACATTCCTGTTAATACACCTCATGATGACATAAGCCTTTTTTACCTTGGCATCATATTTTAAATTCATATTCAGTTTGTGAGTTACTACTACTGCCTAGCCTGTCACTCCCAGTTTATATTCCCTGAATAAAATAAGCCATTTCAGCAAAGGGACATAGCCAGTCAAACTGCGCCTACACACAGGCTTATTGCTCATATAAAAGATGTTAAGAATCACAGCCTTAAAGAACACCATACCAACAAAAGTTTTTAGTGTCATACCTATCCTTACAGACAGAACAGCTTCAGGGTTGCTCTAGCTTGTACTTAGGCTAGGCAAGAATAGTTTGAGAGACTAGTTCAAAAGGGGCAGCCGTGTTAGTCTAGTTCAGTAAAACAAACAAGGAGTCCTGTGGCACTTAAAAGACTAACAAATTTATTTATCACATGAGCTTTTGTGGGAAAAAATCCCATTTTCTTAGACACTTTCAGGATGGGAAACCTGCAGCATGGGAGGAAAATAAATGCAGGGAAGTGTAAATGATAGGAGCAGGTCAGCCTGTTACAGCAATTTATTAAAGCAATTTGCTGTAAACAGTCTGACTTGATCCTATGACTTACACTTCCCAGCATATATTTTTCTTCCATTCCACAAGTTCCCCATCTTCAAAGCATCTGACAAAGGAGGATTTCCTCCCATGAAAGCTCATGCGGTAAATAAGTTTGTTAGTCTTTAAAAGTGCCACAGGACTCCTTGTGTGTTTGGGGACCTAGAAAAATCACCCACAAGTATGCTGCTGAAACATTTCCTGTGATAGAACAACATAATGGGGCCTTAGGACAGTGGAGAATCAAGCCCATTATTTTCAATCCATTATACAAAAAGTTATATTTTGTCAAAATAGTTAGTATACTGTCCTTTGATCTGCAGTCTCAAAATGTAAGCACAAAATCCACAGTGGAATCTATGCAATACATCATTTTACAGCACTAACAGAAAGCTATGCTTCCTATTAGCATTCCTATATATTAAACTATTAAATGGTACTTTTATTAAAAAAAACTTGCAGTCATTTGGCACAGTAATCAATAATAAATCTCATACAATGTAACATTTGTAAAAATATGTAAGTTGAAAAACACCAGATTGCAAAGATATATTAAAAGAATATGCAAGTCAGAGTTACGACTGCTGTGCCTCTCTTTGTTCTTGGTAAGAATTAAGACTCTAGCCTTGTTCTCTACTCCTTTGCATCTTGCGTATCAATTATGACAGGTTAAATGGTAGCATATTAAGATCACCATGCATGCAATTTCATCATGGGTGGATGACTAATGTGAAACAATGAAAAAAATCCTGATCTAATAGATTTTATATTTTGTAATATGGGCAATTCAAGATTGAGCTCCTTGACTATTTATTTCCTTACTGCTCCTTTGGTGAAAGAAAGTGTCATTTAGAGAAGGCATTTACCAGTAATACCTTTATTCAAAAATAGGTTTAGGAGAGACAGCAATGGACAACAGGTAGATGGAGAGAAGTCCAGGTATTATTAATTTTCAATTAGTAGCCCTCCAAAAAAGAATAGGTACTTAAATAAATTATCTTATAGTATGAGAAGCTCATGTTGGCATTAGTACCAACACAGATTTTCAGGAGTTCCATCTTCATTGGCAAAGGCACATCAAAAATGGCTACTCACTCACTGAGAGCAGAGAAATGAGAGAAGTTGTTGCTATTGTGTTTTCCTTCTGTTAGAAAATGTTAGCTTAGGACCCGAGAATGAGAAAAAGTAAGGAAAACCAATCTAATTTGACTGGTTCTCATCATGCCCCTACCTCAGGGAATGAAAAAAGCTGAGAAAGAGCCTTTTCTGACAGAAATGGCTATTCCAGGGAGAATGGGAAGCAAGCTTTTCGCAAAGAGAACCTAGTCATGTCAGATTTTACCAATGACAGAAAGACTGAGGGAGATTGGTTTACTGATGCTCCCCTATTTCCTGGGTATTACAGTAAGGCTATGTGTACACTGGCAAATTAGTCTGGATTAAGGAGGCTTAACCTAGACTAATTTAGCTCATGGCCTCACTAGGCTTTTCTTAGTTTGAACTAAGGAATGCTTAGTTTGAGCTAAGAAATTTCTTAGTTCAAACTAAGGAACACTTAGTTCGAACTAGGTGGTACCAGCACTTAGTACGAACTAAGTGCGATGTGGACTTGAACTAAGGAAGTTAGTTCAAACTAAAAACATCTTCCAGCTCAAACTATGCTTTAGTTTGAACTAGGACATATTGTTAATTTGAACTTATAAGTGCGAGGTTACTTTGAACTAACCTGACATTAGTTCAAACTAACCTCAGACTTCTTAGTTTGAACTAACAAGTTCAAAGTAGTTTTGGCTAGTGGAGACATAGCCTAAGGTATTGAAAAGTAGACTGACAGTGAACTACGTTCTCCTGGCGTTCTACAAAGGGAGATAAGACAGCCCGGCCAGAGATTTTTTGTGTTAGAGACTAACTGAGGAAAGTGAAAGCACATAGCTAGACCTGGCAAATCAACACTGCTGGCTCCTTCTGCGAGCAGGTAGAAATATTTGGGTATTGGAAGATTAGTTTCATATCTGTATATGGCAGGAAAAACAGTCGAGTGCTAGAAGTGGGGAAGCAGTAGCCAAGTGGGTGGAATAGCAGTCCTGCTTGTGGCAGAATTTGAACAAAAGCCTAAGGGTATGTCCACACAGGGCTTTTATTTCAAAACAACACTGGTTGTTTCGAAATAAAAGTCCCTATGTCCACACCACATTGTTTCGAAAGGAGGGAGCTCCTCGCTTCAAAACAAGAGCCCTCTTTTTGAAACAGCTTAAACCACTTTGCTTTCAAAAGGAGGGTTATTTCGAAACAACCAGTTGTTTCGAAATAAGCTGTTTGGACATGTTATTTCGAAACAATCCTTGTTTTGAAATAACAAGGACTTTCACCCCCAGGGTGCATAGCACCCTGGGGGGAAGGTCCCACTCCCCCCAACACCCTGGCCAGGGTGCTGAGTGGGGTGCAGGGGGTCTGCGGGTGCCCCAGCCGGCTTCCCCCCGCTTCCCCTTGCTGGGAGCAGGGGGGGACAAGAGCCCCAGCCAGCTTCCCCCCCTACCCCCAGCAAGGGGAAGGGGGGAAGCCGGCTGGGGCTGTCCCCAAGCTCAGGGCGCCCCACCCTCAGGCTTCCCCTGCCCCCCCCATGGCTCCTGCCGGGCGCGGGGGGACTTCCCCTCCCTACCTGCGGTTCCTGCTGGGGGCAGAGGGGCTTCCCCAGCAGGGGCTGCGGCGGGGCAGGGCAAGCCTGGGGGCAGGGCCTCCCTCCCCCTCCTATTTCAAAATAGCATGCCACAGTGGACGTGCTATTTTGATTCCCTCCTTTTTCCCTATTTCGAAATAGCTTTTTGTTACTTCGAAATAAGGCGTTTCAAAATAAGGCCTTTATTTCGAAACAGCTTGTTTTGAAATGGCTTGTTTCAAAATGAGGGCTTGTGTGTGGACATAGCCTAAGTTGAGTTTGAGCAGAGCTGTTCTAAAGTGAAGGAAGCATTGGTTTTCTAGTCAGAAGAAAATCAAGAGAAAGCTTTGAGAAAAAGAGGATATCTTTATTTTATCATACATTGAAATACTAGAGAGAGTAAGTTTGAGGAAAGGCCCCTTTAAAAATGAACAAGGAACTGCAGCAATGGACTGGTCCACATATAGCTCTAGCAACCAAGATATGGGTCTTATTTCAGTTCTCCACCTGCACTATAAAACTTCAATATTTAATGAATGAAAAGAGACTATCCTATGGCTCTGTAGTTTAATATTGTAGTTCAGCTAATTTAGGTGTTTTATGAACTTACAAAGTATTACCATCAGAATGTAAATTTACGGGTTATTTCACATTAAAGGCAGTGTAAGCACAGAAATGAGAGTAGTATGAAGAGCTGGCAGCCAATTTCCGTACTCAGTAAGCCATGCACTACAAGATACCCAAGTATGTTGGTGTAACCTTGGGGTGGGGGCTAGAAGTCATTTAATTGTCCTTCGCCAGTGCTTAAAAAAAATACACCTCAACTACTATAAAGAAGCAGCTGGAGATCCAGGATTCAGTCACGGCAAGGTTCAGTCATGGAAAAGATTGTTCAGTTACCCTCACCACATTGAAATACTGCTTAAGAACAAACATAATGAAGTTTATTAACTACTAACTTGATAAACCTTATCATAAGAAAACAAACTCTAATTTAAACAGAACAGTCCACACAGAAACATTGTGAGAAACGCAAGAGTCCCAAACATAGGTGGAGTTCACCCAAATCTCATTTACAGTTTCTGTTTAAGTACAAATGCTTGAGTTGAAAGAAGCAGCAATCCTCAGCTTTGTTTGCAGGCATCATAGGTAGGTATCCATTCAGGCTTTTCTTTCTCTTCTGGAACCAGCACCATCCAGTCAGTTTACTGGTTAACCAGCAATCAGTCACATATGCATATGAGAAAACTCTGCTGCAAAATCCTCCACAGCAGGAAGAGAACATCTTGCTGTGCATTCCCAGATGTTTCATCTCCCAGTCATGCACTGAGCATCTGAACTCATTTTATGGCAACTCTGTGGCTGCTGCTCTCAGGCACCTGACCTAATCTAATTCAGCAGTAGAAAACCTGCAGGAATCTGAAACTCAAATCACCATGAGGCCCACAGGAGGACTAGTATGTTAGCCCGAGGGTTGTACCACTGAAACCTTTTCATACAATGATATTGCAAATATTGATAACAGTAGTGTCATTGCACATCACTGGAAATAACTTTAGGGGCTGCATGGAACACACGGCCTGTGAGTTTGACCCCTGGAGAGCACGCTCAGTGCAACCACCCACTTAATTTCCAGAAGCTTCTGGACCTGGGCAGCCAAATTTGCCCAGCAACATAACCCAGCCACAAGGGATCCCTTAAAGAGATAACACCTTTCATTAGCTATATGGGCTACATTGGGATCCTTCCTCTGCTTGAAATATTTGCAATATTTATCAGCAAAGCAAGAATTCAGCAGCCTATGGATTAGAAAAAAAACATACATACAAACAAGCTTTTTTCCTGATTGTTTTATATTTCCATACTGGTTTCTACCATCAAACAATACTTCACCTTCTTTTACAACTTCACAAGTTCCTAACATGTATTTGATGAGGTAACGTTACAGGTTAGGATAGATATAAGGCTACAAAAAATCAGTTTATGTTACTGATTAGTCATAGCACATCAGCACGGCCCTACTTCTTTAGAGGTCAGTGCTTTTTTGTGATGGTACACAGGGGTATGGAGCACCTGCGCCTTTTTTGCTGGCCCCACTCCCAAGCTGGGTGGATGGAAGAGTCTGACTTTTTTTTTTTAAATATAAAAAGCACTGTTAGGGGGTAACCAGGAAAAAAAAATCGTTTCCGTCCAGGGTTAAATGCCTTACAGTACTTCACCCAAATGACCAGAACAGCCACAGAAAAATAATCCAAGTCTATAGTTCATTTGAGAAAATGATGAATTGCATTGTTCCTTTTCATTCCGTACAGAAAATAAACCAACATTTGTGTCTCCAAAGTCTTTACCAGCCTACAAACTTTAACAGTAACACATATTTTATATTTGCCAATAACATGCACAACCCTCACCACATGTCACCTGAGTTATCATATATGGTGGAGGCAGTCCTTTTCTCTTTCCACGGTTGTTGCTGCCTCATCCTAAGTATCTCTGTGGTAATAAAGCAGTTGTGGCCCTTCCCAGAGGAAAAGGAATTAACTGTTTTCCTGCAAGTTCAGGATAGGATATATGTAACCCATGGGCTTAAAGGAGGAGTGTTTCTTTAAGAGTTTTGCTGGTGTCTGAGTTGCTCTTGCTGTGTCGCTGTTGCTGGGCAGATTTAGCTGCCTAGACCCAGAAGTTCCAGCATGTTCTGTGTAGTTTGGAGCATGCTCAGTGAGGTTCCCTGCCAGCGCAGTGGTTAGATGTCTGAGAGCAAGCAGCCAGGCCAGTTGCATGGAGGAGAGTGCTGGTGCTCTGTGCAAGGGGAGAAGCTGAGCCAGGAACAGATAGCAGGCTGTTTTTCCCCACTCTGAGGCATTTTGCTTCAGGGTTTATATATATGTGTGTACGTAAATGAGTGTGGACTGAGTAAGCTGTGTGGACAGCAGTGCGCCCAGCAGAGGAAGAAAGGTTTTTCAGGACTCATACAGAGGATTTCTGCTGCCAAAGAGGAGGGAGATGCTGGCTTCTAGCACAAGCCTTTGGACTTGGTGATTTGAGACCATAACAGACTCATGTGGATACTGCTAAATAGCCACTATGTATTATAGATCTGTATACTAATAATTTCTTCTGCTTTCATAGAAGGTTTATAAAATTAATGTTTAATATAGTATATTGCTTTTGTTTATTTTTTTTTTTTTATGAATTCTGAACAGTCTTCACTGTGAGCCCCTTTACAGACTAGATCCTGGCTCTCCAGCTGCTTTTTGCAGGTCTCCGCTTTTTGTGAGGCACTGGAGAGGGGCAGATAAATGACTTTGCGCCCACCCTAGCAGGTTACATATATGCACCCAATGACTGATTTTGTGAAAGGCTTTGGAGGGAATGAATAAATTACATATAAACTATTTTATTCATTATTGCATTTACATGGGGAAATAATTCTGCTAAATTAGAAAGACACAATTTTCCTTTTCTCAGCTCTTGCTAATGTATTACGTTACACTCTTCTAGATATTATAACTTAGGGCACAAATTCAAACCTGGCAGTCTAAACCCATATGTAGGCTCTAATCCTACAAATAGATCCAAGTGGATGAACACCTTGAGGCCAGTGTGAACAATGCTGTTGTAGGATTTGTTTGATGCTAAAAAGGTAAACATTTAAGAAGGTAACAAAAAGTTTTTAGTTTATGGACAACTGCTTTCAAGGGTTTCTATCCAAAATGACGTTTCATGCTGAGGCCATGGCAGGACTTACAGAGGAATGCTGTATTTTACCTCCCCTCTGACATATTATGGATTGTGGCTGCCATCTTTTTAAAAAAAACAGAAATGCAAATAGCTGTTAACATTTAAACTTTTACTACTGTAATTGTTCATGCGTGGTAACTTGTCTAGAACATTTTAAATTAATATTCAGAGTTTTTCTCCTTTCTAGAATTTTAATGGTTAAAAATAAAGACAGTGATGCTAAGTTCTGCAATGGTTCCGAGGAGCCACTGAGTTCTGTCTCATAGACTTTAAAACCAGAAGAGTCCACCATAACCAGCTCCTCCACACTGCAGGCCACAGAATGTCACCCAGCGTTTCTTGTAATAGACCCAATAGACTCTGGCTGATTTCCTGAAGTCTTCAAATTATGGTTTCAAACAAACAAAGAAACAAAACAGGGGCTCTGCTAATCTGAGCCAGGGAAGAATACTTTCCTGGCTCCAAATATGATGAATAATTAGACTCAGAGCATTTCAGCCAGACCAACTAGCCAGAAACCTGGGAAAGAATTCTCTGCAGTCACTCCAGAGCCTTCCCCATCAAGTGTCCCATCACCAGCTAGTGGGGAATATTTGCTACTACCTGTCAGTGATGAGCTACATGCCTTTATAGGTAGTCTTATCATGCCACCCCCTCCACAAACATATCAAGCTCAGTGTTGAAACCAGCTAGGTTTTTTGCCACTGCTGGTCACTGTGGAAGGAACTCGATTCCTCTCATAGTTAGAAACCATCAAATGTCAAGCTTAATCTTGTTCAGGGCCAGTTTTCATCCATTTGTTCTTGTTTCCACATTGGTGCTTAACTTAAATACCTCCTCTCTCTCCCTGGTATTTACCTCCTGATGTATTTACAGAGAGCAATCATATCTTCCCTCATCCTTCATTTGGTGAGGCTAATCAAACCAAGCTCTTTGAGTTTCCTTTCATAAGACAGGTTTTCCGTTCTTCTGTTCATCCTCGTAGCAGTTCTCCGTACCTGTTCCAGATTGAATTCGTCTTGCTTAACATGGGAGAACAGAACTGCACACAGTATTCCAGATGAAGTTTCACTAGGCCCTTGCATAACAGTACTAACACCTCCCTATCTCTCATGGAAATACCACGGTTGAGATATCCTAGAATCACATTAGTCTTTTACATGGCTGATAGTCATCCTGTGATCAATCAATACATCCAGGTTTTTCTGTGCCTCTGTTGCTTCCAACTGATAAGTCCTAAATTTACAGGAACAATTCTTGATGTTAGTCCCTAAGTGCATGACCTTGTGTTTTGAACTATCAAATTTCATCCCATTTCTGTTATTCCAGTTTTCAAGGTCATTCAGATCTTCTTGTATGGTATTCTTGTTCCCTTCTGTATTGGCCCTACCTCGCAGCTTTGTGTCATCCACAAACTTTATTAGCACACTCTCACTTTTTGAACCAAGGTTTTTAGTGATGACATTAAGGAAATCTCTTCCCAAGACTGACCGCTGGGAGACTCCACTAGTTATCTTCCTCCAGCCTGACAGTTCACTTGCCAATATGAGTTCAGCTTTCAGTGTGTCCGTGATCTTATTGATAGGTCACAGCATTAAGCATTAGTACAGATGACAGTTCCACGCTGTGTGCTGATGGAGCATTAGGATTCACATTTGGTATCACTGATCTTTCAGTGACTGGATCCATATTATGGATTGACACCAGCCCTGGCTTTAGTATTTCTGCTGCCCTCGGCAAACTGGAAAAACATACTGCCTGCACAGCCTGCAGTTACTTACAAATAAAGTCATTAAATGGCTTGCATCCTTAATGATGCAGACCAGAATGAAGTGCGGTCACAGACTATTGCAATCAAACCTTTTATACCAGTGCATTGGTTTTGTGCATGGTACATGGGGGAATGTCTTAGAAATGCAAGAGGCTGAAGTAGCCAGATTAGACACCACACATCTTTAATCCACGATATGGAGTCAGCGAAGTAGTGAAAGGAGACCATTTCAGTCAGTGGGGATTTGGAGTTGCTGTAGGGTTCCAAAAGAGTAGCCTATTCAATTAATACTCCCTCTCCTCACCTGTCACAAGCAATATCCCTAGGTATCTCTGTCATGTGATCAGAGTTCCCTTGCTTTGGTCAAGATAAGCTATTATTAGGTGCCTCCCAAGATGGCCAAAGGCCTGGTCTCTGTCACATACAAATTAGTAGAAAAAGGTGAGCGAGGAGATGTCCCTGATCACAGAAGAAAGGGGGGCATGTGGGAATGGCAGTACAAGTGCTTCACTGGCTGGCTGCTCACTGAGACATATTCACTCCTGGCAGGGTTGCTTTTCTTTTTGCTGTCACCCGGCACTTGGGGGTAAAGAGGGAAGAAGGAAAGAGGGGGAAATATGCTTCCCACTAAAGAACTGACTTCTCTCCCATCATGTGCCTTTCCCTCCAGGTTTTCAGGTAGTTGTGTTCCTTTTTACACTGACAATGTGTAACCCACAGATGAGCATGTGTTACAAATCTCCCTCTGTGGTGCTCCAGCATATATAAGTTGTTACAGCCAGTAATTTTACTTTTGGTGTTTAGCTCAAGCTTTAATAAGGCATCCCCTTTAGCTCTATGGGTCCCTGGTTCAATCCCCCTTTGTTAGTGTAAGAAAAATTATATGTAATCTCTTCTGTAGGACAGTGAGAAAGGTGCTGAAGTGTAGGCCTTGTTGGAGCTGTGGGTTGCTATGGTAGTGGGGTCGTTTCTCTGGCAAGTCATGTATCTAAGTTTCTTTAACAAGTGGCCTAGAGTTGATAGTTAAAGTGTGTTATCTCCCCTTTCTCATGCTTTTTCTCCTGACCATCTGGACAAGGAATGTAAGCTAGACTGTCCGTCTTTGTTCTAACTGAAAAGGGAGTATTGCCTCCTATCTCCTGCTCACCCTTCTTGGCACCATAGCCTCACAAGAATGTAAGGTCAGCATCTCTAGGCAGAAATTAATGAGTTTGCAGGTACTGCGGCTGCCCAGGATAATGCAAATGATGTCAACAGTAAACAGAGGCGGGGATAATTATATGCATTCTTTAATCATTAATATGTATTTAATAATGTTAATGTAACCATATAAGGGTCTCTAAAACATTGTCAATCATGTAAGTATTATCATAGCATTATCATACTGTACTGGATAAAAGTGTTGTGATGCTGCCCCTCGGGGCTCTCTCTTGCACTCGAGTTGTTGGGGGGGGCCTGCTCAGAGGGGCTAGCACTTCTTTGCTGCCCTCTGATGCAGTTCCTTTTGTTATTCAGCTGAATAATAAACTCTGAACCACACCTCGTTCTCTGCTCATTGGAGTTTCGGCTGGGAACGGGTCTGCTTCATTGGGGAGGCTCTGGTGTGCCTCTTTCTGAACTTGAGGGCCAGAGTTAGATTTTTCCCCCACATTAGCCAAAACAGTATCCCTCAAAAGTGCTCTTTGAGGACTTCCATCCTCTTTCTTTATAGTATGAGCCTAGTGATGTATTGACAGTGGTGTTAAACTTGAGGACTATTACCTGAAATTTCAAGGCTTTCATGTTGCTTTCAAAAGGGATAGCCATGTTAGTCTAGTCCGGTGAAAAAACAACAAGGAGTTGTGTGGCACTTTAAGACTAACAGATTTATTTTTTGCATGAGCTTTCGTGGGAGAAGATCCCACCTCCTCAGATGCTTCGAAGATGGGTGAACTTACAGAAAGGAATGAAACTAAATGCAAGGGGGTGTAAAATATAGGATCAGGTCATAACTGCTCTGATTTGCTGTTACTTTGTGACCTGATCCTATGTTTTACACCCCCTTGCGTTTAGTTTCATTCCTTTCTGTAAGTTCACCCATCTTCGAAGCATCTGAGGAAGTGGGATCTTCTCCCACGAAAGCTCATGCAAAAAATAAACCTGTTAGTCTTAAAGTGCCACACAACTCCTTGTTGTTTTTTTTCATGTTGCTGCTTGCAGGCTGGGGGGCTCAACTGGGCAGCATGTGATTTAGCAGTATGCAAAGAGCTAGCCTTGAGCCACGTGTGACAAACTGTGGCCCCCTGTCTTAGGGAGCAGTCTGTATCTGTTTTTGTTCCAAAGGGGCAGTGTTAGTCTAGTAAAGCAGAAAAAGCAAGGAGACTTGTGGCACTTAAAAACTAACAGACTTCTTTATTGCATGAGCTTTTGTGGGAGAACATCCCACTTTGTCAGATGCTTTGAACAGGGAGAACTTACAGAATTGGATGAAAATAAATGCAGGAGAGTGTAAGACATGGGATCAGGTCATTCACCTTCCCTCTGCATGCTGTTTCCTGAAGTGTGAATCCTTACAAATGCTCTGATTTGCTGTTGCAGTATGACCTGATCCCATGTCTTACACTCCCCTGCATGTATTTTCATCCAATTCTGTAAGTTCTCCCTGTTCAAAGCGTCTGACGAGGTGGGATTTTCTCCCATGAAAGCTCATGCGATAAAGAAATCAGTTAGCCTTCAAGTGCCACAAGACTCCTTCCTTTTTTTATCTGTTTTTGGTTTCCCTATATTAAGCATCAGGATTTTAACCAATAAAGCTCTGCAATGGTGCAGATACCCAGCAAGAGGCTCCTGCGTGGTTAAGCTAAAATAGTGTAGTGGCCAGCACCTCTGCTTAAGATGCAGACGGTCCTGGGTGCAAGCCGCAGGGGGTTGGACTCGATGATCTCATGAGGTCCCTTCCAGCCCTATGATTTGATTTGATTTGATTTGAAGGTCCTGGGTGCAAGCCGCAGGGGGCTGGACTCGATGATCTCATGAGGTCCCTTCCAGCCCTCTGATTGTGTTCTGTTCCTCCAGAGGCCATGAAGCTGATGTGGTTCAGAGGGGTGGAGGGGCACAGGAGAGCAGAAGCTGATTTAGCACCCCTGGTGCTTCACTTCCCACGCCTCCAACCGCCTCCCTCTCTTCAGGCCCTCCTGTTCCCTCCTTCCACCCTCTTGACCTCCCCTCCCATGATGCTCTCTGCCCGCCCCCTTGCACCTCCATGAGCCTCGCTGGCTTCCCCCGGCCTCCCCCCCCCGCGCCTTGGCAGCAGGGACTACAACTCCCAGGAGGCAGCGCGGCGAGGGCGGGCCCGGTGGCTGCGCGGTGACGCAGGGCGCGGGGCGGGGCTGGCGCGAGCGTGCCGCGGCGGAGGAGGGCTGGAAGGACGCGGGCGGCAGCGGTGGAGTGCGGGTCTGTGCCGCGGGCTGCCAGGCCCGGGAGGCCGTGCGGCCGTTGCCCGTTGGGGGCCAGGAGCGGAGGCGCCGGCGTCCGCCCGCATCCCCCTGGGGCCGGGGCCGCCGCGATGAAGTGACAGCGGGCGGGCGGGCGGCCCCTGTGCTGGGGCGCGCGGCGGAGGCGGTGCCGGTCCCGGTCCCGGTCCCGGCGCCGCTGCCGAGCCGAGCGGCCGCGCCATGAGCTACCAGCAGCAGCTGGCCAACTCGGCAGCCATCCGCGCCGAGATCCAGCGCTTCGAGTCGGTGCATCCCAACATCTACTCCGTCTACGAGCTGCTGGAGCGGGTGGACGAGCCGGCGCTGCAGGGCCAGCTCCGCGAGCATGTCATCGCCATCGAGGGTGAGCGGGGCCGGGCCGTGCGGGGCAGGGGCAGGGGCAGGAGCCGGGCCCGTCGGGTGCCCGCGGCGAGGGACTGCCCCCGTTGTGTGCTTTGCCCCCGGCCCGCCCGTGCGAGCGGGGTGTCTTCGGCGCGGCGCGGCAGCCGGGTGGCTGAGGCTGAGCGCCCCGGCTCCGGCTGCTGGCGTAGGGAGAAGAGGCTCGTGTCAGGGCTGCGTGGAGGGGAGAGGATGAAGCTCCTTCCCTGGCTCCTCTGGAGGGGTTCGTGTGCGAGGAATTGTCTCCGGCACTCTCTTCCTCTTGTAAAGTCTTGGGCTGTTCATTTCGGTTTAGATAGGTGAAGGGGCAAGCCAGCTCCACCACCCGCTTATAGGGCAGCGGGATGTGGAATACGGTGTGAAGAAAAGAGAGCCAGTTGTATTTCATTGCTGTGAATGGGCATAGGCTTAAAAGATGGTCGGAATGGCTAGTCGCCGTGCTAGTGAAAACTCAGCCAAGATAAACTTTTTCTCTCACATGGGAGAATGCATTGGAGGGAAAAAGTGTCTGATATAAGGAAACTGTTGATGTCAAAAGTTTACAACCTGGGCCAATTCTAGAGGAGTAGTCTACAAGCCTTTACAATAGCTTTGACTGTGGTTTGTGGCTTTTGGGGAGCTCCTAAGCTATGGCTGGTGCTTTACTATTAGTCTGAAATGGAATTCAAGTTAGTAGAGCATGCCATATAATGTTTGGAATTGATAGCTAGCTAAAACGGTCTATCTCTTCTTTTTAATGCCCCTGAAATGAAAAGACTTTCAGAATAGATGCTGTTAAGACACAGTCATTTGAAAGGTGTAGGGATAGTCCACATTTTATATTTACAGCAGTATAGCTGTATCAGGACACCAGTGCCATTGTATGAGTGCTTGCGTAGCTGTTATGTTGGCAGGAGAGCTCTCCCGGTGATGTAATAAAACCACCTACAGGAGTGCCGGTAGGTGTGTAGGCGGGAAGGCATCTCAGCAATTACCAGTTTAAGGGATCTGATCCTTTGTCAAACCTGGCGGAGGGGTCAAAGAAGCACATCATAATGTTGTCTGCTTTGCAGTTCTTGTGACTTACCTGAAATCATGGCATATTGGTATCATTACGCATGCTCCTGTTTCTGATTCATCTGCTTTTCATTAATGGCAATTGAAACAGGGCTATGTTGTTTCCATTGTTTGAATAAGGTAACACAAGCAATTCTCTCCCCCCCTGGTTTATCAATTTTCTCCCTCGGGGACAGAAGATGTCCCACTTTAGAATATTTACATTGGTAGGTAACTTGAGGTATGAAAGGTTATGCATCATCATCTTCTATAGAAAACATACCCGAATGTTCTGCTGCAAACACGTACATATTCATGCCTCTAACAAGATTTTTAGATTTGAAGAGACTCTATAATGCATCAGTTTTTCCACTAATCTGTTGATCTATCTATAGAGAATGTAGATCACTATACAGTATATACTGTTTCATTTAACATAGCACATGGCTTGTATGTATTTTTATTTTCGTTTTCCATATTTATATCTGGCTCACTTCACGTGGAAATCCATTGAGGTTTCTAGTAAAAGGAAGATGCATCAGAATTGCAGTGCATTTCAAAAGCAGGGTCTGGGAGGTCATGAGTAAAGATTTCTCAAAACATTTTGTAGCTGTTTTAACTTCCATTGGATAATTAGTCAAGGAAACCAGTAAAAACAACTCATGAGAAACACTAATAGAAAAGGTGTTGTTTTAAAATTGCATTATGTTCTCAAGGCTTTCCTGGTAACTGAGCATCTTGGAAATATGATAGATGGCATTCTGTTTAACTGACAATTAGATTATAATAATAAAATCAACAAGCTTATTCTTCATTTATGTTCTCTTAGGTTTAAAAGGTGCAGACATTTTCGGGGAGCATTGATCAAATCCCCAGTAATTTCCTGCAGTGTGGAGGACTACTGTGCTTTCCATATTAGGTCATCTTTGGTAATAAAAGAAACACATCTCTGTACTTTTCTCTGAGCTTCGTGATGCTATGAAATGCTCTCCTATTCTTCAAGGTGCCTTCCCTGAGAAAGTTGAAAGTTAGACATATTTGAGTAAGTAACAAATAGAATGTTACTATATTGTATAACTTGCTGTGCTTGTATGCAACTTCATAGTTATTAGGAGTTGTGTGAAATATTGGGGTGCAGTTGCAGGCAAATTGGTATGTAACACATGAGGCATTTTGGTTAAAATGAAATCATGTATTAGCAGATGTAACTAATTTTGTACCAGAGGGAAATATGTCTCTGCATACCTGTGCAAATATCATACTTGCTTCTGCTGGATTTCTGATGGAGTCAGATTAGAATGGATTTGGAATTTGAAATCTAATAACCAAGTGGGTTTTATTGTAATGAATTAAATACGGTATTCTGAGAACTCTTAAGTAGAAAAAGGTAATTTATCTAATTCCCTTTAAAATGGTAAGTACTACAGATCTGTAATTTCCAAGAATGATACAGCGGGTTTTGTCAATGCAGCTGCTGTAACAACTATCACCGAAATAGAAGTTCAGCCAGCTATAGCTGTTGACCCCTTGGTACTTAGGATTTTTCTGTTGTAATTTCTTTGCCCATCTTCAATCCATAAGTTGTATTTGGTTTGGTGGCAGTAACTATATTGAGCAGCCATTTAAATATGCTACCCCACTTAACATATTATAGTAAATTTTTCACATTTACATGACTCAAAGATGGTGTTACAGTATTGCAAAAAATCTTGTTAGTATTTGTGAACCTGGGCATGTTTCTGCCTGGAAAATGGCAATCTGTAAAGCCAGGTTTACTTTAGGCTTGTGGAGTTGCCGTATTTGGTTACACACACTGAGGGGGAAATGGTTTGATTAAAGCTGTTTGTTTAAATCTTGAACAGCTTGCTGTTTTCATGTTTAATATACTAACACAGATCTGGGGCTTTATCTTCAAGTTGGAAATCTGCTTAACTAATTGAGGTATAAACTAAATTCTAATTTTCATATTAAACTTGATTTAACTGGCATGTTGACATCTCTTATGTTACAAAACCCCCAGCAAGTTCTAAAATGGAAGCTTTCTTTGTCTAGTTCGGCAAAACAAACAAGGAGTCCTTTAAAAGAATAACAGACTTATTTATGAGAGAGAAACCTCAAGCAGTAAATGGAAAAAAGCAATGCATAGCACAGAATTATTTATAACAGGGCCATTTTTAAGTCTTTTCAAATATGTTATGAAGTACCTAAAATATTTGAATTTTTAGTACTTCAGTGTTACAGTGGGCATATTAATGGCATTAAGTGAAATATAACTTCTAAAAAAGTTTTCACATTCTGCTCTCTCCTACTTGTATCAACTTCATCTTGCATATGATCATAAAAGCTTTACCGTTAGATGGTTCTTACAAAATTTTGGCAGTTTTAAAGACACTTTAGTGATCTGTAGTCTGTGATTAAACCAACATTAACTATCATACCAAGCCTGGTGGTACTTCTGGTTGCTGTGTGCAGCATAACTAACGGCTTAAGTAACTGAATCTAGGTTTTCTGTCCTTTAGTACATACTTTCTAGTTCTTCATCGACAAGCACACTTCTTACCAACAGTACAGCTGCCATATACCAAAGCCTTCTGCAAATACACCTCTACCTGATTCCCCTCTGCCAATTCATTATATAGCGCAACTGTTAGTCATGGATATTTGTAGTAGTCTCTATTGGGTGGGGCTGACTTGGAAATACATTGCCTTACCTGCTGATCAGAACAGGTTCCTTTCTGTGTGGGTGAGGGGCTTAAACCTGCTTTTACTCAGACATTAAAGCACTGGGTTTGAAAAAAATAGCTTCCAGAGAGATCTGCCAAGGAAATAAAAGAACTAGGCTTTTCCCCTTCATCTACTTTTTTTAGTAGGTATACTAATAGTAACCATTGGGGCAGGGTGAGTAAGGTGAGTGTATTTTACTTGAAAATTTTGGGGATGCTAACTGGCTAGCCTTCAGATGTTGTGAGTGGCTTGCTTTATGTCCCAGAATGTTTGGTGTGAATCTCTTCCTTTAATTGGAGGGGTGAACTGGCTACAAGATTGAAAGGTATAATGCCTCCAGAATGTTAGCTACTGAATTAAGTAACCAACTAGATTCCAGCAGTTGACTTGAACATAATTTTCTTCTCTATTACTCATGTTTGCTTTCACATCATATCAGAGAAATAATGTATTGGAGAGTAGATGAGACCTGAATTTCTAATTTAGAGCAGGTTGGGTGACTCTCTTAAAGGGCAGCTTTTAAAGAGTTAATTTTTCTTTTAATGTATAAGAGGTTAAAGCCCAACTTTTAGTTTTTCTCTGCCAGGTTGCTTTTAAACTTCACTTCCTGCTGCTTGTGGGTTAGTGGAGCTGAAAAGGTGGCATCTAAAGCAACACCTGCTAGTGAGCTCAGCTCTATGTGGCTTCTTTTAGCTTTGTAGTCCTTGATTTGTGAGCACACTGATATCCCTGCAACAGGAACAGTTGCTGTATCTCAGTGTCGTTTGCAATATGAGAGCAACAACAAAAATAGGAGCTTGAACAATGGAGAAGGAAAAATTGAAGTGTATTGTTCATTTTTTGGTGTTGGGGATTGTTATTAATTTAAAAACCACTGTTGTGTTAAAAGCTGCAAGATGCAAAGTAAACAGCTCTATGTTAATACCAAGTAAAGATTCTCTTATACCATGACGTGGTATATACCAGTCCCGCATTGTGCATTGCTGTTCTTCCTAATAAACTGTTTTCTCATGTGCCCTCTAATGCCCTATGAAAATGTGCTTCTGGCTAAGTGATTAACACAACAGTGCATGAGCAATGTCTGTTTCACTTTCATGTATCCATCTGGTCACTCCTAGTGTACAATACTCTTAATTTTCTTATTGGAAAATAAAACTTTGAGCTAATTAAAAATACAGTTTGAATGGTATCTCTTATTTCAAGATCAAAGTTGGAGTCTGTAGATGTAAGCTGCTATACGTGATCCATGCTGCTTTTTAGGCGTACAAAGGTGTTATTCCATAATCATCTCAATTTCTGTTGTTTTAACTTCACTTAAATAAGTAGTGGAGCAAAAAGAATAACAGATCTTTAAGTCTTCCAAAAGACTGGACTTAGCTTACTGAGAGATCGCTTTCTATTCAGGATGTCCTCCAAAAATAGGTAGGTTCCACTGCAACCATGAAACTATCGATCAGTGGGAGCGGCTGACTACAGGCAAAAGGGTTATGAAAGTGCTGGACTTAGGCTTGGGATCTTGTGTTGGAGGACTGTTACCACCACTTACAGGACTGATGTGAATAATTAGGCTTAGTTTTCCCTTAAGTTTGTTGAGATCCAGGAATTTCTTCATGCCAATTGGCAGAGGTCATGGGCATACATCTAGTTCTACAGCAGGCCTTGACGAATGTACATTTCTGGTCACCATGGTAACCAGTCTTAGCAGCCTGTCACCTAGCTTCTCTGCAGGAATGTAATAGAGGAATGCCGTGTGGCAACCAAGAGTAAAATTACTGGTGCCTAGCTGTGAGCCAATTTTGTCCACCCCTCTTTTACAAAGATCCCCTGGGTCAGAGATATGCATAATAAAATAATACACCAGAAAGTGGCACATGAAGTCTCTACTGGAAGCCTGCTAATGGTCTTACTCATTTTAAAAATCATGAGACTAATATTAAAGCTGTTTGTATCTATACTAAAATTTTTAAAATGTAAGTCAGAATATCAGGAAGTAAAATGTCAGACAGTGACTGGATGACTGATGCTTAACTCTTACCAGGTTTTTGTGTGTTGTCCGTATCCCAATGACGTCTATATGCATGTTGGGCCTGATGCTAATCGAAGGACTGCCTTTTGCTAACATGAAGTCACAGTGGGGCCTGCGTAGGCCTAGAAGGGAGTGCTTGTGTTTTCTATAGCTGATAGAGTTGGGGAGCTGATCCGTGGTAGAAAAGGACATGGTACGGACAAGTAGTAGCAAGGTGCCTCACAGTCCTGGGTGTCATTGAAAAGCATCATTTTTGGCACAGACCTAAAACATCTCTTGAAGATAAACTAATATTATTTAGGTGATGGGCTGAGAAGGATCTGGTGAATATATATATATATAATATTTGCATTGCTTCTGCTAGTATGATGGGGATCATATAATTACATGGAAGTTGGTGAAGTGAAATGAAACTGGAAGATAGCAAGAAGGGCAGGTTGTCTTATTAAGTAAGAATGTAATTTTGTATTATTAGTTAACAACCAAATACTTTAAGGTTGTCATTGGTCTTTTGTAAGATTAATTTTTGGCTTGTCTTGAGATACACTATTATGCTTCAGTGCAGTCGTTTTCAATCTGTGGTCTACAAGACTGCTGGGGGTTTGCAGTGTCCAAAAGTTTTCCAGAAGTGTGTTCATCTTCATTCAGACTTTTTAGCAGTCTGCAAATAAAAAGGCTGAAAACTATTGCTTGACTGCAAGATTCAGCAACTTAAAGAACTGACATAATTAGAAGGCAGTCTAACAGTCTCACTTCCTTTGAGATTTCTTTGACAAATATTATGAAAACAACCTTTGCTTTGAGATATTGAAACCTAGAAACCAGGTGGTGGAAGTCAGAGCTGAAGTTCATGAAAGTGGAATAATGTAGCTGTTTTCCAGGTATATGTAATAACTTGCCCAAATGCCACACAGCTCTTCAGATTGGATAACTAATGTGCTACTAACATGGCTGGAAAATTGCTTGTTATGTGTGTGTTGTTACAAGTGCAACTTTTGGCTGCTGGTTGACTAATTGCATGCACAGGGGGTGCTTCTCCATTATACTTGATGTTTTAAGAAACCTATTTAAATGGAGTGCAGTTGGAGTGCAGTGCTGTTCATTCTCCACATGGGCTTTTGGGTGAGGTTGCTGTCATTTCGTTGGCTGCTGCTGCTTCTCCTATTCCAGTATTGAATAATTTAAACACTTTGGTAGCTGGGCAACTTTGTACTGAAATGCTGTCAAATCTTCAGTTAGGTCTGGGCTGTTATTTAAACGAGACGTCTAAAGATCATCTATTGTCTTAATTTATAAGTTCCAGAGGGATGGCTGTGTTAGTTCAATTCAGCAAAACAAACAAGGAGTTAAAGTGCCACAGGACTCCTTGTTAGGTTTATAAAGTACTGATGAAGAAGGTCAATATGCAAATAAGTGGTGAAGTCATGGAGATGAGGCACTACCTGCCAGTTGAGGTGGTGTAGTGCAAATGGTCTATTGGCATGGATATTTAACGTGTGATATTGAAACAATTTGAATGTTATGCAGATCATCCCACACAAGGGGCTGTTAGAGTTACCCTGATAAACATAATAGAAGAATCCTTTGATATCTTGTTTTGAGAAACTTTTATAGACTGAGAGTAGAAAACAGGGTGACTTAATTTTTGTGGACATCCGTATGCCTTACTTACCACAACTCAAATTGTGTGATGCTTGGAGTTGATTAAAAAAAAAAAGCCAGATAAACAGCTTTTTCTAAAGCTAAGTGTAAGGTCTCTAAAGTCTGACAGCTTGGGGCTATTGTGGGTCAGTGTGTGTGCCAGCTTTCCAAATGGACAATGTCCCCTTTCCAAAAATAAAGTATCTGTTTCTAGCCTAATAGGGCTGGAAGATAATGAATTTTAAAAATGCTTCCAGTGACAAAAAAAGCTGTCCCAAGCTCACAGCTGAGTTTTATCATGGTGGATGTATTGTATATACTCACATATAAGTTGAGAGTTTTATGTCTTTAAAAAAGGCACTCAGGTTATACATAGGTCAGGCCCCCAGAAAGCGGCCCCAGCTTAGGAGTTTTTATATCTTCTGCCCTGAGCATGCTTGGAGCATACTCAGGGCAGGAGCCCCAGTGTGTGGCTGGAGCGGCCATGTTGGGGAATCAGCCCAGGCAGGGTAGTGAGCAGGAGCCTCAATCTCTGTTGTAGCCACTGGAACAGCCAGGTAAGGGGGCCCTGGGTGGGCCGGGGGGTTAGGGAGGGGGTCAGAGAGTCTGAAGAAAGGGGCATCAGGGTTTGGGGGTTAGGGAGGGGATCAGGGAGTCTAGGAAAAGCTCAGTCGTGGGGTGGGGTTAGGGGCCTGAGGCGATGCAGGGGCCTTGGCTTATATGCAGGTCATGCATTTTTCCATTTTTTGAGGCTCATAACCAGGGATTGGCTTATGTGTGGATTGGCTTATACTCGAGTAGATATGGTAATATTTTTGGGCAGTGCTGAGGGAACACTAATTGTGGCAGGGCTAACAGCATTTTTGAGAAGGGGAGGTTGGGAGGTAAATGAACTTCAGATCTTAAGAGCAAGTCCTAGGGCAGTGGGCAAGTGAAACAAAAGTGTAGGATAAGTCTTAACGCATGAACGTTCTCTATGGGTCTGACGTGTATTTATTTCCTTGTGTGTGCATGAGTATGCCTTTAGACTTGTGGTGATAGTATAAATTGCGGTCTAAAAGAATCAAGTGGTTAAAAGGCAACTGTATTAAGGCCATTTTTGTATTGCCATTATAGGGTTTTATTTAGGTTTGTGGTCTTGTGTCCAATTGCCTGTTCCAGGGTTGTAGCCAGAAGTGATCTTTCTGGTAGGGCCCATTGTTGACTCAGGTGGGCCTGGTCTACTTCCTGCATTCTGGTCACATGGTTAGAAGCAGGAATTTCAGGTAGTGACTGGCTAAAAGCTGCCTGATGTGCCAAGTGTAAGGGCAGTGTTGACAGCAGAAGTAACACATTGGGTGGCCCTGCTTTCAAAGTGTACCCAGGCCTGCATGTAGCTACACTGCTAGATAGTTCTCTGTCAAACATAAAAGTAACATTTCTCTGGTGGTGGTGGTTCCTGATTTGCACATTTGTTCAGCCCTTTCCATGCACAGTCAATTCTGTTAGCTTCAGTAGCATATAAATAATTCAGAATGGCGAGTTCTACAAAGGAAGAGGCATTCTTGCCCAATCAAGAGTGTGTTAAGTTTAAAAAAAAAAAAAAAACATATGAAAACACTAAAAATTAAATGGTATCAATTGGCTTGTTTCTAGTCTGGTGGATTATACATTCTGCTCATAGTTTTATTATGCAGTATTATGTTTTTAATTGACTATGATGTCTTTCTAAAGGTAGAATTTTGTTTCTCTTCAACTAAGGCAAAAATTAATGTAGAAATTTGTAGCTGTCTTTCCTTCAGTTTCTAAAGTGACATTAAATTGAACCGATTGTCAGAATATCAGACAGTGAACAAGTGGGGATAGATTATTAAAATTACACTGCAGTGGACCAGTGGCAATACTGTTATGCCAAACATGAACATTTTACTCTCAACTGTTGAGAATGACCTCTGTTTCCTTTAAGAAGAGAAATAAAATAAAATGAAGAAATACTCTTGCAGTGAATCATTCTGATTATCTTTCATTGTGTTATGAGGATTTAGTAGGTTTTCCATGAGTGTACAGGCTCCACATGCCTCTCTGTTTAGGAGCATTACTGTATTTCTATACAGAATAACGCTGCATCAGTTAGGAGTTCACACTGCCATGTGTATAAAACTGTTTTAATTTCTGTTCCTTGCTATAAGCAAGGCTTGTACACTGCAAGCAGTGTGTATGCAGTAAAGCAAGTCAGGTGAAAGCTTTAAAGTAGGATTTTGGTAAATCTTCCGCATTTAATGCGAAAACACACACTGCAATATACAGCTCTGTTTAATATACTGGCTCTGTCTACACTGCTCCCACAGCTGAGACTGGGTTGTTACTAGCAGGGTTCTTCAAAGGGGTGTGCACCTTTTGAGGAGCAGTGCAGTAATGAGAACTATGAACATTTCGGTTCATGCCCACAGCATTCACATTGTGGCGGATATTAGAGTGGAACGCTTGACAAGTTCCAGAAGAGTAGCTGTGGTAGTTTAGTTCAGCAAAACAAACAGGGAGTCCTATTGTGCTTAATCTTTAAAAGTGCAGCGCCTGAGTGCTTGCTGCTATTCACACCCCCATAGTTTTAACTGTGGGTCTGTGTATGAGCCCCAAGAACTTCAAAACTGACTATTAATTTTGGTGGTCAATCTGAAACATTCTAAGGGGCTTTATCTTATCCTTTGATAGTGGGTGCTTTGCAGTTATGGAAAATCGGACACATTAGTGGTTGTCAACATTCCTCGGGACCCAGTTGAAAAAAATCATTTATGCCTGTGACCCAACAATTACATCTTTAAGCAATGCATTCTAGTCTTTTGGTGGCAGCAGCAGAAGTTACTGCAACCTGATACCTGAAGATCTGTGACCTGGTACTGGGTTCCAACCCTAAGTTTGAAAACCACTGCCTTAATTGGTGGTGCAGAATCACTTTGTCTAAAATCACTGTTTTAAAGAGTATTTTTATCTAATCCTTTGCTACCTAAACAAAAGGATTTTAAAAACTGTACTCATATCCAGTGTTCCCTCTAAGTTTTAGTAGGCTCTGTGCTCAAAAAATTTCTTTTGTGCAGATTTTCAGAACCAGTGTCCAAATTTATGTGCACTCCAATGAGTGTGGTCAAACTTGTGTGCACGATGAAGCAAGTGTGTGTGATGCAAATAATCTGTTTTATTTTTATAAGCTGATGTAAATGATTTTATAAATTACAAAACCTTATCTGAAACATACTTGAAACTGCCTCCTTAAAGTAGCATAAAAATACTAGCATTGTTGAATTGTTTTGTGCATGCTTTATTTTGTTGTGTACGCGGGTTTCATGACCTATGTGTGCAAGCACATGCACACACCTTAGAGGGAACATAGCTCATATCTACTTTTGATTTTTTTTTTTTTTAAACAAGGGTTTCTTTTCACCACTTGTAAATAGCAGCACTTTATGTACTACTCTTAATTTACTGAGGATTTTCAAACAGGAGTCTTAATATGCATGCTACAAGGATGTCTGTTTATACTTTATAGATGATAAACATAGCCACTTGAGTTCCTTGAGGTTGTAGCTAGAAGTACGGGTTCCATGTCCCTTGCTTAAGTTGTGCCTGTCTCTGACACTTGTCCTGTTCTTGTGCTCTAACACTGTGGTTGATGTGAAGTTTTATAGACACAATTATCAATGGATAAGAGTCCAAACTTGTGAAATTGAAATTGCTACTAGTTTTTTATGGGTAGTGTACATTTGATGAAGTTTTACGTACTTAAACGTCCACTCTTCTCTCCTTAGTTCCTAAGCTCAAGTTACATCTACACTGTTTAAAGTGCAAACACACAAACTATGGCAGCAAGTGTCAAAGGCTGGGTCATCTGACTTGCACTCATGTTACAGGGCTAAATACAGTAGTATGGAGGGCTTCCCACACAAGCTGGAGCCTAAACTCTGAGACCTGGTAAGGGGAGAGGCTTTCTCAAAGTTTGGGTTACAGTCTGAGTTGGGGTCATCTAAAGTAATATTTTTTTGTTTCATAGAGCAGGGATTCCCAACCTCTTAAAGATTGGGAACCCCTTTCTAAGAAGAAAACTTTGCGGCCCTCTTGGGAGCATTGTGCGGTGGCGATGGCGCCACGAGCAGAATATGGCCTATGTTGCTCTCCTGGGGCATGCAGGGTGCAGCCTCCCCCATGCCTAGTTGCAGTGCGGCGGCTCCGGCTCTTTGCGTTGGGTGGAGAAGTGCCTGAGGAGGAGCCTGTGGCACTCTGGCAAGGTGTGACCGAAAGCCCTGCTGGCCTTGGTGCTGGTGGCTGTGTCTCCTGGGTGGCCAGCAGGCTGCAGTGCCCCGGAGCCACCAGAGACTGGGAAAAGTGTCCGTCTGGCCCCCTGCCGTTCCCAGTCTTCCCTGCCTGCTGCAGAGCGGGTGCGCCACAGTGGAACCTTCTGAGACTGGGGGAACTGTCTGGCCCCTTGCTGCTGCCTGGCCACCTGCCCGTTCTCCACCGCCCCCACTGCTTGCCTGTCCCCAACCCCTCCCCTGCCCCTTTACTTCCTGCATTACTTGGCCATCAGAGCTCCTGCTACCTGGCCGCCCCCCCCCACTCTCCCTGAGCATGCTCTGAGCATGCTCAGGGTGGGAGTTTTAAAAACTCCCTGTCTGGGGGAAGCTTCCTACTGGCTGGAAGTCTGGGTCTTTGTGGGAATCAGAGACCCTGGTGGCATCGGGCCCAAGCTCCCAGTCTGTCTACGGACCTGCTGGAGCCACTCTGTGGCCCCTTAGGGGTCTGCGGACCCCAGGTTGGGAGTCACTGTGATAGAGAGCAGTGGGAGCTTGGTTCAGTTGATCCGTGCTTTGAGACTTGCTGCTGCTATTTTTTGCAATGTAGATGTATCCTCAGGTTTCTGATACTGGTTTTTACTCATGGCTGCTGGAAGAGAATCCTAAGAAACCTGTGCAACTTGAGACTGCTGGTGTGAGTCCTCACACAACTTTCTTAATCATCCAGTGGGTGAAGCTAGTTTTTGATTAGCTATGAATTGAGATGATCAAGTTGAGAATTCTTTATTGTAGAACCATATCTTAGTTCTGTCCTTGAGAAGATGGCGTTCTCATTAACTTGAAAAAGAGAGAAGGCAGAAATACAAATTTTAATTTAAGATCAAATATTAGAATGTCACATCAACTTTAAAGTACTTTCTGCAATGAACCAGAGTGGATCAAGTCTGTTAACCTCATTTGTGTTTCAGGAGCACAGTTGCCTCTAAGCTGCGTGCATGTGTGCATGCACACAGGTCATGAAACCCATGTACACAACAAAATAGAGCGTGCACAGAAAAGTTCAACAGAGCTAATATTAGAGTGCACAAATTTTTTGTGCACACAGCCTATGAAAAATTAGAGAACATTGTTCAGGAGCTATTAAAATGCATGAGGGCCTCCAGTAATTAACGTTGTAATAGATTAAAGCAAAGTGTTAAGCGCAAAAATAAGCCAGTAGGTGGTTGCCTAGCAGCATCAAGGTGTATTTTTCGGGATGCTCTTGACTCTTGGGTACAGAAGCCTACAGCTCTGTCCACTGCAAGAAATTTCCTGCTTGGCTGATGTAGTTGGGAGCTTTGTTTCCCTGGGTTGAATTAATCCCTTGCATGTTTGCGCAAAAAACAAACAAACCAACCCCCCCCCCCACAACCTTGATTTTTATTTTTCTTAAAGGAAATTGCCTTTTTATTAACTGGAAACCATGTTGTTGCCTATGAGTAATGGCAAGCCACTGGTTTACCATATATGAAAGAAATAATTTGTCCTTTTCCCTCAGAGGATGAGATGATTATTGCTACAATTAATACATTTCTATGTTTGTCACCTATGATACTGGTATTGGTGTTCTTGATCTCGTAGTTTAAAAACCTCCTGCTTTGGAGGTCAGCTTTGTCAGGGTAGTGCCACAGCAGCTCAACAAAATGTGCCAAAGTGCCTCTTGATGGAGTGAGCAAAACCAAACATATGAGTTGCAGTGAAAGCTGTAAATGTCCTTCATTTCGATAAAAAATATTTACAGGAAATATATTTGTGTCATGCCAAAACAATTCCAGCATAGTTGAATCTGTGACTATTTAATAATGCATGCGGTAAATACAATGGAATGTGTAGTTTTGGAATATTTAGCATGTTGTAAGTCCACCATGAAGGACAAAATTGAAGGCAGAGTACTTCCACTATTCGAGCAAATGTGATTCCAACAACTCTGCCTTAGGAGGGATAATTAAAAATAAACTTGAATGTGTAAATCAGTCCATTATTTGACATAACTACATAGATCAGAATTTTATTTGGATATTTCCTTAATTTAGTCCACTTTATGAGTATATATTTTTCATGCATATGTTATCTTCAGATTCTTATATGCTAATAAATCATTCAAACTGAGTTTTAATGTTGCAGCATTGTAATTCCACAGTTAGGCCAGAAGATTACAAATCAGCTTTGTAACGGTCCCTGTGAACTTTGTCTTGCCATTAAGGTTATCTTTTTTTAAAGGACTGAGCTTCATCTCATGTCTATATCTTTGCTCCTCCTAAAATTAAATTCAAGAAACTATACTGTAATGGGAATGGACTACTTAACTTTCTCTCAGAGTAAACCTAAAGGAAAAAGATCAGAGGATGTAAGCTTCCACTGAATCTTAACTGTAAAACGCTAGATGTAAGTGTTGCACATGCAAGTGATGTTGCCATGAGACTTTTTTTAATGAGTAATAGGTCTTGAGCATTTTTGCTGCCAAGTACTGTGTGTACAGTTGGATCCCAATGGTAAGCTACTTATTGATGAACAAAATAAATATGAATAGGTTTTTTGTTTGCTTTAAAAGCAGCTAAGTGTCAGGTAACTTTAATTAAATCTGGATATTTTCTGTATTCTTTCAGTTTACATGTACTTTTTCAAATGCCTTATCTTAATCTGAGTAGATTTCTTCTGACAGACAAGGTGGTGTTGAAGTTAAAGTTGCTTGTTTGAAATTTTAAATAAAAATTTTAAGTAGCTAACTTAAAAATATGAGGGGGGAAAATAGTAATGTCTTAGTTGAAACTCAGGGAAATTAGTGGGAAGGGAAATTTTACTAAGGGAAACACAAATAGAAAAGAGGCAGTCATGTCCAATGGGATTATCATGTCCCCCAAATACTTTACCTTTTTTGTGAAATTGTCAGTGGAAGGATGAATTCTCCATGTTGCCACCAGTAGTATTGTTTGATTCCCTTACATCTGTAGTTACAAATCTTTCTAAAACTATTGGTTGAGTTCATGACCTACCTTTTGAAGTGAATGGAGACAGGAGCTGTCACACTTACAGGGAGATTAAGCTATCAGATAAGATTAACTATTTCCTTTGAATTTCTGCGAAGCAATACCATATGAAGAACCTATATAATGCCATTAGCGAGGAGTATTAACATTACCCGTCCCTATGGTGACCCAGGCTTCCTTCTCCTTTCTTCTCCCTTTTCCTATGGCTTACATTTCAGTTAGCCACTTAGCCAAAAAAGAGTAAGATCAAGAGTAAGACTTATGATTTAGTTTGCCTTTCGTTGTTAGCTCTTTGCTTTCTTTGATAGCTAGGTAAGGAATATTATCATAGCATAGTAATAGAATATTTTTAAGTGTTGCTCGTAAAAAAACAATAAATTGCAAAGAATGGTGTTTTATGTTTTAACTATTATAGTAAATGAATGTGTTAAATAGTTATTTGATTTGTTTATTTCACATTGAACTTGCTCAGTTCACAACTACAGATGAAGTTTCTAACTCTTCTTAATTCATGCTAGGTTTTTTGGATATGCATCATCACTGGGAATAGAATGAAGGGCAGACTGCCCTGACCATCTGTACATCCCTCTCAATTGACTTTGTTGTGATTTGGGCTCAAGAGGGGATAATTTGACTTTGCGTGAGAAGCAGAATCCAGCTGCAAGTAAACTGTGTGCTCTGTTTGTACTTTTGTGTTTAGTTTAACACAGCCTTTGCATTTTGTGTTTGAACACTAGTGTCTTATGAACAAGAACTGTTGAATTTTCAACTGTTCTTTTGGGGTGCACATCATGGTAAAACTAGAGCAGGATTCAGTCAAAAGCTGCAGGTGTGTGCAGTGTACTGTCTTCTGGCTGTTTTGTTCTTGCAAGCCAATAGGCTGCAGACACATAAACACAGGACTTCTAGCTATTGTTCCACCTCTCACAAGAGTGACGCTAGTAAAGCATAGGGATTAAAATAGCATGTGAGCCAAAGCAAAGCTAGTCTAATTTTAGACCTTACCACAACCCTGTTAGGCAGAAACCCAAAGGAAATGCTGAGTGTGAAACTTTTTTCTGGTTTTGCAACCACACTTTAGCTATGCAAATTGACCTACCCACTAAAATCAGATAGGTTCACTTAAGAATAAGTAGTTTTACTTCAGTCATTCATTTAAAATTACGATATAGTACTTAGCTTCCTGAATGTTAGATTCATGCCCTTTGATGTTTGTAAAACAGGGAGTCCTGTGATACTTTTAAAGATTGACAAATTTATTGATTGCAGGAGCTTTTGTCAGAGAAAATACCATTTTGTCAGATGCTTGAAGATGGAGAATTTATAGAATGGGAAGAAAATGAATGCAGGGAAGTGTAAGTCATGGGGTCAAGTCAGACTGTTTCAGCAAATCAAAGCAGGTGTTTATATTCATACAGTGTGGATCAACATATTAGAAGGAGGGGAGGTAGAGAAGGCAAAATCACCTTTTGTTATACGAAAGCCAACTTACTGCTTACGTTACTCTGCTTACACATACGTAAGTATCTCAAAAAACAAAACAAAACTCTGACCAAGTATTTTAACAATTATGATTGGTTAATAACATAGTAAAAGCATCTTAACTGGACAACAGTTAAACCAGTATTTTTAATATTGTGCTGCAGAGGGCCTTGAGACGCATTAAAGAACCACTTGTAGTTTGCAAGCCAGTGTTTGCGTCTACTCACTGGTCTAACACTGGTCTCAGGATGCATTTGTCCAAGGCAGTAGATGCCGGAAGTCAGCATCTGGTTTGGTGATGACTGTAGTTCTGTTACTGACCTGCGGTGGCAATTAAATAGGGCAGCTATAAAATAGCCTACCTCTTCATGTCACTTTCTGGCCTAAGACTGAAAGGAGGACATTTAGGCTGTTCTGAGAATGAGATTCAAGCAAAGCTCAGTCCAGGATTCTGAACACCCTGGTATGTGACAGTGTCTTGGAGACTTTCTTTGTCTGTCATGCTATTAAGTAATGCTGGAACCAAATGCTTGCAAATGTGCTATATCAAGAAAGTAAGCACATGTCTAGGCTAGAGGCACATGTGATTTTTGTGACGAGCTAATCTGGCGGATTCTTGGGCTTCACGTATGCACAAGCAGCTGGGTGTATGAGGTATATTCTGGTTGTAAGAGGAAGATTTTCACCAAGTTTGGGACAGGGAGATTAGGGACATGCTGGGAATTCAGTGCCTGGGACGCTATGACCTGCTATTGGATTTAAAAGCCTTTGCTAGAGTAGAGAGATGAGCACGCAAGGGCATACTTTCTTCCATTCCCTAACTTTCTCAATAGCTAAACATATAGTATTGGGGGTACTAAACAACAATGAACTGGGCTAAGTTAAGTCTGTAATATTTTAAGCACATTTTTAACACGTGCTTCCCAGTACACCCAGATGCAGGACATTGGCCTGAAATTGATCATAGAGCCTTCCTTTAACCAGTTATTATCATAATATTTGAGTACCTATCTAGTATTAGTTAGTTCCTCTACCTCATGAATGTTGTGAGGAGATACGGGAAAACAAGGCGCAAATAAGCAAGGGGCTCTGTTGGCACTTTAAAATTTATCAGATGAGCTTTTGCAGGAGGGAAAAAAAGAAAATATCACACTTTGCCCATCTGACAAAGTGGGATTTTTCTCCAATAAAAGCTCATGCAGTAAATAATTTCGTAGTCTTTTAAAGTGCCACAGGACTTGTGCTTGTTTTGCTGAATTAGACTACATGATTACCCCTTTGGAACAAGGCATAAATAGTTCAAGGGTGCAGACAGAAAGGCAGCATTTTGAAGCCCCATTCAATTTAAGAGTTCCAATTTTGTGCCTTAGTTTACAAGACCATTCTTTGTGTTCAGATGGCTACATTTTGATGGAGAAAATGTCTAGCAGTTCTGTTGGGATTTGTGAAAAGCATTAAAATTGCTTCCAGAGTAGATAAATGACAGTGACCTATGGGTGGCATTGAAATCCTATTGGGTATTTAATGACCAAACTTCCAGATGCACTTGGGTTTGCATTTTAAAATTGTTCTAGTTAAGTAAAAAATTAACATGGTATGAACGTAGGCCTTTGTAAGGCTAAGAACCTTGAGGAATGTAATGGATGACAACTTAGACAATATTAAAGATGAATCTTTTGCAATTCTGTAAGGAGAAAAAGTTCGTTTCCATACTAGTAATAGTACTTTGGTATGGCACACAGACCTGTTACGATATTAATATTCATACAGACATGTCTCCTTGGAGACACATGACTTGATGATAGTGATGGGAATGATCACTGATTTGGCACGTTTCTTGTAGTTATAGTTAGCTGTATAAAGGAAGCAGATCCGGAGAGCCAAAACCAAAGATGGAGAGTGAGTTTAACATAGGAAAGCAGTTGCATTAAAAAAGCTCCTTTTGTTCCAGGCAGCTTCATTGTTGTGTTTAAAGGGGTAACTTGTTCTTTTAGCTACTAGTATAAAAGCATAGCTATGAATTATAGGAAATAGTTTTTTCTCGGCAGTCAATATCATTCTTGTCAGTTTCAGAGGTTCAGATCCGTTTGTACAGGCCTTTGAGACTGAAACAGTGAAAGGGAAAACTGAAATTGTTTTAATTCTTAAAAGTAGTTCTGTCCTTTGACTAGATTTCAAACAGAATAACTTGTTTTATGTGCTAGTGGCGTCAGTGTGAAATGGTTCCAAAGGGGCAGTCGTGTTAGTCTAGTAAAGCAAAGAAAGCAAGGAGTCTTGTGGCATGTAAAGACTAAAAGATTTATCACATGAGCTTTTATGGGAGACTATCCCACTTCGTCAGATGCTTTGAAGAGGGTGAGCTTACAGACTTGGATGAAAATAAATGCAGGGTAGTGTAAGACATGGGATCAGGTCATAATGCAACAGCAAATCAGAGCATTTGTAAGGATTCAAACTCTATGAAACAGCACACAGAGGGAGGCTGAAGTCAAATTACCTGTTATAATGTGAAAAGAATCCATAGTCATGATTCAGCCCTGTGTTTGCACAATCTAATCTGCATATTATTTGAATTTTGGCTGCTTCTCTTTGAAGTCTTGATGTCCCGTTGATTTTCTTGACGACCATTGTTAACATCACCAATGGAGTGATTAGGAAGATGGAAGTACTCAGCAACTGTTCTTTTTGTGTTGTGATTTCTGATGCCAGTTTTGTGTGCATTTATTCTTCTGCATAAGGACTGTCCTGTTTGTCCAGTGTATAAGGCTTGGGGACATTTCTGGCACAGGATGACATAAATCACCTAAGTGGATGAGCAGGTGTAGGACCCTTTGATGGGGTAGCTGGCTTGATTAGGTCCTATGATGTCTTTTGTGCATATATGTGGACAAGCACCTAGGGCTGAATTGTGACTATGGATTCTTTTCACATTATAACAGGTAATTTGACTTCACCCTCTCTCTGTGTGCTGTTTCCTCGAGTCTGAATCCTTACAAATGCTCTGATTTGCTGTTGCAGTATGACCTGATCCCATGTCTTACACTCCCCTGCATTTATTTTCGTCCAATAGTGTGAAATGGTGTTAAAGAACAGTTTCTTGAAGTCAAAAGTTCATCTCTGCTTCATACATACAAATCACTTGCTGACAACCATCTATTTTAAAAGTAAATAAGCAATTGCAAGTTAACTCATTTTTTCATTAGTCACATTCATGCATAACCTACTTAAGATTGTCATAAACTCCCATGTAATTCTAGTGTGGTCAGCTCAAACAGTTAGCTTGCACCCTACTGTAAGCTGCCTAGAAAAAGAGGACTAAATATTAAATACTTCCCCAGGCACTGTCTGGTAGATTTATCTAGATGGATGCAATTTTAGCCACAACTTTAATTTTAATCATGTTTGTCATTTCTATACTACTTAGCTCCTTCCTAAAGTAAAGTTGGTTCTCATTGGTTGTTTACTGTTAGAATGGGTTGATTTGTGAGCAAAAGTAACAGACTAGATGTGGTTCCACTTGCTTCCCTGATGGATACACTATCTATACATATTTAGTTGTATAACTTAGTAGACTTCTATTCAGATTTTTAATTAAGTCTTTTATAATGCTAGAAAATGGTGAATGATGCAGTTCTTTGATTTGTTCCAAGCTCTGTTTGGCTGGAAATTCAAATTCAAGTGCCCCAAACCAGCTTTTTCAAATATTATTTAAATAAAGCTACTTTAAAGGTGGTATATGTGATACATAAGATGAAAAAGTATTAGTGTGTCATATGGTTGAGTTTAAAAACTGACAAAGGAAGTCTCATCTTCAGTTAGTGAATTGAACTGATTGCAGCTAGGCACAATATCCTTCAGTGTTTTAAAACAAGTAGATCTCATCTTCTCACCTAGTTTTTTTATTCACAAATTGGAAGAGTGAAAATGAACTTTCCTGCTCTTCTATATCTTAATTTTGAATGAATTAGTGATTGAACTGAACTAGTTGAATAAACTGAAATTAAGAAGATATCTGAGGGTGACTGGAGAAGAACCTGCCATTGTCCAAAGCTGGTTTAGCCCTTGTGCAAACTCTGATTGCAAGTGTATAACCAGTGATTACCATCAGTTCAGTGTCTGACTCAGTTTAAAACTTGGCAGCAAACATTAATGTTATTTTTAAATTTTAAATTATTTAATAGGTATTAGTAAATTTTGCCCTTAACATAGGTAATCATAACTTAAAATTTTAAGTTTAGTTAAGTCTCTGTTTAATAGAACTGATTTAAATAAAAATGATTTATTTTTCTAATTTTCTTTACTATGTATCTTGTAAAAAAACTTGATCTCATGTTTGAAATACGTTGCTTGTCTTTATCTTCTGTGCACAAACTATGGACATCCATGGATATGAGTTTGCATCTTATCCCACAAAGTATTCAGTTGTAGTTCTTTATGTGGGCATTTGGTTACAAGTGTTTAGTACTCCATCTGACAAGAGATGTACCTCTGGCTCACAAATATAGTGCACCTGCAACTTTTTTTATTGTAGCTTTGTCATTTGTCACCTGCAGGTATGGTCCATCCCGCTTCTTGAACTGTAACCTCACTGGTTTCTTGTGTTGTATGCAAGATGGAACTTAAGAATGATGATTAAAGCAGTTCAAAGTAGGATTATAACAACTTTTGAGAGCGAGGCTTTTGCACTTGAGGAGTTACCTGTCCAGCCCTATCTATTTCTACTTCCCCTAAAGGACAGGGTTACAGCACTTGAAGATGAGTAACTAAGATAAAACCTGTTCTATTGGCATGATATGCTGCCAAAGAGTGCAATAATATATTTGCATGTATTTCCCTCACATGTAGGGGTTTTGCTGTTGAATCATTTTGAAAGACTTGCAACTCTTGAATAGAGTGGAGCTTACCAGAAATGATACCCCTTGCTTTAAGGCAATACCCACATATTCAGTTGTGGGTGTGCAAAAATCTGCGTTGGGGAGCAATAACTGATGTGCAATCACATTACAGATAAAAATGCTCTCTAGCATAAATATTTAGTATTTACAGGGCATATTTACCATTGAAATTGCTGTTTAACGTGTTACTTAGCCAGTGCTTTCTCTATCCAAAGTCATGAGACCTATCTATACTTTCTGACACATCTCCTTTATAGTTTGAAGAAGAAAAGAAAGGGGGGGAGGGACCCAATGGAACACAATGATTTCCTAATAATAGAACACTGAAACTTTTTGCTTCCTTTGAATTACAGTGGAATGCAGTTAAAGGATTTGTAAATAGGTTTGTTATGCTAATTTGGCAGTATATGCAATGTGTGTGTGCTGACTGTCCTGTATTAAACAAGGAGCCTGGTGGCAGTTTTAAAGACTAACACATTTATTTATCACATGAGCTTTTGTGGGGGAAAACTGCACTTTGTCAGACACTTTGAAGATGGGGAACATACAGAATGGGAGCAAAATAAATGTAGAGGAGTGTAAGTGTAGTCATAGGTCAGTCAGCTATGGAACCTTAATTCATTCTTTTTGTGAATGTGTTAGGCTCTCTTTAATTACACACTGTCTCACACAACATTCCTGTCTCTTTGAGTGGATAGGACATGTGTTTCTCGCTTGTTGAACAGATTTTGTTTTCTCATTATTCAGTGTGCAGCCTTATACCTTATTCACTCCACACTATTCAAATATTGCACTGAATACAGAATAACTCATTTTAAGGGGTTTTCTATGATGCTCCTTATCATAGTATTTCAGTTCTTAAATTAATAATTAATTGAATTATCTTCCAAACATCCATGTGGGGGTGATATTAGCTATATTTAACAGATGAGGAGCTGACATGTTAAGATAAATATCCACTATTTTGGGTGCCCTCAACACTGATTTTTTCCGGGTATGTAGCTTTATATAGCACTTTATATGTTCAAAGCACAGCTTATTGATTGCTGCTGAGCCATAAGTGTTGAGCTTGATTGTAAATCAGACCTTAGGCTCCACCGTCAGAACACTAGAAACTTAGAAATATACAGTTATCATCTACACAAAAGTTTACTTAAAGAATGCAGTCCTGTAGGGCAGCATTAAACTTGCTCTCATTAAACAGTTCTTTCCCTCATTTTCTGCTTACCTTCCAGATGCTGCAACAGATGAGATTGGGGTCCTACATAGTACACTGAGCTGGGCTCCTGTGGATTTGGTGTTTGTGGAGCTTGAGCATCCACTCTGTATTGTAAAGCTGGGTTTACAGTTGCTGGGTGCAGGTATCTCAGCCATTCTAATGCATCCATATTGCACTATGCAGACCTTCTACTTTGGTCTACAGCTTGACCTGTGTCTTCATGGCAATATGACAGGGCTTGAACCCAAGTCACACTGGTGCTGATCCACCCCCTTTGTAGATTCCTAAATCCTGTGTCTTGTATGCCTGCTGACCTAAGACTGATTTGTGTTTGGACAGATGGGGTACTTGGCTCAAACCTGAATGAGACCCTGTGGTTGGAGTGCATTGTAGAGATGCCTTTAGACAACAGCTTCTTTCCATATGCAACCATAATCCACCCCTTGAATAGGTCCATCATGCTTACAGAATGAGGTAGGGTGCTGTGCAAAAAGGATGTCATTTGAGATGCCCTCCTATTGCATATCTACAAAAGATCTGAATCATGGGTGCACAGAGTAACCTTGATTCTGCCATTTCCCAGCTTCTGCATGCTTGACCCTGTGGCCTTAATAATGTTCTTTAATGTAGTTTTTTTGAATAAGCAAATAGAAAAAAATTGGTAATTCATCATATGAAATATTTACATCCATATAGCTTTTCAGCACATCAAGAAACCTTTAGACTAGTGGGTTTCAAACTTAGGATCAGGAACCAGTACTGGGTTGCAGATGCTCAGGCACAGAGTTGCCGCACCCCTGCTGCTGCTGCCAAAAGATTGGAATGCATTGTTCAAAGATGCAGTTGTTGTGTCACAAGCATAAATGATTTTTTCAACTGGGTCCTGAGGGGAAAAGTTTAAAAATCACCACTTTAGATGCACTGCACAGGCCTCTTCCTCTTGAACTAAGAGTAACTGATAGCAGGAGCAGGTTGCTATCTCCTGTGGGCCAGCACTAAAGAAAGAGGAGAGAGAGACTTTGCCCCTTGTCTACAGATATTTGCTGATAGCAGAAGAATGGTTAGACTCAGGATCCTGTGACTTTCTTGGGTGCAAACTTTTCAACTCATTCACCCAACTTGGACCCTTTTTTGTCTCGTCACTTCCAACCTAGGTACCAGGTCCTGTCTGACGTCCTTGCATTGGGTCTGGCTTGTGGGCCTCCCACATTAGAGTTGTATTGTTTCTTCCATGTTGTCTGGCTGCCTGTAGAATAGTCAGGGAGAGCATAGGAGAAACAGGCTCACTCTTCTTAGTTCAGATGCCCAGCCCATCCTGGCCTGGAGCTTGCAGAGGAAGCAATTGCAAGGGAAGTCTTTCTGAGTCTGGGAATCCAAGTTGGGATCATGCTCAGTAGGGGCACGTATTACCTCATGGGCCTGTACCCAAGTGGGGGCCCTGTGCTCTGCCAGTGCTAGGGTGGAAGTGGGGCTGCCCTGGGCCAGAGGCCAGGCTCCATGCTCCTGCCCCTCCCCTGGGGCCAGCTGCTGTGGGCCGTGTTTGTTGCAGGGTGGGCCAGGGCCAGCTGGTGTGCAGTGTATGGCCTGCACTGAAATCTGTTTTGTGTGTCAGTCAGTCCCATTGTCCCTGGAAAGACTGGCTGGAGCAGGGGGCTAAAGCATTTGAAATTGGGGCCACTTTTGGGGGATGAGGGTTGGGACCCTGGTCCCTGAGTCTCCTTAATCTGCCTCTGGTGCTCAGTTTTGTGCAGGTGGTACATGAACAATCCAGGCACACAGGAGCTGTGGGTCAGGAGAATGATCAGTATAGATGTCCTTTTCGAGACTTAGTTGATAGAGCTTAGCCCTCTATGAATCACATGTAAACTGCAGAATTTCCCAAAGGCTTATACCTTAGCTGAATGTGTGTGGTGGGGTTTTTCATGAGACTGACAAAAGGCACATCCCTGATGGTCACCGCTCACCAAATTTAAGTTCCAGTTCTAAAGTGTGAGGATGCCAGATGTGTACAAAAGAAGCCGCCCTCTTAGAATGGGCAAGAAAGCATTTTTTCCTTTGACTTGCCCTGGGAAAGGCTGAGTGGTTCTGGGTGAAATTTTCCAGAAGTCCCTGACTGAGGCAGATTCCTAGCAAGGAAAAATTCAGGCTTGAACATAGTTTTACAAAATAATAGGTAATTGAAAATATGATCATAAGTTGGATGCAGAGCACCTTTAATAGGTGGGGTTGCAAGCATCTCCTATCATATTACTGTCAACATAAAAAAAATTTGTACACCTGTAGACAAGTTAAACTAGACATTAGCATGGTTTTTGTATCTTTGTTTGTTTCACATAGCAGATGCAGATATTCAGACAAGTCTTTTGTATCGTAAAGTACTTCCTGTTCTTCATCTGAAATGACGCATCATGCAAATCATTCATGATGAATTGGTTCAGTCACAAACATGATTAGAGCTTCTGAATTAAAATCAAGAAGGCTATAAACAAAAGTTGAACATGGCCATATAAATACAGATATTAGTTACCATATAAAATTGGTTAATACAAACACACAAAACATTATGTAAATGTGTATATATTGTAATAGTACAGAAGAGTTTCGTATTAGTTGCAGTAACAACTGAGTAAAAACTGGTGTACTGTACTATACATAGCTGTTTTGAGAGTCTGTGTTCACTATTTGGGCTCCTCTTCAGGCCTTGCTCCCAGTTCCATGACTGACAAATTGTGCATCGTACCCAAGTGCAAAAAAAAAAAAAAAAAAAAAAAAAAAAAACGCCTGAAGTTCTCAGCCACAACAACCTGGCAAAACTTTTCAGCACAGGTCTCTTGCAAGTATGTGAAACTAGGTATGGCTGCTTAACAGCTGTATCTGTGCTGATTGAGAGTGGAATGCCTTTGGAAAACCAGTTTCCAGTTTTAGATGACCTGTGTTGAATTAGTGTCTTCCTTTATAACTTTAGTGGGGCAGTCGTGCGTTTCAGCTAAAACACTATCACCCACGTAAGCTAAAAGAAAATCAGTCACTGTATTCAAATATAGTTTTTCCCCTGTATGCCTGAATCCTTTTCTCTTTGCACAAGCAAAGCAAGTAAATGAGGCCTCCTACTGTTTTTGGTAATTAGAGATACTAGCTTATGAAGCATGGCTTGAGACTGGTTAGATAGAATTCCCCCCCCCCCCCCATAACTTCGGAAAGGAGGAACTTAAAAGAAATCAACATTATTCTCCTTCATACAGTTTTTCATGTAGTTTTATGTAATCACTTTGAAAATAGTTTTAATATTTAATCTGTTTTTAAAATGGGCAATGTCAGAGGCAGAACACTTGCTTTGTAAAGGAAAATGAAGCACTGTGTATTTATGGTGTATGTTTTAGTAACTTAATTATTTAAACCAAAAAATTTCAAACTTAGCAAAGCAAGCAGTCCTCAGTGGAGAATACAAAAAATGCCAGATTTGAAGCTTCAGGTGAACTGAATTTTCAGACCACGAACGATAATGTTTTTAAATTCAGAAAAGGCTCAAAGGCTCTTGTCAAACTTTGTGAAAGATTCTGGGCTGAGAATCAGCATGACAAACTTTGGCTTAAAAGAGTATTTCAGATTAAATTCTCACTGTGTAATCATATTTAGAATGGAAGAGCCATCAACTCAAGCAGTGTGTTAGTATTGGTATACTATATAAATGGTCGGCTGCAGATGTTCACAGGAATGGGGTCTTTAATTCATTTTGTACTCAGTGGAGAGGTGCTTCACTCTGTCTTTTATTGTGTGTTTAAATTTAATTAGGTCTCATCTTTCTAAGAAGCTTTAGGATAAACTTGGCCTTCTAAAAACTACTTTGGGTAAAATATATAAGAAATGAAACTCTTGAATCCTCTTTATGCTCCTGCTGTAGTCTGCGTGGCAGAGATATTAGGGCATGCTCTAAGGGGGAGTTTTCCTCAGACTCTCATGCTGGTGAACACTTGCAGGAAGACTATGAACGTAATTTAAGGTGGTCTTCCACTTCCTTAGTCACTGGTGTTTGACATGCATTACTTGTACTCTAGAAAAAGCTGTTCTGTGGACTTGTTCTAGTATGATAACCAATAAGTGAGGTGTATAAAAATTGTAAGCTTGTGAGGGCCAACAGGACCACAAGTAATCATTTTAAAAAAAAATGTTCTGGGCCATTATATTTTTCTGCTTCTTCAAGTATGCTATGGTAATCAGTTAACTTTAATTATGTAGATATCATGTGGAATTTTGATTAGATATTTGTTAAAAAAAACAAACTTGTAGCTAGTTTGTTTTGTTGATCTTTTTCATTAACACCCCAATGTAAAACTAGTGTCTTGACAAACAGAAAATCAGTCTGAAATGTCGATTTTGTATACGAGAGAGCTGAAACATGGATAGCTGAAAAGGGGGGATGCCACCAGTAAAATCAATGGCATGGTGTCCAAGCCGGTTATCCTGTCATGAGTGCAGTTTTTGCCCCATGTGAAGACTTGATTTGTACAACAGTTGCAGTTGCACAGCTTTCTGGGACATCTGCCACGGATCAAAACATAGCTTCCTGAAGTGTCTTTTGTGGAGAGTTCATGAGGTCCCCAGGAGTAGAGGGCTGGTGTGGGGTAAGAAATCACACCTGCCTAAATTCAGAGGGGGAGGTTGCTTTAATCACCCAGGTACTAGGCTATTCCCTAGTTGTCTTCTCAGATTGGAGGCCTGAAGGGAAGATGCAGTTCATAATCAACAAAACTTCTGCTGGTGATAGAGAGCTATGTTTGATGTAGTGAAATTTGTGAAAGTAGTTAATGCAGGGAATGGCTATGCTGCTGCAGAGGTGGTTCTCCGTTCCCCCCTCCCAAGCAGAATGGTTGCCTCCATATTTCCCTGGAATTATCAGCTATTTCAGTATTACTTGAATCTCCTTCATCTCTGCTCTTTCCTAGTGAGTTGGCTGTGACATTGCACCAGTAGGTCTTCAGGATGTGGACATTACTGAGGAACTGTCAGACTCCCATGTGAAATTGAGCTATCTTGTATGTTGATTAGTCACTTGGGTACTGTCTTCAATTTGGGGCGTCCATGGAACTTGCTGCTGTGGTGACAGTTCCCATGCCTCAGCGAGGGCTGTTGGAGTGTGAGCCAGACATCACTGAGGATGAGACAGCTGACTGTCTTAAACTGTGGGAATGATGGGTGGAACTCACCTGCATGTTTTTCCTGAGAAGCCTAGGAGTACGACACTAAACGGTGTCACTTACTAAGGGGAGATGCAAATGTGTTTTTGGTCATCACAAGTTCCTGGACATGTATGCAAAATAGCCAGATCAAGTATATTTGGTAAATATTTCTGCAAATGCTGAGCAATCAAAGGGAACTCCTGACACTGCACAATATTTCAATGAATGTGTCATCGCCAAGGTGACTGCTGACTTAACAATACTCTCACTACATAAATCCAAAATGTACAAGTCCATCTGTCTGCTCAGATGCATGATAGTGATGTAGTGTTCTGTTGGATGTGAAAGCAAGTGAGAGAGCTGACTGCATATTAGTTAGCTTGGTAATGGGCAGTCAATAGGTACTGTTAAATTTTGCATAATATATGAATGCCAGGATAAAATGGCCTTCAAACAATTGTGTGGAGTAGGTAGTGGGGTTTGAAGCAAATTGCACACACAAGATAGTCAGGTTGTTGCACTTGAGGCCAATTCCTTATATTTGGTGACCTCTTCTCTGCTTTCCTAGAAAAAGCAGTAGAATAGATAATGAAGACTCCTTCTTTTCTAGCAGTAAAGAGCTAGCTACAGAAACGCTTGATCTTTGTGGCTATGCGTACCAACTTAACATTAATGGTGATGTTCATTAGATGTGTTACTGGGTTCAGTATTTATAGAAATAAGTGGCTTCTAGCAGAACAGCCTATTCTTTAGTAAAGACCTGACAGGCCTCCTAACTTTTTGGCTAAACTAATATGTGCTGGTGGAGAATGTCAGTTAAGGGCTGTTATAACAGCACTAACTTTGCACACAGCAAGACTGACATAATTGCTATTAGAGCCACTTTTTGCACGAGTTCAGTGTATTATAGGGATCAAAGACTAGCATTCCAAGTGTGTGTCTTTAGTAAGGCCACACAAAACAAGATAGTAGGTCTTGGTGACTGGGTGGTATAAGGCTGAATTCTTACAGGGGATTTTAGAAAAGATAGAGACTTTTAAATGAATACTTGATGCACAAGAGTAAAATTTGGTGAGGTAGTCATTTGAGTTAATGGAGAAGTCTGTTCACTAATCAGGTTTGCCTTGGCAGCTTTCTAGTTAAAGATTAGCTTTTATAACAGTTCAGCAGCTGCAGATGGAAAAATAGGAGGCCTGTTCAATAGAGAGAATTTCTAAATATTATAGGTGTGTATTTTGGTAATAAACAGAATTGAGTATTTTGAGAACTGAAGGACATTTATAAGGCAAAACCTTTTGAATTCTTAAGCTACTTGTTGCCCTGTGGCTGTGAGACTTCAACTAGAATTTGCAGTGACCACAGATTTCCTGAAAGCTTTTGTTGTTTCAGTGTGACATTGGTTTCACTTGCTTTTACAAGTGAAGAGCTTTGAGTTGGACTTTGTTTGGTTTCTGCTTCCCTCCTCATGTTGCAGAAGTGCAGACTACTTCAAATGATTGATTTTATGTAGTTCTGGAGGGTTATACAATACGTTGAGGGTATGTCTACACTGAAGGCAGCACCCTCGGTATCACCAGATTGATTCTGTGGGATTGACTGAGTGGTCTGGGAGACCTGCTCATTTTGGAAGTCAACAGCATTAATCTGTGGAAAGGTTATTGTTCTGTTGATGGGAGGGCAGTGGAGAGCATGGGCAGGAGGATGTAACGGGATGGAGATTGTGCTGCTGTTACCTCTTTTCCCTGCTGGGAAGCAGTGGCCTTTTCCATTGCATGCCACACGTTGTAACAGCAGCAGAGCTACGGGTTGTAGCAGCAGCAGAGCTACGGGTGGTGGTGGTCACAGCCTCCAGCCCTGCCTGTCGTCCCTAGCTTCTTCAGGGCTGCAGGCAGCTTTTTCAGCACATTGCAGTGTAATGTGTCGCTCCCATCCTAGTCAGGTAGGTCAGGGTGTGGCTGGACTGGGTCGCTTATGTGCAGAGAACAATCTCTCCATGTGTAGTATACAAAGAACAAATACTGATATCCTCTGGCTTCATTGTTTCCTTTGTTTACAGTTTAAAAAAGTGTAGGACTGAATGTTGAGGAAAGGAAACAGCTGGAGTATGCGTGGGTGTGTTGTCAAGTGCTACCACTCCTGCAACATAATTCTGTACTGAAGAGGATGAGCCCTAATTGTTAGCACAATTAAAGTTGTTAAACCCAAGGTCATAAAAGAAGTATTTATTATATGAAAAGGCTTCAGGCTGCATAAGACAGAGGTTTGTAGTTCTGCGTATTGGCTGCTTTATCACTGAGACAATGCTATTGCTTTGGCTTTGAAGTTGCGATTTGGAACTTAGTGTGTTCTTGGCTCACAGTTCTCAACTCTCTTTTTGACCAAAATTATTTAAATTTTCCTTAAATTTCAAAGAATGGCTAAGGCACTCAGACAAAATGGATTGTCTTTTAAATGCCTGTTGTTTTTCACTGTCTTGATAACTGAAAATGTTTCACCCCAAACAGACTTACAGTGTAGCTGAAAACTGATTTTAAATATCTGTTAGTGCTTGTGGGCGTTGCTGTGTAAACTGAACTGCCTCAAAATCCTCCTAAGGAATTTAAACCCATTTTTCTGTTAAACTTTGTGCAGTCTTTCTCTCCATTTCTGCAGCTAAAGATTTTATCTAAACAAGATGACTTGAATTGTGTTTTTATAATGTCTGATTTTCTTCACACTCCCCCATTTTTAGACTTCTACATCAGGCATTAGCCCTCTGCTCTTTCAGTGCCCTGACTCCCTAATGTATATTGAAAACAGAGCTTAAATAAAAACTTTTTGTAGTTTTTAAACTACTAGTGTTGCAAATAACACCTCGGACTGCTGTAGCCAATGCTTTAGAGGAAAAACAATTACTTTAATCTTGATTCAGCTCATTGAGTTTGCAGTTTATAATACTTTGGCTGATGTCCACTTCCATGCTGGGTTTTTCACACGGAGGAGGAATCTTATGCCAGATGTACTCTAGAGATTTTTGTTAGTCTTGTTTTTTTCTGTGTCAGGATGGTGTTATACGTCCTGCAATCCCCTGCCTTGCCAGCCTGACTCTTCTGATCTTGTGGCAACATAAAACCATCTTGATGAGAAGCATAGAGCTTTTTGGTCCAAGGTTTTAATGAGAATGCATCTGTGTAGACAGCACATTTGGTTCTTACGGTAAATGGTTTCCAGGAAGTGTCCTGTAATGCCCCTCCTGACTGCTGCGGCCATCTGTTTGAATGCTGCTGGCCTACAGTCATCTGCCCCTCCCCCTTTAAAGTACTAGTAAATTTTTGAAATTCCGCTTCTTGCTTGGACGGTATGGTGAGCTCACATTTTATCTTCCTGGCTAACCAGTGCAATGCACCTAAAGGTCTCCCACATGGAGTGTACCAGAGCATCTGGATCTAATAGACATTTGAGGAAAAAGAGGCTCTGTAGTTCCAACTCTGCTCCAGCCAGAAGTACTTTGATATATACTATCAGGTTTCTTGTTTAATGGCAGAGAATGGCTATGAACTGGACACGTTAGTGCAATGTGAAAATTAAGGAGTTGCAGCAGGGGGCCAGAAGACTAAGGAGTTGGCTGTTGCTCAGGTGCAAAGCCAAAGCTCAGTTCCTTTTGTAAGGAAGCCTGACAAAGCCATAGATGAGGAGGATGATGTGGAGCAGGAGACTGGGTCATTAGCTAACAGGGAGTCAGGACCGCTTCTCAACCCTAGAAGGTTCTAGCCAGTTCAAGCCCTCTGGCTCTAGCATGCAGGATGCAGGAGGGGTGCTGCATTTTTATAAAGCTATTGTGTGAGGTCTAGCTGTCCTTTGCTGTGTTGCATTATGGAGCAGGTTGAAGGGATAGAAATGCACAAGAGTAATTGTTTGCATGTGCTTCTTATGTCCCTGTTCAGCTAGATAGTGCAACAAAGCGTGTTAGTGCACAGCAAGATGTCATGGGAATCCTTCATAGAGATCTCTAGGAAACTGTCCTGGAGGTACTCACCAATCCTCTACTTGAGATTCTTTGGCAGAGCTGCTTTTTCCTCTGCTATAGTAAGAAACATTTCCACACCAAGCGGCAATCGCTTGTGCAGGGTCCAAAGTGGGGCACAGGTGAGCGTAGAATAGAGACCTGGTTTGAAGCTGGTCGCATGTGGGAGATGCACCATAGCATCCTTCTTTCCTCTCAGGAGTGAAGTGTCTGCTTCTGTGGCATCTGCTTGTGGAAAATGGTGGTACTTGAAATGTTGTTTTTTCTTGCATTGATAATCCAAATCACCCAGAACCTTTCTTCCATCTTCAGTGCTTCCTCTCCTACAAGCACAAGTAACCATGCTGTGGTTTATCGCTGAGCTGTGTGCTTGCACAGGGATGCTGGGAAAGAGGTGTATTTTAGAGCAGTGGTTCCCAACTTATGGCCCAAGGGCCCTTGGGGGGGACACAGAGTTACTGCAAGGGGTCCACAGACACAGCTGGGACCACATGGGCTGCCTAGGTCATGCAGCAGCCATCGCTGTGGACCATGTCTGGCCCCAGACGCCTTCCTCCTAGTGCCAAGCTGGGGCTGGGGGAGTTTAAAATATCCCACCCTGCACATGCTTCAGTTGCATGCTCAGGGCAGGAGCTGACTGCAGTTGCGTATATCTCTGGCTGGCCAGGTAAGAGGGAAGGGGTTAAAGGTTAAGTGGGTGGGTTAGGAAGGGAAAGAAGGGGGTTGGGGAAACTTGGACCAGGGACTGCAGGTGCCAGACCCTGGCAGCAATGATGCTTCCTGGTGGGGCTGGAGGGGGGGATCCCAGTGGCAATGCTGTGGCCCCAGCGGGGCTGGATCCCACCTGTGGTGGGGCCAACACGAGTCCACAAAATTTTTTTCTGTTAAGAAGGGGGTCCTCAGGTTTAGAAAGATTGGGAGCCACTGTTTTACAGGAGCGCATCAATGCTGTTGTTGCTTAATCATTCTTCTGTTCATTATTTCTGAAGCTTCTATGGGTATCCTTAATGGAAAAATCACACAGAGCTGTGAAGTAACTGTGGCTGATAAGAAAACAGTCATGGAGGAGCAAAGAGATGTTCTAAAAACTCCTCCAGCCCTCTGAGGTTGGAGGGAGACAGGGAAGAAAGGGGGGGGAAAAAAAAAAAAAAAAGAATGTGGAAACAGTGTCTGAAAATGAATTTTAAAAGGGATAGCCATGTTAGTCTAGTCCGGTGAAAAAACAAGGAGTTGTGTGGCACTTTAAAACTAACAGATTTATTTTTTGCATGAGCTTTCGTGGGAGAAGATCCCACTTCCTCAGATGCTTTGAAGATGGGTGAACTTACAGAAAGGAATGAAACTAAATAGGCAGGAGAGGAGGGAAAACCAGGAGTGAGTGATAGCAGATCACCAGCACATGTTGAAAGGCACAGAACAGCAAATGGATTTGGTAAAGTTGCTCATGAGGCTGCAGACTGAAATAATGCATGCTCATCTCCCCTGGGCAGTCGATACAGAACTGCTTTCCATGCCCTCCTCAGACTCCACCAACACAAGCCTACCAAACTTCTGCTTTGTCCTGTTACCCTGTTCACTCCAGCCTTTCAGACAGGTCCAGAACAATGGCTGGACTTGCATCCAGCTGTCATAGACCACATTGTCCATCACTACTCTCTCCCCTCAAGACCAACTGTTTGTGGTTTGTGTTGTGAATAATTATTTAATACTTGGCAAAAAATAAGAGTTTTATTTGTTTCTTGCACACGGTGGTTGCACCTCCATGTTGATACTTAGTGCAAGCTTGATAGCAGTCATGGTGTGGCACAGTGCTCTTTATAAAGATACCTTATTGGTGCTCATTGTCAAAATATACCTGAGGCCTTTCTGATTTGAATGGTTCCCTGTTGTGTCCCTGTAAAAGTTATTCCTAATGTGCTGTTGGACTCCACCTAGGGGGAAACATTTCAGAGACATTGTGGAGCACACAATAGGGGGCTATAAATGAGGAAAAGATTCCCATGGTTAAGTCTAACTGGCCATAAATACACCACCAGTGAGCTTTTGATCTACCAGATGCACATTCAGTGGTCATTTAGAACCTGCTCAAACTCTTATTGAAACACTTAGGGTTGCTGTCCATGTTGACTGAATAAGGCTTCATGGGACATGACAGTAAGGGGTAAGCTGGGTCTCCTGGTGATCCATGGGCAACAGTTGTACCATAGAGAAGTACTCCTTTCTGCTGATGTACTCTGTCACAAGATGATCAGAGCCAACATTGGGATATGCATGGCATCACCCTGCCACAGTAAAGGATGTCCATCACTACAAAGCCATCTGCTGTTTCCTACCTGGTGCTGAGACACTCAGTCCTTTGGAGCACAATGCAATTAACTGCCCTGCAGACTTGTGATAATGCAGCTCCAGTAGTCGGCTTCTGGACTCCAAACTAGCAAGCAACTGACTGGTAGCAGTTGAAGTTTCTGAGTTCCCCATGGCCACCTCCACGTGTTTCTCCACTGGAAGTGCAGCTCTCATTCTGGTGGCCTTGCATTGCGGGGCAGGGGTGTGAGCTGCACAGAATTACATGACGGTGGTTTTGTGCATTCAGAAGTTCTGCAAGCACGTCTCATCATCCCAGACCTGCATGATGCGATGCTAGTGCTGTGCTTGTTTCATGTGTCCAAGGTGGCAGTGCAACCACCATGTGTAGATGTTGTGTGAATGCAAACAGTAATCAGGTGCTGTTTGCATGGCACAGACCAGGTCAGGCACCTTAGATTCTAGTTCCTATTGGGAGCTCATGATATGCTGCATGACTAGCAGTGATGTTTTCAGAATACTACCATTGAGTAGTAAAGGGGCCATCCTTTTAGGAAAAATGGCTGGTGTTCAGGTAACTGGGGCCACTGGAGAAATGCTATGCAATGCAGTTCAAAACCAGTGGAATGATGGGACAGAAATAATTTCATCAAGTAACTCTGTCCCAGCACCCATGATGCAGTGTGATCTTCCCTGCCTTCCCACAACTCCTAGCAGCACAAAGTGGCAAGTTGCAGGGTGGGATGGGTGTTCACAGTGCATTTCTCTCACTGTTGACCGTAGAGCACCAAGTGTTGGTTGTGCTTTGGTGACACAATGAGGGCTTTGTGGACAGGCAGAAGCATAGTAATTGTAGAAATTTTGATCATTGCTGTCATAGGTATTGACAAAACTTTCTAGTGTAGACAAGGCCCTAGGCCTTGAAGAAAATACTCCTGAGTGATAACTTTTCCTGGCACTAATGCTTGTGTGGACAGAGCTGTGTCAGTGGGAGATGCTCTTGTGCTGATATAATCACCACTGCTTATTAGGTGGTTTTGTCAAATTGGTGGGTGAGTGCTTTCCTTTTCACATAACGTGGCTACACAAGCACCCTTATTGCTGCGAAGCTGTGCTGCTGTAAGTTTCTTACATGTAGGTTAACCATCAGTATCTAAAATAAAGTGGCAAGAGGAATTGAGGAAGACTTTGGAAACAAAATCTTAACCTGATTTTTTTAACGTCAGCTGGGTTTTATGTTTTATAAAATAAAACACCAGCCATGACAGTGAAGATAAGCTTGAATGGTTAGAGAGATGAAGCTTACTAGCAGTTTTCACTCACTGACAGGGTTTTTTGGCACCCTAGGTGCCTGTGATTTTTGGCCCCCCTCCCCCCAGTGGTGGCCTGGGCTGTGCAGGCTGGATGGTGGGTCCCCTGCCTCCCAGCCCCCTGTCACTTTCCTTCAGAGCCTGGGGGGTGCAGGGCCTGGGGCAATTGGCCTGTGTGGGGGTGCCCCTGTCCCCCCTGTGCTGGGGGGGGCTAGCCCAGAGGGGGCAGAGCTGACCAGTCCAGGAGCTGGGCTCTGCTCTTTCACCTTGCCCCCCCCCCCATCACGACAGCCAGCCCAGGGAAGGGATGGGATAGCGGAACTTGGCCTCTGAGCTGACCTGCTCTGCCCCTGGGCCAGCTGTTCCCTGTCCCAGGGGCGGGGCGAGCTGGCTCCATGCTCCCTCCTCCTGTTTCCTGCTGCCCTTCAACTCTGCGCTGAAAGCAGCTGGGAGGGGTGGGGGAAGAGCGTGGCCATGGGGGGCAGCAGGGAGGGCCGTGCGCTGCCTTGCTCATGGCAGGACAGCGTGGGGCTGGGGGCGATCGCCACTTAGTGCCCTGCACTGTTTCCCATGAGGTCTGAGTAGGTGTGCCACAGGACTTTTAGAAAAATAACTGGAAGAGTTCTGGATTGGCTCATGAATATTCATGAGTTCTTTCAGAAATTATATGGTGGTGCACCTCAAAATATTTAAAGCTGTCAAGGTGTGCCACAGCAGAGAAAGTTTTGGAACCACTGGCCTATGTCACCTCTGTGGTAGGACCAGCCCTGCTCATTGTATATCTGCAACTTTCAAGACTTCCCAAAATAGGAAACCACTATTCCAGGTAAAGGAAAGGGAATGCATCTTTGAATAGTTACATTAGTTCTAAAACTACTCAAAAATTTTTTTTTGATCTAAATGATAGATGATATTCTGTAATCACATGCATATAACTTCTGGCACTTGAATCTGAATTTGAACGGAAATACTTCACTATTTAAGAAGACCAAGATAATTTGGTCTTAAAATGTTTTAAAATGCGGTTGGCAGTGGATGGGGTTAAGGTCCTTTCCCAACCCATTTGGCACTTTTCCATTGTATGTATGTATGGTTGGTTGCGTATGTGAAAGCACTCTGTAATTTACTACCGTAATCTTTTTTGGTAAGATTCAGTGAAAAAAATACTCAGATGAAGGTATGTTTTTTTCCTCCTTGTAGCCTTATAATTGAATGATGCCCAATGGCAGCTCCTTGTTAGTTTTAACTTATAAGATTTAGAGGGAATCCTGTTTTGACAAGTGGTGTAATGTATAATCTGTCTCACTATGAAATCTGAAATTTGTCTAGCGTTTCAGAGAAACCTGGAACTGCTTCTGGGAACAGGATTTGGTGACATGGGGAGGCATTACGGAAAACTGTGGTGCTGCTGTAAGGTACACTACTTTTAAGAAGGTGATCTTCCCTGTGTGTGGTCATTCTTTCATCACATGACTTGGAATGGGTGCTGGTCTTATTAAATAATTGTAGTATGCTAACTGGTCTGTATACATCAATACCTTTAGGTTAGTAGTGTTCTCAAACACATCTTTATCCCCAGTCAGATTTACAGTGAAGTGCTTAAGCATTAAGCTAATTTGACAGTTGGGTCAAAAGTGATAACTTTGATTCAGTTTAGAGTTTATTTCTGGTGTGATTCACACTGTTTTTGGTTACAGATTGGCCTCATGTTCTGGTTAATCAGTTTTTAGGTCTGGAACATCTCAGTGAAAGAAAAGATGTCTTCCTCAGCACTCTGATTTCTTGTTACTAATTGAGGCTGTTTGTTAGACAATATCCTTAACTTACTTTAAAAAAAAAAAATTTACACCTGTATAACCAAGGTCAAACTGGGAGCAGGATTTACATACATTGCTGACCCCAAATCTGAGAGCAGCTGACTGATGGATGATGGACTTGTTAACTAGGTTCCACAGTACTTAGAAATGAAAGGGAACGGCTTGGATCATAGTCATAACAATAGGCTAACTTAAAAAGGTTGATAATGAATTGATTTGGAAATGGGGCTGATAAGTAGATCAACTGATCTACAATTTACCTTATGCATTTTTACTTGTTTTTCAGTACCAGGAAACTGGTTGATATTTTGAGTTGTTGAGCTGTTTCACTCAAACTGGCAAAGATTAAGTTGTTTAAAAAAAAAAATCAAAATATCAGTTTAAAAATTTGAACAATTTTATCACATCTCACACATCAACCTGTTTCTGGGAGTGTGAAAGGAAGTGTTGGTGCCTTTGTAGTGTAAAGATCATTATAAAACCGAAAAGAGAGTAAATGTGGACTGATGGTAAGAAATCATTTAATTGGTGAAATGACAGAGCCAAGAGAAGCCTGTTATGACTAAATGCTGTGGGATGAATGCCTGAAAAATGATGCCTATTAGATCTGACTACAGCTGTTTTAAGACCTATGTAAATTGCAGGTGAGGGAATATCTTCTATTCAGTGCTCATAGGTTTTTACAAAAGACTTTAGGTCAGGTAGAAAAACTGTTTTGGAAACCACATGTGTCTTCTGCAGCATCAGTTAAATACTTTCACTAGAACTTGTTCTGCTGGTGGGAAAAGTAGCAAGCTGTCACTAACAAGTATTAGATATTTCTGAAACAGTTGTAACTTTTAAAGAGGAAAATAGAGATTTTTGAGTGATGTATAAATAATCAGTTCTTTATAATACTCATTCAGCAGTGCAGAATGGAAGGGATAGCAAATTACAGTCTAGCTGCTGGCATTATTACAGGAAGAGAAATGATTAGCATTTGTGAACATACAGTGTTCATATTTTAGTTCCTTTTTGTAGTATTAACTCATAAGATTGACAACCAAGTTCTATAACTGACAAATTCTTGGTTGCACTGTCGAGGTGGTGGTACTCTTATTAATGTGTTAATAATGTATAAATGACTACCTGTTGCTTTTGTACGGAAGTGATATTGACTGTTTGGTTGGCCAACATGTATCTTAGTTCTTGGTTCTACATATACTGGTAGTTCCTTTTTTTTTTTTCTGTCTTGGGAGTAGTGGCGGTGCGTTTATGATAGCTAAAAATTTCCTTTTAACTTGAATGCTTTTTGCAACTACCTGACTAAACTTGCAGTTTCCACCATAAACAGGTCCTTGTTGTGCAAAGAGCCCTGCACGGGGCCAGTGTGCTCATGTAAAACAGAGCTCTGCATGAGTGTATGGGATCATTAGTGCCAGTGCCTCTTGTAGGAGGGGCATAAAACACTTTAAAGTTTAAGATTTGTACAAATCCTGTTAAATCAGATTCTCTAGCCTTGTCACTGTATGTATTTTGTGTCTGGTGCCTTCTTTCTTTCCACTTTGATTTTTGTCCTTCCATCCTAGCTCTAGGTTTTAAACTTTTAGTCTGTGTTTTAAGTTTTTGATATTTCTAATACTAGAAAAGCCAGTAACTCTTAAATAAAAAAGAACTTCTGGTAGGTTAGTGAATGTAAGAGGATAGGGGAGAAATTTGACCACAAAGGTTATCTGAGTTCATCCATACTGAGAGTATTTTGGGATGTTAATGAACTGCTTTAACTCTACTCCATGGCAGTTTGACATCAACTGATTCTCATTATTGGATTAGAGCTATCTCCTGAACTTTTAGGCTCACCTTATGTTTATAGAGTTTATTATAATAAAATCTATACCTTTGCATTGATATTTGTTATACCAATGTGGTGCTATTAAAATGAAAGGTAAAAATTTAAACAATTTTCTGGTAACTCTCTAGAATATAAACAGTGAGTCTTCTGGCATAAGATTTCTTGTTTGTGTTGCTGAACTAGACTAACATCTGCCCCTTTGGAACTTCTCTAGGATATGCTTGTCTGTGAAATTGTAGTGTCAGTTTTTACTTGGTTGCTAAAGCTTACTAGTGCTGAACAGTGTAGAATAGTGGGTTTCAAACTTTTTTCCCCTCTGGACCCAGTTGAAAATAATCATTTATGCCCATGACCCAGCAACTAAATCTTTGAGCAATGCATTCCAGTCTTTTAGCAGCAGCAGCAAGGGGTGCTGTGACCCCATGCCTGAGGATCTGTGGTCCAGTACTGGGTCCTGACCCTAAGTTTGACAACCACTGGTGTAGAAGATGAAGGGAGTTACTTCTGCTGCACTGATGTCCTTACCATGCAGGATATCTTCACACATGCAGTTGCAGCTTGGCTTATTGCAAAAGTTAACAGTAACGTCTAAAGAAAAAGAACTTGTACTCCAGGCTACTTCATTTCTTTTCAGTTAATGCAGGTGGCAGACAACCAACTTCCGGTGACAAAATAGTAGTGGTGTGCACTAGGGTTTTAGCCTACCCAGTGTTAACCATAAGTACCATGTGTTGGTTTTTCTTTCTGAAATAGAAGCATTTGTTTCATGGAACAACAATTAAGAACTGTAGTTGAAGGACTGTAGCAGGTTATGGAAGTGGTTAGTTGGCATCAGAGAAGAACTCAAAGCTAGTAATTTTAGATTAGTTTATATATGGAATACTAGGTTGGTGAAATATATTATTTAGTACTTTGATAGCTAGAGCTTTATTTTATGAGTGACACTTCAGTTAATTTTATAATTAGCCAGAAAATAAATTGTAATAACTTGTCAGTGTATAACTGGACATAATTTAGAAAAATGGGGCTTGGCAGTTCTGTTGCTGCCTTCTGATCTGGTTATTCTTGTATTCTGCTAGGCTTTAAAATCATATGTTGGTGTTTCTGACCTTAGGCTACTCCCTTTAGCTTTGCAGGTGCTTCAGTTCATTGAAGTAAGGAACCATGTTGAACCAGGCATAGTGAAAACAAGCTGCTGCATGTACCTCCAATGTATCTCAACTGTTACGCTTTCTGTTGTAAAACCATACTGAAGTAGAAACAAAATGTTGTCAGACTGAATTGTCTTGAATCCGGAATTGAAGGCTAAGCGCTCATAAGTAAATTCATTATATAACTGAATCCCTATTAGATGTTTTCTTTCAAGCCCAAAGCTATTGTGTGCTACCTGAAAGCTAGAGTAATTTTTAAAGTATTTTAGACACCCTCGGGGAAACAAATCTTTCCTCTGTCATCTGTTCTACAGTTAAGTAGCAAACAAACCTTAAGTTTTTTGCTGTTTACTCAATCCCAAGGAAACAGTAATTTAATATGCTAGTAACAGTTTGACAGCTAGTGTGATTTGCCTGTGTTACTTACACCAATTTGGACAGTTGGGCTTTTTACTTGCACTTCAGAAAGGACAGTAGGACTAGTAGCAGTTTTGGGGGACAATCTTCTCGTGCTGGAAGGGTACAGGACAGAGCTGAGGACCTGCTATTTTAACTGAATGTTAAGTTCTCCTGAGAATTTGCCTTGTTCTGAAGAAGTGGCCATGGTGAGGAGGCCATAGCTGAGTGAGTTGTGGGAGGAAGTAAACTGTTGCAAGGAGGTTTTGTGAGTGGTTAATGCCTCCCCTTTAGTTGTCTGCTGAAGGAACTACTAGTGGAAGCACCTACCAGTAGTAGTTGTGCTTAATGAATCTGCAGCTTTTGGTTTCTGTGCATTTGTCACAAATGTAGTAATGCAAGTTAGTGTATTTGAAGTAATTTATGAATGCAGAAATGTTGATTAAACACAGTTAGGAACCCCTGAGCTTTAGTCCCATCTGGAGTAGACCGCCTTCTCATTATGTAAATTAGTGCTTCTGAAATGAAGATAGAACTTTAGGGTGTGTGTGTGTGTGTGTGTGTGTTTTTGAGGATAAAAACCTGTTGTACACATTTGGTTCTGTATTACAGCAAAGTTTGGAATTACACTAGAACACCAAGCAAATGAATTCTTTCAAAAGAAGGAATGATGTGCCAGATAATTTCAACTTAGTCCTGGTAACAAAATAGCTTCTTTTCATAAGTGTTTTCAGGAATAGTAAAGAATGAGACCAGCTGTTTCATTGGGAACAATGTCACTGATGGATCAGAAAACTATGATCTGCTTTAGAGAAATTTTGGATCCTTCCCCTCACCCCCACTCCCCACCCCAGCAGCTGCAGACAAAATAACCCAATGGGGGCATGAATGAGATGAGAGGACAAAGACTTGGAGCATTTAATGATGAATTCAGCCAAGCTTTTTGGCCAGTGCTTGTGTTAAATTCTCTTGAGTTGCTCCATAAGGGTCTAATCCCAAATCATTGAAATGTATGGCTCTCTCAGTGATGTCAATGGGAAAGCAAGATAAAGGGAGGAAGGAAGTGCCTCTGAGTGAAGTGACAAGTTATACTGACATAAGTGGTAGTGTGTATGTAGCCTCAGTTTGCAGGTTAGGGATGATAGTGCAGGACCTCTCAGGTGGGATTGTTCAAAAACAAGAAGAAAAAAATCAGGGTTTTTCTGTGCTGCTCATTAAATTGAAAAGACAGCTGCAACTTTCTTGAACTGTTGTTTCACTTAATGTACATATCTAGAAATTAGACTTCATATATTTATAGCCAAGGTTCTAATATGTAATTGAGTGAAAATTAGATCTCATGTGGTATCTACAATATTGGAAATGCCTTTCTGTAACAGTCTATGTAAGTGGTTTGCAACATGTGGCCTGTGAGCCAAAAGTGGCCCACAGGGTCTTTCAGAGTGGTCCGCCACTCTCTTCCTGCTGGCTGCAAAAGGGAGCTGCTGCCTAAGGATCCTGTCACAGCGTGTTGCCATGGGACTAAAATACTGATGCAGGCTCCTTGCTGCCAAGGGGACTGGAAATAAGCTTTTCCCTCCCTCTGGCTGTAGCAAGGAAACAGAGCAATGAGCTCTGCCTGGGTCCTTTAGATGCTGGGATCCCTGCTGGAGTCAGAGGGAGGGGAGCACTGATCCTCTGTCCCCATGGCTGCAGAAGGGAGCCACTGCCTAAGGATCCAGATAGATGTTGTAGGACACATGTGGTATCTGTGTTGTAGCAAGGGGGGGGGTGATCCAGGACCCCTTCCTTCTGGCTGCAGTAGGGAGGAGATTGGCTGTTGGTAGAGACTGGTGGCCCTTCAGGGTTGTAAAAATACCTGTGGCCCTTGAGCCAAAAGGTTGGGAGCCACTGGTCTGCTCAGTACCTAGGTCTTACAACCTGTCGTGAAAGTCCATCATCTTCAGTCACCTTGTGCTAGCAGTACAGTAAATTCCAGAAATCAGTCTTCCACTGAGAATGGTTTCAATAGTCTTTAAATATGGGAACCCCTACTGAAGATATACCAGAGTGAAAAGTAGAGCCATTCTCTAAACAGGGGGGACCCGTTACTGCGCACGGAACTGGTTAATGTGTGGTAACCAGATGTCCCCCAAAGGCCCCACAGTAACGCACGGGTCCTGTTAACACACCTTGCGTAAATGGGACCATGCACATCTTTGCCCTGGCCCTGCTTCTGTGCTGGGGTCCAAGCTGGCCTCAGGCGCCTGCTGCCACCAGCCTGGCCCCAGATCCCTGGCTGGGGACATGGCAGGGAGCGGCGGCCGCAGGCGGCCAGACCTAGAACTGGGCTGGAAGTGGCCACTGCCGCTCTCTGCCATGTCCCTGGCTGTGGATCCAGGGCCATGCTGGCAGCAGCAGGTGCCTGAGGCCGGCTCGGACCCCAGCACAGAAGCAGGGCTGGGGGCATGGCCTTCTGGTCTCACTTACATGTGGGCAGTTTACGTGCGGTCGCTGGGAACTTGTCCCCCGACTCCCGAGCGTAAACCAGTCCCCACTGTATAACTTGAGAAATCAAAAGCAAGCATTTCTGTGTGGTTTAAAACCCTGACGTGGTGTAAGAGAAACTACTTTCATAACAGTATTCTAATATAGTGGTTCCCAACCTTTTCTCTGCTGTGGCACACCTTGATACCTTTTATTTTGAGGCACGTCACTGTATGGTTGCCAAATGAACTTATGAATATTTGAGCCAATCCAGAACTCTCTAGCTTTCCAAAAAATTCTGTGGCACATTTACTCAGCCACAGCCCACTGGTTGGGAAACACTGTTCTAATGTGTACCTCTGCTTCTTATGATATGCTCAATTAATCAAATCACCTGTAGCACTTCATTGGCACAGCTGCTGTGCTTAGGTGAAGATGCTTGTGGCAGCGGGAGGTCTTCTTTCAGCCTGGCTAATCTGTGCCTGCGAGAGGCAGTAGTTGTATTGATGGGAGAAGCCCTCCCTCTGACACAGTGCTGTCTATGCAAGGGAGTGGGTAAGATCTGTATGTGTTGCTGAGTGTGTCAATTTTGCACATCTCTGAGCAATGTGATGACACCAGTATAATCTGTGGTGCAGACCTGGCCTGAGTGATTTCCGAGGGAAGATGAGTATTTTGTTAAGAGTAGTGAGTGAAGGTATAGGGTAGCTGCTGCCCTTGAGTGCAGAAATGAGAATATATTTTGCCACTGTAAACTTCATATGCCTGAGAAGGGCAAATGCTGCCCCAATGAGGGCATAACTGTTCCTGATACATTGTAATGTTTGATTATTATGTGCCTTAGGGAAAGGATGTATAGTGGTGTGTTAATTGAACGTAGTTGGAAGTCATCCTGAACAATGCTGAATTTTATGTAACACGGTTGAGAGCAGAGACAACATTGAACCTGCCTTGTCATTGTTTTCCTGTTAAAGCACTATGCCTTCTGAGACTGTGTGAGATGGAGCAACACGTTTATAATATACTTGTTGAAAACTCTCAGTGAACATTTTTAGAGAGATTCAGGTGCCTAACTCTCATTGAGTTATGTGGGAATTGAATGTCTCTTGAGTTTGTAGTACCAGGGTCAGTCTGTCTCTAATGGCTACCAATCAGAGCATCTCAAAATGTGCTCTCACATTTCAGAGCTGCAAAAGAAGAAAATAAGGTTGGGAATGTGTTTCTAGGAATTCAGCAGGCTGGTTTTAGTGACAGTTTTGTAGGCAGATCAAAATGTGTGAACACAAACATTTCATAGTGTAGGCTAAGATTTCAGACCTTTTTGCCTTAGTGCTTAAATCTGTGGAAGCGTGCATCTGTCAGTCTCAATTTGTGTGCGTTGTGCTAGTGGTGAATGTTACAAACCTTCTGCAAATAGAGAAATTTATAACAGATACTTAAGTTGGCAACACTGATCCTAAGAATACTTAAATACACTCTATTACTTAGGAGGGGGACCAAATGGGTCAGCAAATTCTTGACTGTTTAATACGGTAACCACTGATGCATGCCAGTTCTTGGTGGTTCATGGAATAATTTTTTTTGAGGCCTTCAAGAGGCTCTTGCTCCCCCCCACACCCCCAAAGGCAGCAATTAAAAATATCCTCTTCCTGTTGACTTAAAAACATAAGTATTGTTACTAGAGGTGAGTGCTTAGATTTCAATTTTCTGTCAACTTTCATGCACCCTTCATTGAAAGCTTGTGAATTAGAAGTCTTTTCCGGCCAATTAATGTGGGACTCGTACTCTACAAAGTTGATCAGAAGAACAATCCTCTGACGAATCACTTCTGAGCTAAATTCAGAGCAGCCCCAGTGACATAAGGTATGATTTACAATATAGTAGTCAGTCAGTTATTTTTCTTTTAAGTTACTCAACTCATCATGCTTGTTAATAAAAACCCAGGGAAACCACTCCCATTTTGGAAAGCTTACAGGGGGTCCATAAATTCACCTCATGGCTCTTGACTTACCGTTCACAGCAAAGTACTTCAGATGCTTATAAAATGGCCAGGGACCACTTAAAAAATATAGAGTACTGTACCCTGTGGAAGATAATTGAATGGATATGTACTATTCAAATGAGTATCCTAAAAGCCTGGCAGCTTCTGGAACCATAACGGGAATTGGAACACACTTTTAACTTAAAATGAAGGCTGTTCCACTGTCAACGGCTTAGTGAAATTGCTTCTCTAGTAGAGAGCACTGGAAAACAGTGAATTAATGCAGTTACTGAGATGAACACCAGATGAGTACCATGGAGACTTAAAAGTTAAATGACTTCATTAGCTTTTTAAGAGTTTTAAGATGGGAACCAGTAACTGTAAAAACCTGTACAATCAGTTTAATTTACGTAGGTCTACCTGGAAAAAAAACAAAAACAAAAACTTGGTACATTACTGTAAGAACAATCTGTGCTTATGTTTGGAAGCTCATGGTATTGACCTAGAAAGCTGACCTACAAATGCAGATTGAGGATTTGCAGCAAAAATATTTTCAAGAATAATTATGCCAGAGGGATTTGGAGTCTTTAGCGAAGTGCATTTACATTCTAGAAAGGTGACTAAGGGCTAAACTTTGCTCAGTTCTTTGGATTGCTGAAATTGATATTTGTTCTCTTGTTTCTTATTTCTGGTAAGATTGGAAAAGTACAACTGAGATGGAGTTTTTCTTGTACAGTAACTAAATTTATGGTATTCCAAATGCTTAAATCTGTCCAGAACACTGAAAGCAGTATGAATGGGTGCCAGCATGTACCTAACCTGGCCTACAAAATATTTATATGTGATTTAAGAAAAAGTAACTTCAGCTTCACTAATGGTTCTCAAAGTGAATTTTTGGCAGGTGCTTGAGGAGATTGGATATGTATATGAAATATTATCAAAAGAGACAAATAGTGCTCAATGCTAGTTTTAAATAGCTTTTTTTGGAGCAAAGTTAGAGAAATAAATGGAACAAAAAAAGGGAATACTCTTCCATAAAAAGGAAAATGAGAACAAGTGTATTTCTCCTAGCCTCGACTTCTTGGCCTTTCCTTCAGTGTTGTCCTTTGGCTTCTTCAGCATTCCTGTGCTTCACCATTCCAATCCTGTGAGTTCCACTCAGTAAAACTCAGTTTGGGATGTCCCCAGGGCAGAATTAGGATTACCTTGAATAGTAGAATTGAGTGGTAAGACAGTTGAGAAGGGTAACATTTAGCAATTGCAGAGGTTTGCTGTGTACGTGTTAAATGATTTAGCAGGCCAGTTGATTTCAGGGCTTATCAAGCTCTTCAATATACAGTGTCTTTATTATCCCCAGTGTTGTAATGGTCCTTCACTAGATCCACTAACGCTGATCTAAAGCCATTCTGCCTGATGAATTTGCTGTTAGTTAACATTAAAAATAAAACCAAAAAACATAAAAAGGGTCAAAAAAATCTGCCCTGGCTGTTCCTAATAAGAGTTTCAGACTCAGACGTTTAAGTATTGGGGGGGGGAAAATGAACTGAAACAATTTAGATGAAACTTCACAAATTTGTCATGCGGACAAAATGCTATAAAACTACTGAAGTTTTTGTGTCAAATAAGCATTTTTTTCTTTAACTGGTTTTATTTACCTAGGTTTTGCAGTGTACTCTGTTTGACACAAATTGCTACAACAGAGAGAGATTAAAAATGGCTCTGTCTGATGATGGTCTCTTAATGGCACTTTTCATGTAACTTTCATAGTAATCACTGGAATGACTTAAAAAAAAAAAAGTTCCTTGAATAATTTCTCTCAGGTCTTACTGAGCCATTCAAGCATAACAAAAACAGGCTCAGATTAATTTTGCATTGAATTATGACCAGTTAGAAGGACAAAGTCACTCCTGTGTAGAGCACTAGTACAAGTCTATAAAATATTTACGGCCCAATTTAGAAGTCCAAGTGAAACTGACATGTAACATACGTGCACCATGTGATTGTCCTCTGCTGCAGAATGAATTGCAATCAAAATCATCTCTGATTCAGTGGAATGCCATTCTTGTGTCACTGAAACAATTTTTAGCTTACAAAACCTTAAGTATTGGCAACAAATGCATACTTGTACATTGTAGGAAGCTAAACAACATGGTTTGAGAAATGAAAAACTTAAAACCACCATAAGAAACACTGGATGCTTGCTTCTGTGCTATGCTTGAGATGGACTAAATATAAAGCTGTTGAGGCTTTTACCGGTATATAGAATTTGCTTTTTTTAAATCAGGACATGGATGTACTAAGGTATTCCTTTATAGTTGGAACTGGCATAAATGAAAGTAGCAGGGCCATGATTTTCTGGTAAGGACAAATTCTTACCTTACCAGGAAAACTAGATTGCGGTAAACACAAAGAAAATAAGTTGCATGTTATTTCTTAGTTAGCTGAATTCTTAATATTGGGAAAGAGCTCAGTGTTATAAAACAGAAGTTCATCTGAGGATGTTCTAAATGTTGGTTCATTACTAGGATGTGCATGAGGATAACTGCTTTTCTGTACATTGTTTTGTCTGTGATCCCGTTATTGAATGCAGGGGAAAAATCATTTCAAGTGACCTGACAGCTTAGTTTGCCATCTTTTAATAAAGAGTTTATATTGTGGTTTCTACCTTATATTCACCAGAATATTTTGGAAGGTATTGCAAGGACTGATTACAGTGGAAAATTTAGGTTTTTTTTAGAATATTGCACATGTGATGGATTTCTTAAAAGGCACTAACTTGTGCTCAGCGCTGCTCTGAAAAATGTTTCTGAAAAACAGTTGGGAGTGTGAGCTGAAGTTGTGGTTTATGAGAACAGGCTTTGATGCTACTTGTTTCTCTTTTTCAGATGAAGGTGTTAAAACTTGGTTGGAAAAAATTGAAAGGGATTTTAAATGCTTTTTGAGTACTGTTAGATTTTGTATAGAGAACACTAAACTATAGTTCTCTGGTTCATAGGTAGGGGTAAGTATGCTAGTTCAGTATAATTTGTTAGTGAGATAGGATGCTGCCAGTCAGTCACGCATTCCCTTGCATGTTAATCTGAGTGTTGCATCAACACTATGGCATGCTTTTATTTGGTAGCAGTTGTTAATTTATTTCTGCCAGGAAGGGGTGGATAAAAAGTATTAATATAAAACCAGATGCAAATATTAGTATGTGTTCAGTTACCAAGCAAGTACTGTCAAGTACTTCTGTGAGCTTTGCTGCTCTGGCTCCTGTCTGAACACCACTGTTAGGGGTATTGCTAACGGTGCTCGGAGATCTAGGCTGCTGTCTAAATCTGCAGCTTCAACATGGCTGGGAGCTACATTTTCTTTAGAGAAAAAGCACAGTATTTTAAAAGGTTACTTTAAGATGGACTGGCACAGTCTCCACATACTTCATGCCCATCTGTGGAATGTGAATTGGCACGAGGCTCCATTTGGATTTGTTTCGGTCTCTGAGATGTAACCCTGAAGTCATGCTGCTAAAACTGCTGCAGTTTAATTTTTGATTAAGAATTACAGTTGCAATTTTTTTCAAACAAAAAGTATGGGACTTGGCAATTCCATGCCGTGTTTTTGATGATTTACCATCTCTGCATACCGTATGATTTTGATTTAAAGTGAGAAAGGACATCATAATGGGGTGGTTTTGAAATGCTGTATGTTTATGGCAGATGGGGAATGATAATCCAATGGCTTACTCCTAAACATACATATTGACGTTCATTCAAAATGAAATGTAGGTTTTTTTTTAAGGGCAACATTTTACAAAATAACTACCTTTGCAGCTGGTATCAAACTGAGAGGTGTTGGTTTTTCCTAAGGTAGTAATAACTTTTTTTGGTGGATTTGTAAGCACTTGGGTCACTGCTGACATCTCACCTGCTGTTTCTCCTGTTCCGAAATGTGGTAATGTACTTATGCTCTTGGGTACTAAATATAGGTAATTTATGTATACTCTTGTTAACGAAGAGAAAGCTAGGATGAAGGAAAAACTGGCTTTTTTTTTTTTTTTTTACTGTTAGAGGGAAAGCATTCTAATCTTACTAAGAAATATAAAAATGGAAAGTTCAACACGCCTCCATGTTTGGATGTGGAAGAAACCTAGAGTTTGATTCTAGATAAAACTTAATGTTCTGCACAGGAGCAGTATTTCTTCCAATCTGTTTAATAGACCCCAATAATCCTGTCGTTGGAAGGACAATGATGTTCATAGTTATCAATTAGTTCTTTGTGCCACAGTTTATTCATTCATTCCTTTCTGATGTAGCAACAGAATGTTTGGTCTATGACAGTAAACAGCACTTGCTTGTTTGCAAAAACAGGTGTAATCTCATGTTAATGTATTTAATCTTGTATACTTGAGCAAATGAATTGAAATCAGGTGAGAGACAGTTTGTTTCCATACCACCCCTAGTCTGAGTGCTAGAAAAATCCGTATAGTTCTCTAACTATATAAATACTGCAACCTATTAGAGTCAAAATGAAAACTCATAGACAAGCTCCTCATACCCCCAAACAATATTTAGGACAGGACTTGACAAAAAGGTCTCCCTGGTAGGTCCAGGAGTTCTATTTTTGGTTTCCAAAGGGCACTCCTCTGCTGCATTTCCTCAGCAGAGCTAGGTGCCAGGCTACAAATCCTGGTCATCATGGTTACCTGGTGCCTTGGATTTATAAAGCTCTGATTTAGGACACAGCTATTTTGGAAATGCTTACTGTATTTTACCAAAGAAGCTTGCAGCCTGTGGGAGCAAATTAAATATACCTGCTGTCTTTATGGTGCTTTGGTGGACACACTTCATTGATTTGTTTGATCAGTGGGGATTTTATGCTGACTTTGTTTCTAGGAGCGCAAGTTAAAGAATTTTGGTACTGCCACTGAGCATGTTCCTTCCATTTTAGACTTAACTTCAAGAAAAACTATGGCTCACAAATCCTAAAATGTAAGTGTAAAATTGCACAGTCTTGATTTAATCTTGTGCTTCTCAATGTGCTAAAATTGCTTATTTGACTGTTTTCAGGAATCATTTTGAGGGCTAAAACTATGTGTAGAAAATAGGAAAAGGCCCCCCCCTCCTTCCCTCCTTAGAGAAAGAGAGCAAAAATAAATGGCTAAAATGAGAGAGAAAAATAGATGCAGACTTTATGTAGCTGATACTTTAATTTTAGCTTTCATAGGGTGACTCCTTCAGAGACCGAAGAGACCATTATGATCATTTAATCCGACCTGTATAAAGCAGGTCATGGAACTTCTTCAAGACAATCCCACAGCATGTTTCTAGAAAAATATCTAGTCTTGATTTAAATATTGCTAGTGACATAAAGCCCACCTTGACTCTTGGTGAACTGTTCCGATGTTATCACCCATTAAAAATTTAGGCTTTATTTCCAGTTTGAATTTGTCTAGCTTCAATTTCCAGTCAGTGGATCATGTTATACCTTTCTCTGCTAGGCTGAAGAGTCCATTATTTGTTTCCCATGTAGGTTTATATATTTAAATCAGGTCATTCCTTAACTTTCCCTTTGTTAAGATAGATTGAGATTCTTTAGTAAGGCATGTTTTCTGATCCTGTAGTCATTGTTGCGGCTCTTCCCTGAACCCTTTCCAATTTATCTGTATTTTTCTTGAATTGTGGGAACCAGAACTGGACACACTAATCCCTAACACCCATACTGAGCTACATAAATTTTATTACTCTTTGTTAATTCAGTCATTTATCAGCTAGTGTTATCTTGCCCATGTCAGACTGACAGGTCAGTAATTGTCTGGGCCATACTATTTAAAATACTATAATATTTGTGTTGATACAGGTTTTACGTAGAATGTAAATGTTTTTGCTGGTTTTATTGTTGCCTTGCCTCCTTGGAAGTACATTGATATAGTGTCCTCCTTACTGTGAAATGTTGGCACTGGGGACGAAAAGTGTGTTACACTAACATGAGGAATGTTTCAGTACTAGGAAGTAAATGTCATGGAGTTTCAGCTAGGAAAGCTTTTGACCTTTTAAAGATACTTTCAAAAATATATCTTTGACAAGTCTGGAATGTTGTCATGAGGTAGCTAGACAAAAGGAAGTGCACACAAACAGGAAGACTTGGCTGACCTTGGCAGAAACTCAGTGTTTAGTGACCCAGCTGTAATTTGATTGTTTAGAACAATGAATCTGGGAATTCAGCTTCTAGTGTTCATGCTGGCCTTGTGCCACAGGTACTGTAAGGAAGAGTACCCTTTTGACTTAATAAACAGCTAATAATGCTAATTCTTAGTAAAAATATGAAATTAATACAGTGCTTGGCAAAACTGGTGCCCAGCTAAGTGCCCAGCTTCTCAGCAAAGTGCATAGCTGGGATGCCTTCTGTCGCTGAAAAACTGCAGTTGAGCAAAAGAGCCCTGCCACTGGTATGCTGCTGAATCTGCCAGGTGCTGGGTAAAAGTGGTGGTGGTTTTATTTGTGGGCGTATGGGGTGCTCCTGAGCTAGGTGCCAGGTTACAAACCACGGGCCCCATGACCTGGGACTCGGGAGTTTGTCAAGCCCTGAATTAATCATACTCCAGCATGCTTAGGCAGGTGGGTTGTCGTCATGGATTACTGGTTTTAAAAGTGTGCTTCACAAAGGCCTCTTGATATTGACATACCTGCACAAGGATTTGCTGAACTATTTGTAAATTTACAGATTTGCATGTGCGTGTGCGTTTGTTCTAATTGGGACTTCAGTTTAGGTTGGAAAATGAATTAGCATTCTCATAACTAATCTAGGTCAGTTCTCTAGGTTGAATAGGAATGATGCATCTAAATTCAATGATGTTAGGCATGAAACAAATTTGCTAAATGACACGATTCTAAGTTTTGCTGGACAGTTGCCATAAGCCATTTGTGAACTAAAAAAAATAAGCTGCATTATTATACCTGTATCTGTTCATAACGATTTTTGAGAAGAGTCCTTTGTAGCAGAATCATGACCTTTGGTCGACATTTACAAAATCAGCCCACAAATCACTAGTGATCTCTTATGCACGTGGTGGGGGTCAAATGTTATGAATACTTGTCCTTGACTCAACTTGCCCAAAAGGGGTTCTAAGACAACTAGGGATGCATAACTGTTTATATTGTACATGTAAGCAGTTGCAGTTAGTACCACAATGATGGTGGTAGTAAAAAAACAAAAACAAAAAAACCCACCTCATGCTAGAGGGGGCGTGGTCCTCATGGTAGGCAATGTTGAGAATTCTTGTCTTAAGTGATATGCCAGTCATGTGATCAGATGACATCAGATCATTGTGGTGAGTTTTAAATGGAGGGCAATGTTGAATTCCATTTTAAGATTGTAGCTTCAAAACTTTTTAGCAACTGTTAGACTGTGTGGTTTAATCTTTATTTACACAAAGTGAAGGAACTCAGCCCATCAAAGGACAAAGTTAATGCACAATTTTATAATAGCTGGCATGAGTCATCTTGGCTGAATGAGTGAACACTGGGGAATAGTCTTAACAGTGGCAGAGCACTTTTGAATTGCATCCGAAAACTTTTAAATGGATTTTCGTTCTCTCCTCAAGAAACTAAAGAAAAACAACGTTGACTTGGTTTATCTAGGGAGCTTGAAGTAATTGGAGACTACAGATATTCAGCAATACTAGCTTGTTTAACATAGTTTGTTTTAGCAAAGACTTAACCAACTTGAAAAACTGTGAGCACAGACTCTGTGCACTGCCTTCTCTTTGATATCCCGGGGAGTAAACATTTATTTGAGACTATGCATGAGTGCTCTTTGTAGCAGTAATGCATTGCTTCCTCCTCCTACCTGCCCCTGTGAAATGCTGAAAGACTTGAACATACATTAAGATTAAAACTATTTAATCAGTTCAATTGTAAATGAATAATCATAGCACACTGAAACAGAGTCCTGTGGTCCTGTTGTCTTTGCATGCTTCTCATGAAGTGGGATTATGCCTGGGGCAGGGTGGGAGAGTGGCCCTAGGCCACACCTCAGGGACAGCCCTGAACACAGCTACCCCCCTCCCCCGAGCTTGTCATGGCACACTGAAAATTCAGCCTTTCTCCTGTTTGGAGTGGTTCTTAAATTGTTTTCTTTGTTTTAAACAACTTTTTGCTTTTTCCCAAATATTCTATCCCAGTGGTTTAGTTTCATATCTTGTACTGATGCAGTGTTCAAGACAGTAAAAAGAAAATGTGGTGATGGTGGCTAAGACAAGTGATAGGAAGAAGGAATACAAGTATGAAAAAGACTTGCTTTTTTTAGGATTTGATCAGGAAGTAGGCTTCATGTTTCAGTGTAAATAAACTGTGTAATGTACTAATCACAGTTCAGAGGCAGTTGCAGGAACAGTGGACTAATGTACTAGCCTCTTTTTCAGAACTGTGAAAATTGAAAGTTTGGCCTCAGTCCAGTCCAAGTGGCAGTTGTTAACACCACATTGTTTAACATAATGATAGCTTTTGTTCTTAATCTAGGAGGTTGAGTACTGGAATGGGAGAGCTGGGATGCAGTATTGCCAGCCTCAAACCCCAGAATGGGTCATATCACCCCCCCCCATCATCAGTTGGATCCACAAGGTCTTGAGACCCTGGGACCAAAATCAACCTGTCTCTATCTTTTAGACTTTCCACCTATCCCTGTGTTGTCCATTCTCCGAAATGTATTGGGTAAGGTGATTTGTAGCTCCACTGTAGGCTCACCGAAATATTGGTTCATCCCTTGCCCCGCATTTGGTCTTCTTCCACAGTCCCCTTATCTTTTAGCCCTGAAGCTACAGTCCTGTATATCTTCAGGTAATTGCAGCAGATCCATGGGTAACTGCAGACCTGTTGCTGAGGATTGACCTATGGATGTGGAGTCTATTCTTATCTGCTTACAGTGCAATCTGTAGCTGCAGCTCCTGGGTTGATCTGTGTCAGCAGCACACAGGGGAACAAGGAGGCACTCCAGCCGGTCCTAGCTCAGCTCTGATTGTGGTCTGGCAGCCAATCAGAGTTGCAGTCTGGGGCTTGGAGAGTCAATGCTCACTGTCACCTCCTTTGATTGGCTCATTCCCCATGACTTCCCTTCCCACTTCTGCCTTTTCTTGTTTGCAGTTCTCATGCCATGCTGTCAATCAGGGATTTCATTGGTGGCCAGGGAAATCTGATAGCATAGTGTGCAAACTACAAACAAGAAAAAGAAAGTGGGTGGGACCCATGTGGGGAATTAGTCAGTCAAAGGCTGAAATGTTGACTGTGAGCCTATGCTTGGTTGTGGGTGCTGTTACAGATGTAGCTAAAACCTGGCATGCAGATTGCAGACTGGATCGATGCTGTCACTGAGCAGATGTGGATCAAATGCAGCTCACATTTTTGTATCCGCGCAGGGCTCTACCTGAAGCCTCACCACCGAGCTTCTTAGAGTTCTTTACTTTTTCGCACAGGCTGGGCGAGCAGCCGCAGCAGAATCCCCTCCCTTTTTCCAGGCATTGAACAGGGCAGTTCCAGGTCTCCCCCGCCCCAAGTTTGGTGGTTGTAGGAGGGAGGAGCAGATATGCTGCTCTGTAGGCTTTTCTCACAGGAGAGATGTGCTTCCTCCTCCCCATGTCCTCTGATTATGGCAAGTGGAAGGGAAGGAGGGAATGGAATTGTACTGAGCTGCTGGACTCTTCTTCCTTTGCTTCCTGTGAGAATGATTTACAGAGTGGAGAGGCTCTGGCTCACCTTCAGCAGGGCCGACCTTCACAAGGAGGTTGGAGTTTGTCATCTGGAGACCAGCCGCAGTCCTGTCTGAAATCTCAGCACTCATGAGGAAATCACTAGAGCCAGGCACTGTTACAGGATTTGAGAGCATTGCCAAAGCAGTGTGGCAAACCATGTTCAGCTTTTGCTGGCATTAAAACTATTAATGCTTGCTTTAGCAGCACTAAGATGATCAGATGTGCTTTCAGAAATGGGACCAATATCATTCAAATAAATTGAGAATTGGCTGAAGAAAGTAACCTTTGAGCTGTAAACAGATGGTAAAAGGTGATTGCATTTATTGTATTGAGTTCTACGAAATGTCTGTGGGTAAAAGGGATCTTGTTAGCTTTTCTGTGGAGTACATTTTCAAGAAAGTATTAACTTGCAAAACAGTAATTTTGCTGTTCATTTCCCAAGCTGTTTTTTGAAAAGACATTCTTTAAAATTTAAAGATTCACTAAGACCATAGAATCATAGATAAAAGTACCCAGTATATTGGTATTTAGATGTGTTGATGAGAAGGGCCTGGGTTCAGTTCCCAGGGGGTTGGACTCGATGATCTCGTGAGGTCCCTTCCAGCCCTATGATTTGATTTGAAGTTGATTTGAAGTTGAGATAATTGAAGTACTTGCATGGCCTTTCTCATAGAAAGTACAATGGGGAATTGTTACCCACCTTCTGTAAGGAGTCACCTGCTAGCATAGCAGAGGCCCAAGCGGCATGTTTTCCCTTCTGCTCTCCAGACTAAAGGATTTCCAGTAGTATTTGTTAGGATTACTCATTTAAGTTTAAAATACATGAATTAGAAATTGTAAGGTCTTACCCTAAATTGGAGTTAGAAGTTTCATTCCAGTGAGATGGAAGATTCATTCAATTGCATAGTACAACAGAAGAAAGTGTGGAATCTTGATGGATTTGATCTTACCTCAAAGCAAAAGCAAATCCTCTTAGGTAATTAGCTAATACTTCCAGCCAACCCTGACCTAACCTCTGTTTCTAGAAAAATGTTTAGATGAGATTTTAACATTTTTCTGAGGATTGAATGCATCTACAAGAGCTTGTTTAATGCAATTTAGAACACTCAATGCATTAGTTAAAAATACTATAGCTTGTGCAGATCAAAATACTACTTTAGTTATACTCCACATTCAACTCAAGTGGCTGACAGACTGTTACTTTCTCATGTTTCCTTCTTGGTGCGTATTGAGTAGATAGATGCTACTTTCCAGCAGTAAAATGCATTTTCATCTGTCCTTTTGTGTGATCTGATTAAACAGCCATGCCTACTAAAATCAGATAACTTTTCCTTCTGCTGCGGAGGTATCCTCTAGTTTCTGTCTCTCCAGGGGCATTACACTGGTAGCAACCAGCTCAGGTGTTTATTTCATGCATCATCTTGTGAACCAGTGACCAATACTGTCTTTAATGTGTGGGTTTTTCTCTGCTGTCCAGGTTAGCCTCTGATTAGTGTCATATTCCTCATAAGATTAAAGCATTTCAGAATAAATTTTTTCCTTACATCTCACTTCATCTTAATCTGCCAGTTTTCATAGGTGTGTGTTGTGTGAACATGTCCATGTATTTTTGGCTAAATAACCTAACGTGGAAACATATAAACTAAAGATGGAAAATAACATTTTTAATAATCTCTGAAGGAAAGATGTCATTCTGCATAAGCTTCAGCGACTGAATTGATAACTTCCAAAGGGATAAACGTGTTAGTCTAGTCCAGCAAAAAAACAAAACAAAAACAAGGAGTCGCGTGGCACGTAAAGACTATTAGTCTTTAATTGCCATGCAACTCGTTTTTCTTGCTGAATTGATAACATTGAAGATCATTTTGCTCTTGTACTATTGGTTTGTATGTAGGTGTTTGTGGCCTCAGTATGGCACTCGTCTATAAATAAGCATCAGGAGTTCACTGCAGTTTCTATGAGGGATCAGAGATGTGAAAGTGAAATCTTTACTTCTCATGTGATTGAAAAATAGGAAAATCTAGTATGCTTGCAGTAAATCGTGGTGTGAACTGAACAGAATAATTATGGTGCTATAAACCATAGATAAAGACAAGCGGGGATTCTTGTCTAGGTACTGCAAATGAAGAGTAAATGGAATACCTCTCAATAGCAAATTTAAAATGGGCATTTCAGGAAAACAGAGTGGTGTTTCCATTTCTTCAAATCAGCATAGGCATTTTATTTTGCTTGATGACAGCTTTAATTATCGCAGTCCTCATAGGCTCTAAAATGCTGCCCCCTTCTGGTTACTTCTGTATTTCTGCATTTTTTGAGCAATAGAATGATAGAAAATACATACAAATTCATTAGTCTTTTAAGTGCCACTAGACTACTTTGTTTTTGCTGAACTAGGCTCTCATGGCTACCCCGTTAGAATGAAGATAGATAGCTATAGCTAAGTAAATAGCATTTAAGATATGTTTAAGTGGTGGTTTTATGAGGGGAGATTCTGCAATAGGCTCTTTAAAATCTTTACTTCTAGAATTAAGAACAAGTAAAGGATCTCCTTTTTCCTATTGAGAGAAATGTGGGCATACTGGCTATTATGCATTGCTGTATAGTAGTGATCCTGAGATAATTTTGAAATGAGCTACTGCAGAATGTGGTGTGAAAACATTTGCTTGGATATGACTTTTTAAATTTTTGCTCCATTTTACTGTCTGATAATCACAGCTTGACTTTTTTGCTCCTGTTTTTTCCTGTTTGTATATCACATACTTTAAAATGTTAAACTTAACTGGCAGCACAAAGAAACCACTTTCATTAATTTTTTTAAAAAGGAACCTGTGTAGTATTTTTAAAAGGAGTCATAACTGGGGTAAGGAGAGCACCGTGCAACTAGATTTAAATATAGGAGATGCATATTGGAGTGTAGCAGAAACTTTTGGTTTCTGTCATGGAGAAAAATCCCTTCATTTTCCTTTAAGTCATTTGATGTTTAACTCCTATTACTAATGCACATACTATTAAAATGTGACCGTTCCTAAAACTGGTGGTGGTGGTAATGAGTATTTGCTCCTAAGCAAGTGTGTACTATATGACAACTCATTGGTTAGAATTTAAAGCCACATTTATCCATGCTCTGATACCAATGCAAAAGCAGGAAGAAAGGTAAAAATACATGACTTTATAAATTTTAATAATATGCTGTCAGAAACATTAATTCATAACTAAATTTAGGTTATTGATTAAAAATGTAGGAAATAGAACAAACCAAACATTCTAAGAGACCTTAACTTTTGAAATACAAACAGTGCTTAAAAACAAGTGCCTTGTATTTCTCTAACAGTATTCACAATATGAATTTTCTAGTTGGTTAGCCCAATATGAGTACTACTGATAAAATAGAAGTAAAATGAACAATTGACCCATTGTCAAAGGTCGGTGAAATGCTAAGTTAATGGTGAAAAAACATACCTTAATTATTAATTCTTTAAGTAATCTAAGGTGTTACTTAAATTGGTATGCAGGAAATGAAAAATATTGTATGCATTCATAACATGGAAAGTCTGCAGCATTTCCAGGATTTATAAAATTAATACAGTGATGATATGATACATACTTAAGATGTAATTGTTGGGAAGCTGTTGCAGTTTGGGGTTAGCATACAAAGGAAAAATAGAAAATCAGCATTTCGGGAAGATGTTTCTGTCCTAAAATGCAATGCTTACTCAACTCTGACCCAGCTAGTGTTTCTGTTCTTTACATGTATCTTGCGTGTAGAAGTGTCAGTTGGTGTTAATTTACAGCCCTTAGGAATAAGAGCTGTAAAACAGCTGTGGAGATGAATCAAGCAGGAAGCATTTACTTAACGTCTCACCATGCTCCCTTTTTGGGGTTTAGCTAAAACAGGATGATACCCAAATCCTTTCTTCAGACTAGATTACAGAATCTAAATATAACCAATTTTCAGTGTAAACAAGTGATAGTAAGATACACTGAACTCTTATTGTTAAGCTGCACTGAATGCTGAGCGACTCCCTTGGGCTAGTCTTAAATAAAATGAGTCAGTCCTTTATGTCAAAATTAAGAATAAAGGATTAGGTTTGTGAGTGTAGTCATTAATCACCAAGTGATGGGAATAGATTTTTCTTTTCTTGAGGGAACAGGCAAGAATAACCAAAAAAAAGATGGAGGGGAGAAGACGTTTTAAAATGGATGTTTCTTCTGGCAAAGTAGAAGATCTGCCATCTTTTCCTATCTGGAGTCGAAGGGGCAACCTTCCAAAATAATTATTTTTAGGATTCTACTAAAACTAGAATGTGGCGGCTGTAAACCAATACATGGGTAGTTAAGTGAGAACTGTTTATATACAACAAAAGCCAATATTCTTCTTCGAGTGCTGCTCCTGGCCATTCCACTGTAGGTGTCTGCATGCCCTGTGCACGGCACGCCAGAAACTTTTTCCCCTAGAGTACCCATAGGGTCGGCTGCAGCGCCCCCTGGAGTGGCGCCGTCGCCACTCCCTATATAAGCCTAGCCGAACCTGCCCCTCCTCAGTTCCTTCTTACCGCCCTGTCGGTCGCTGGAACTTTCCTTGGCCTCGAGCGTTTTGCATGTGGCCAGTGGAGTACCCATTTACAGTTAGGACTGTTCTGGTTTTTTGTTTTATTTGTTATTTTACTATTGTCAGTTCAGTTTGCGAAGTTCGAGCCCGCCCGGGGCTCGGCTATGCCGGGTTTCAAAACCTGTGGCCAATGCGGGAAGTCTATGCCATTGGATGACCCTCATTACAAGTGTCTCTTCTGCCTGGGCGAGGCTCACTTGGTAGAGAAGTGCAGGTTCTGCCGGAGCTTCAAGCCCAGAACACAGAAGGACCGGATCCAACGTTTGAAGCTTCACATGATGGAGGAAGCTCTTCGTCCGGCGCCCGCAGACTCGGGATCCAGCACGGCACCGTCGGTGCAGAGTGCACCGGCTTCATCGGCGCCGTCGGCGGTACCGAGATCTAGCCGCATGAAGACGTCCCGGGAGCCCCGGCGCCGTTCAGAGTCACCGGTACCACCTAAGAAGAAGCGGGCGGATAAGGGGCACTCGCCGCACCTTGCGGCTAAAGGGAAGGACACTGGTCAGAGCCGGGTGAGCCGACCTATTTCCCTTTCACCAGAGTCCGTGCCAGACCGCCCCACGATTCAATTCAGCCCAGTGTCATCCCCCTCGCCTACCAGGGACATACTGGGAGAGGAGTTGACATTACCCGCCACGCTGGAGGCGTTTGCGGCGGCACAGGCTCTGTCAAGCCACACGACACTGACGGCACTGGCTCTAGCAAGACATACGGCTCCAACGGCACCAGCACCACTTGCGGCGCCGACGAAAGGTGCGGCACCGAGACCGGTACCGTCTCGTGGGAAGCCGACACCGCTCACGGCGAGTTGTGGCAGGTCCATGGCACCGGCCTCTGACCAACAGGGCCGTTCACCTCCGCCACCCCTGTCGGTACCGGCGACTACGGCTCCCCATAGTCGTTCTCCGAGCGTATCCTGGCACCGCGCTGCGACGTCCCGGCACCAGGAACGCAGAGATGAGAGCCGGCACCGCTCCCCAATCCAGTCCTCGTCGGCACCGCCGTGGTCACCTCGATCCAGCCCCTCGGTGAGCTCAGTGGAGGAGTCGGTACTGCGGGGCTCGCATAAGACTGGAAGCTCGCAGGTACCACAGGCTTCGGTGGTACCACCATTCCACCCCCAGTGGGCAGCTTGGCAGCCGGGGACACAGTGGCCGTTTTGGACCCCATGGTCCGTCCAACAAGGGCCGACCTTCGGCACAGGGACCCTTATGCCTAGTTCTGGTGGTGGGAATCCTCCGTCCTCAGCGCTGGGCGCACCACCCAGTACCGGGGATGCTTCGGAGGTGGAGTCCCTGAGGGACGATCAGGACTGGGCGAGCTTAACCAGCGCTGGCCGCAGCACACGGTCCAGAGCACTGTCAGGGGGTCCGGAGTTTGAGGAATCGTCCTCTTCGCCGCCCGATGAGGCTGTGGCGGGCGCTAAGCCCTTGGGTATCCCGGATGATGCTGGGGCTCATCAAGAGCTCCTCTGGCGAGTGGCCTCGGGACTGAACATACAGGCCGAGGAGGTCACTGAGGAGACTGATCCGATGGTGGATATCCTGATCCCTGAAGGTCCGGGCCGGGTGGCTCTTCCTTTTATCAAGACCATACAAAATACCACCAAGGCCCTCTGGCACACTCCAGCCTCAATTCCCCCTATGGCCAAGCGTACTGAGAGAAAATACTTTGTGCCTTCTAAAGGCTATGAACATTTTTATTCTCACCCCGCCCCCAGCTCTCTGGTGGTAGCCGCAGCAAATGAGCAGGAGAGGCAGGGTCGTCCGGGATTGACCCCTAAATCCAAAGAGGCCAAGAAGCTGGACCTTTTTGGACGGAAGGTCTACTCGACGGGAGGATTACAGTTAAGAATAGCAAACCAGCAGGCTATTCTCAGCCGGTATATGTTTAATGCCTGGTCGGCGATGGAGCGGTTTACTGACTCTTTAGAGCAAGGCTCAAGAGCAGCCCTGGCAGCTTCCGTCAAGGAGGGTAAGGTCGTATCGAAGGCCTTGCTCCAGTCGGCCTTGGATGCGGCAGATGCGGCAGCTCGCTCCATGGCTTCCGGGGTTACTATGCGGCGTAGCTCATGGCTGCAAGCCTCGGGTCTCCCTCACGAAGTGCAGGTCACTTTACAGGACTTACCCTTCGAAGGCCCTGAGCTGTTTTCGCAGCAAACGGACAATCGCCTGCAAACTTTAAAGGACTCCAGGGTGTTGATTAAGTCCTTGGGCCTGCATACACCAGCAAGCCAGAGGAAGCCATTTAAACCCCCCCCCCCTCAGGTTAGACCCTTTCGCCGCCGTCAGGAGGACGAAAGGCGAAGGGGGAGGAATTTTCGTAGACCCTCAGGACGTCAGTCCAGCAACCAAGGAACCACCCGTCAGCAGGCCACCCAGAAAAAAGCCTTTTGACGGCCACAACGAGAGCGACGTAACAAAGGCCAGAGATCCAGAGACGCCCATGTTCCACAACAGACTGTCCCGATACGCGCCGGAATGGCGCAGGATTACAAACGACCGCTGGGTGCTCAAGACAATTCAGGAGGGCTATTCCCTCCAATTTTCTTCGTTACCCCGGCGGCGCCGCCCTGCGTTGTGTGGTCCCCTGCAGGATCAGGCCCACCAGCAAATACTACGGGGGGAGTTACAGGCCCTCCTCCAAAAAGGAGCGGTGGAGTGGGTGCCCCCAACTTGCAAGGGGAAAGGTTTTTACTCTCAATACTTCCTTATTCCCAAGGCAAAAGGAGGTCTGCGACCCATTTTAAATTTAAGGCGCCTCAATCGGCACCTTCGAAAGATCAGGTTCCGGATGGTATCCCTAGCCTCCATAGTCCTGTCTCTGGACCCAGGCGATTGGTACGCCGCCCTCGATTTGCAGGACGCATATTTCCATATTCCAATCAACCCCCGGCACAGGAAGTTTTTACGCTTCGTCCTCGACAAGACGCACCTACAATTTACGGTGCTCCCCTTTGGCCTGTCAGCAGCCCCGAGTGTATTTACAAAGTGCCTAGCAGTGGTAGCAGCGTACCTCAGGAAACAAGGGGTTACCCTGTTTCCCTATTTGGACGATTGGTTGATTGTGGGCAGATCTTGCCAAGAAGTACAGTCCCACCTGCGCTTGACCCAGTCAATATTCAGCCGGCTGGGGCTGCTGGTGAATATTCAAAAGTCGGTGCTCATCCCGGCACAACGGATAGAGTTCATAGGGGTGGTCCTCGACTCAAGGGCAGCGAAAGCGAGCCTTCCCTCCGCAAGGTTCCAAACTATCAAGCAGCAGGTGGATTCTTTAACGAGCTTTCCGCTAGTCACAGCCCGGGAGTGCCTTCGCCTCCTAGGCCTCATGGCAGCGTGCACCTTCGTGGTTCCCCTCGCCCGCCTACGTATGAGGCCGTTCCAGCTGTGGCTGACTGGGCTGTTCCACCCAGTATCAGACAGTTTGGACTTAATGGTAACGGTGCCTGCGTCCGTGCTAGAGACCCTTCATTGGTGGGCTTGCGAGACCAACCTGTGCTCAGGAGTTCCGTTCCGCATTACCCAGCCGTTGCTTCATCTGACAACCGACGCCTCGGATGTTGGCTGGGGAGCGCACCTCAACAGCCTCAAGACGCAAGGCCTGTGGCTGGCGGAGGACTCCCGATTGCATATCAACGTGAAAGAGCTCAGAGCAGTGCGACTAGCATGCGAGGTGTTTCGGGAGCACCTTCGGGGTCACACGGTGTTGGTGCGTACAGACAACACCGCCGCGATGTTTTACATCAACAAACAGGGTGGCACTCGCTCCTATCGTCTATGCCAGGAAGCCATGAGACTCTGGGAATTTTGCATCCTGCACAAGATTCGCCCGGTAGCATCGTATATACCGGGACTCCGGAACTCCCTGGCGGACGAGCTCAGCAGGAAATTTATGACACACGAGTGGGCTCTCTACCCAGAGGTGGCGAGGGCCATTTTCCAAAGGTGGGGGCTTCCCCATCTGGATCTTTTCGCCTCCGAGCTCAACAGGAAGTGTCGGGACTTCTTCTCCTTTCAGGGGCGCAGCCCCGGGTCCAAGGGGGACGCCTTCCAGCTCCACTGGGGGCAGGAAGGGTTGCTGTACGTTTTTCCCCCAACTCCACTTTTGCCCAGGGTGCTGTGGAAGCTGAAGGAGGACAGGGCGAGGGTTATTTTGGTTGCCCCGGCGTGGCCGAGACAACACTGGTTCTCAACCCTAATGCGATGGTCCAGGCGCAGCCCTATACAGCTACCCCTCAGACCGGACTTGTTATCCCAGGATGGCGGTCACCTCCTACATCCCAACCTGGAGGCCCTGCACCTCCACACATGGTACCTTCATGGTTGACGGCCAGCGAGCAGCTGTGCTCCTCGCCGGTAAGGGAGGTCCTGCAGGGCAGCAGAAAGCCCTCTACAAGGGCTACATATATAGCAAAATGGAACAGATTTGCACTTTGGGTCAGCGAACAAGGGCAAGACCCAGCACAGGTCTCAGTGCACACCATATTGGACTACTTATGGTACCTGAAGTCGAGGGGGCTGTCAGTGTCGTCCCTAAAAGTCCACTTAGCGGCAATTGTGGCCTTCCGCAGAGACTCCGAGTGCAACGCCCTTTTCTCCATCCCCATAGTTAAAAGATTTTTAGTGGGCCTCTCGAGACTGTACCCGACCCTGAAACCCCCCACGCCCCAGTGGGATCTAAATGTGGTCCTGTCACGACTTACCAGGCCACCTTTCGAACCCTTGGCGATGTGTTCCCTCCTGTACCTGTCGTGGAAGGTCGCCTTCCTCGTGGCCATCACGTCCGCTCGAAGGGTGTCAGAACTGTGGGCATTAGTAGCGGAGCCCCCGTACACCCTGTTTTTTAAGGACAAGGTACAACTGCGACCACACCCTTCTTTTAGGCCCAAGGTGGTGTCTCAATTCCACGTAAACCAGGACATTTGCCTGCCTGTATTTTATCCAAGACCTCATGCATCAAAGGGAGACAGGACTCTCCACTCTCTGGATGTGCATAGGGCATTAGCCTTCTATATAGAAAGGACAAGACCGTTCCGCAAGTCCCCCCAGCTCTTTGTGGCGGTCGCGAACTATAAAAAAGGCCAGCCGGTGTCTACACAGAGGATCGCGGCCTGGATTAAAGATTGCATTAAGGAATGCTACAAGCTGGGTGACAGACACCTACCGAGGGTGACGGCCCATTCAACTAGGGCCCAAGCGGCCTCGACGGCCTTCCTAGCTGGGGTACCAATCGCGGACATATGTAGAGCGGCGACGTGGTCGTCCCCGCACACCTTCACGCAGCACTACGCCATTACCCATCAAGCGCAGCAGGACGCAGTGGTGGGGAGAGCGGTGCTGCAGACGGTCTCTCTGTGATGTCTCCCACCTACAAGGTAAGGCTAGATAGTCACCTACAGTGGAATGGACAGGAGCAGCACTCGAAGAAGAAGAAGGGGTTACTTACCTGTAACCGGTGTTCTTCGAGAGGTGTGCTCCTGGCCATTCCAATCCCTCCCACCTCCCCTCAGACAGTAGGGTAGAAGGAACTGAGGAGGGGCAGGGTCGGCTAGGCTTATATAGGGAGTGGCGACGGCGCCACTCCAGGGGGCGCTGCAGCTGACCCTATGGGTACTCTAGGGGGAAAAGTTTCCGGCGTGCCGTGCACGGGGCGTGCAGACACCTACAGTGGAATGGCCAGGAGCACACCTCTCGAAGAACACCGGTTACAGGTAAGTAACCCCTTCTTTTGAAAACTTAATAGTAGAAGTTGAGCCTGAACAATGACCAGATAGATCAAGTATGTCAGAAGCAGTATTTCACGTATGGTTCCCAACAATATTATTTTACCTCTGCAGCTTGGAATCAAACTGTCGAAATAAAATCCATGGTAGAGGAAGCGTAAGCAAAAAGAAAATGCACAACAGAGAGCCTTCTCTTGCTTCAGGTTGCATTCCTTTTGGAACAGTATTATTAAAATGGTCAGGTATATAATAGAAAAATTTTCATTTTGGTCAGGAGGTTGGCTTCCTGAAGTCAAACTTGCCTTAAGCACAGAGTGTCAGATTCTGACATGTTTTATACTTGTTTTTTGGAGGGGTGGGATGGGGGGAGAACCTGTGCCAATGTCTTCTGCCTTGTGGGGGAAAACGGAGTATTGCAGAAGAATAATTCTATAAGAACTAAAATGGAAATGGGGGAAAAAACTGATCTGCCTTTCTAGAATATTTGTGTACACTCAGGCATCCCAGAACAGAAGAAACATCACAAGAGCTTCCCAGCTGAAGACTGGGAGTTTTATTGTGGGGTGCATGGGCTAAATGCAATGGTGTTAGGGAATGACCTGCAAGAGTAAAGATGGATAAAAATGCATCTGATAGACCAGTGCTTTCCTGATCCACTAAAGGTTGAGGACACCTAAAGATATTAATTACTTTATGCAGAACACCTGTTGAAAATATTCTTGGAAAAGCTGGTAACAGTGGTGGGAAATTCTAAATGCCCCAGTTGCAGCAAAGCTTCCAGGTGTGTGTCAATGTCGACTGCCATGTGCCTGGAAGCTTTGCTGTGGCGGGGGCATTAAATTGCTCCTTCCCCATTCGGCCACCCCAATGGGGAGCGGTCGTGGTGGGTTGTGGAGCACATGCCCTGTGTTTTAGGAGAGAACCAGTGTTCCACAGAATGCTGGTTGAGAACACTGGGATAGGCAACGGTGTGGTTAGAATTTGCTTTCTAAATAGGTTATCTAAATCTGGAGCATATAAATCAAATTTTGTAATTCCAGACATTCTCTTATGGCCTAATATTTATTTTTTTGTTTCTGAAGTTAAAATGATGAGATGCATTTTAAATATGAAAGTGTGCATTTGCCTAGTCAAGATACTAGAAGTACCTGTATTAATATATATGGTCTGGAACAGTACTAGTACTAAAAATATATTCTGTTTTTATCTAGTGAGGCTCACGTGGGCACTCTGAAGTGCTGAAAAGTCTGCTGTTGCACTGCTTAACTGAGATGTTTATAATCTAATCTGTGACCAGTGAATAAACAAGGCGGTCAGGTTACTAGTGCAGGGATGGGGTAGAGTGTTTTTGTTTTATGCTGAATTAAACTAATGTTCAAAATTGGCAGACAGTTAATCAAATGCTGCAACTTCTGTAGTGACTTTTGTGTTTTGTAATGTCAGGCAGTCAGCAAATGAGAACTTGGAGCAAATTGTGGAATTGACTAATTGAAATTGTTTAGAAAATGGTTAACACTAAATGTTCAATACTTGGATCACACTTGTTCTGCTTTTCCTTTTGGGTGAGTAGTTGGAACAATGAAGTTCTTTTTCCACTTCTCTTGTTAGTTGATTCACAACATGTATGCACTTGTACAGTAAAACTATCTTATGTTGTAGAAGTTTTTGTACAAAAATAACTGGTGGTCTAAGACTGAGCTCTTAGAGTAAAATACAGTTATTGTTTATACAGAATTTTGCAACTGTTAACAGTAGGTGGAGATAGTGAGATGTATAAGCAAGGCTAAAAGGGCCAGTTCTCATGACAGAATAAAACAATCAAATGATACAAAATCGAATTGTAATTTTTTGTTTATATTCACTACATATAAAGTTAATTGAAATAATAGATGAATGAAAAAATCTGTTATTGATTAAAGGAATCTTACTTGAAACTACTCAAGTAACAACTAATTCACTGTTTTTGTTCAGAGATGGTGGATTAGATACAGGAGGAGGCAAGTCTAAGGGAAAGAAGAGTTCAGGAGAGTTGAAAGGTTTTTAGACACACAATTAAGATCACAAGCACTAACTGGGCCAATGCAAAGGAAAGATAGAGTGAGAGACCATCCTGGCTTAACTAGGAGATCTTCAATGATCCAAAACTCAAAAAGGTCATACAAAATGTGGAAAGCAGGTCAGATCGTCAGGATGAATATTAAAAAACACTGGCAAGTAGGGACAAAATTAGAAGGACCAAGGTGTAAATTGAGATTAAACTAGTTTGGGGCACAAAGGGTAACCAGAAAATGTTTCACAAATTAGAAGTGAGAGGAATACCAAGGATGAGGTAGACCCATTATTCAGTTGGGGAGGAAAGACAATACTAGAAGATGCATCAATAACTGAAGCATTAAATGCCTTTTTTTGTGCCAGTATTCACCAAAAAGTTTAGCAGTGATGGATTAACATAGTGAACATGAGTGTAAATGGGATAGGGTCTGAGGCTAACACAGAAGATAAACAAGTTAATTTCTTTGACTAGTTAGATGTCTTCAAGTCAGTAGCATCTGTCTAAATGCATCCTAGGATACTTAAAGAGGCTGAAGAGATCACTGTCATTAGCAGTTATCTTTGAGAATTTATAGAGGAAGGGGGGATCTCAGAGAACTGGAAAAGAGCAAAAGTAATATCCGTCAATAAAAAGGGGATAAGGACGACCCAGGGAATTAGACCAGTCAGCTTAATGTTGATGATGGAGCAAATAATCAGTTTTGTAAGCCCTTAGATATAATGAAGTGATAAGCAACAGACCACATGGATTTGTCAAGAACAAATATTAAACCTTCCTAATACCCTTTGTTGTTAGGTTATCAAACTTTGTGGGAAATGGGAACTAGTAGATGTGATATATCTTGACTTTAGTAAGGCTTCATTTACTGTCTCACATGACCTCATGAACAAACTAGGGAGCTATAAGCTAGATAAACCTGCTACAGCTGGGTGCACAACTGATTTGAAAAACAGTACTCAGAGTAGTTATCAGTGGTTACAGCAGACTGAAAGGCTATATCAGTTGTGGTCTGTCAGGGATATGTCCTGAATGCAGTTATTAATGTCTCAAACTATTTGGATAATTGCATGAAGTACACATAACATTGGTGGATGGCACCAAACTGGGAGGGTTGCAAGCACTTTGGAGAAGAGAATTAGAAATCAAAATAATGTAGACAAACCAGAGAAATGGCCTAAAATCAGTAGGATAAAAGTCAGTAAGAACAAATGCAAAGTACTACACTTAAGAAGGAGTAATCAACTGCACAAATAAAAAAAATGGGTAATGATTGCCTAAGGAGGAGTATTGAAGGAAAGGATTATAGGTGATCACGAAGTAAATATGAGTTATCGAGGTAATACTGATACCAAAAAAAAAAAAGGTGAACATTCTGCATTGTATTAGGAGTGCTGTAAGCAAGGAACAAGAAGTAATTCACTCACTTTACTCAGCATGGGTTGGACATTAACTGGACTGCTGTGTTCAGTTTCATTTGAAATTTCAGTTCCATCATTTGCTTTCTTGAGTTTGGTCACAGATGACGAATGAAAAGCAGAAAAAGGCACCATACTTTAGGAAAGATGTAGACCAGGGGTGTCAAACCTAAGGCTACAGGACAGATCTGGCCCATGGAGCTGCTGCCTGGACTGTGCCTGGGAGTGCTCTACAGCAGTAGTGAGCAGCAAGGACTGGCTGCCACAGGCACTGCAGGGGTAGACTTGCTTCTGGCTCACTTTCATGATCTGAGTCATAGCACAGGGGAACAAAAGAAGTGCTTCAGCCAATCGCAGTGCAGCTCTGCTGTGGTCTGCCAACCAATCAGACTCTCAGTCACAGCAGGCTAGGCTGTGCTCCTGGAGATCCCTCACACCACCCTGCACCCCAACTGTTCACTGTCAGTAAATCAGTCAGTCAGCATGGTAATCTGATTGACAGCACATTGCATGAATCAGAAATAGGAAAAGAAAAACTAGCAGGGGCCCCATGTGCGAATGAGCCAATCAAAGGCCAACTGGGACTGAGGCTAACCAAAGGCCAGCATGCTGAATGACTGACAGTGAGTGGGCAGGGGGAGGCAGGAGCCCAGCCTGCCTGTGTCTGTGACAGTCTGTCTACTGTCAAGCGAGAGGGGAAGTGGAAGGGGAAGGGGAGCTCACAGAGCAGAGAAGGAAAAGTGTCCGAGCCTGTGGGGTAAGGGAGGAGAAAGGGGAGCTCATGCCACTCTGAATGTGGCAGGGAAAAGAGTTGGGGAGCCTGTGTGGACACAAGGCCCTCATTAGGTGTTCTGCCCTCCATTGTGGCCCCACACTGAGTCTGACACCTCTGATGTAGACCAAATAGGAGAAAGGTCAGACATGATCAGAAGTGTAGAAATATGACCTCTGAGAAAACATGGGGAAAAACGTGTTTGTTCAATCTGGAGAAAAGACGACTGAGTGGGGTTTGTGGTAATGGTCTTCAATTGCATAGAAGATTATTATGAAGAGGGTGGTCAGGTGTTCTCCTTTTCCAGTGAAGACAGGATGAAATGTGATGGGGACTTGTTATAGCAATTGAGATTTGTTACACATTAGGAAAAGCTTCTTAACTGGAGTAAATTACAAGGGAGGTTGTGAAATCTGACATCTGAGGTTTTTAAGAAGATTCTAAATACGTCTCAGGATGGTTAATGCTTAGTCCTGCTTCACTACCAGGGCTGGGCTATGTCCTGTTGAAGGCTTTATCTGTGGGTAGCTGAAGCTTTATCACTAGGTATTTATAAATGTGTATTTAAAATACAGTGCATGCTGTCAAACTGGGAGTAGTTTCTGAAACATGCCTGTAGTTTGGTGTAAGGTATTGTGCCTTGATGACCTTGTTTATATATAACTTTGGAAAAAATACTGTTGAAATAAGTTGCACTAAAATAAGAAAGGGGTAATACTTGTTAGTTTCATGGATTCCATGGCTGGAAGAAGTCTATTGTAATCCACGTATTCTGACAACACCATAGAACTTTCCCTAAATTTCCTAGAGCAGGTCTTTTTGGAAAAAAAAAAAAAAATCCACTCTTGATTTGGTATTCATGTGTAACAAGATATTGATTGCACTGAAGAAAAATGTGGTTTTGCTGTGGTTTATGAATATAAACTATTCATAATTATTTCATTTACTATTCCCGGTAGAGTCCCTTCTTATTAAATTGGTGATAATTCCAGTGTGTTTTTGTTACAGTTAAAATATGTATTTGAAACTTTTGTCCTGAAGATAATTCTCAAAAACAGCTACCTGAAGTTCCCAGGAATGGTTGGTATTTCCCAGACTTGCTTTGTAGATGTTAGTCACAAGGATTTGATAATTATTTAGGGAATGAATTTTTTTTTCCCCTCATAGAATACTTGGTTTAAGAGATCTTTGGAGTGTTTGCCTTACAGTTCTTATTTATTACACTGTACCTTGTATTGGGACTTGCTCCACCCTGCGAAGCATACATAGTAATTGAACAAATCCTGGGAAAGTGGAATTCTTAAGTTGCATTTCACTGTTCCCTCTTGAGCAGTGAAGAATAATAAGTGGACAGCACTAAAGTGTGGTGAAGCACTAGGCTGCTTTAGTTTTCGCAAAATGTTATATTCTTCTGATAGTTCAGTAAATCACAGGAGTACAGTCCGTATTGTGTATTTTGGAAGGCAAAGTTCAAGCTAATTCCTCAAAAAACAGAGGCTTTGCAAGCCCTTTCGGTTTGCTTCAGCTTAGGATATTGGGAGTGAGGGAGGGGAGTTAATAACTGTAGACAATTACCTGTTTAGACTCAAGTTGAAATCTCAGTCCTAAGACTAGAATTGAGATCTCTAGTCAGTGCCAGATTTAGGCACAAACCACGTAAGCCATGGCTTAGGCCCTCACATTGTGAGGGGCCTTGAACTAGGTCAGAGGTAACTAAGAAGATTTATCACCATTGATAATGCAGATAGAAATTTCTGCAAGATGTATGTTTTTATTTAGTTTTTGTTGCATCTTTACCTGTGTGTATATATACAAATATAATTCACGACTTATTTTTTGTTACCCTTTCTGCTATGATGTAATATACTTTTTTTCTCTATTCTGTATGGTGTGGGGCCTCTGAATCTTGACAAAGTTTGGGGTTTTGGCATGTCTTAATCTGGCCCTGTTTGTAATTGCAGCATAATCCCTCTTAAATGCTTTCCTGTGTCACTCATTGATCAGATAGATTCACCTGTTGGGTGGATCTTTGTGAAGGACAGCTGATGGTCAGGTTCATTTTTGTAGATTTCAGTTGTACTGCTGTCAGTACATCCTGTCAGATCCGGACATCAGCTGCTCAAGCTTTGTTCTGTCCCCCCCCTCAACCCAGTACTCCATTTGCTGATGTTTTGGGGGCTCTTGGAATGGCTTCCAGCTGCTGGGAGCACTGCAACTGTAATGTCTGGCTGAAGGTGATCTGTAAAGGTTACAGCATCTTCTGTCTTTTACTACGTTGTGATGTAAAGGTTTGTTAGTTTAGGAGGGAAATATTTGCATAGGTCTAGTTTACCATTAAATATAAATCCTCATTTTACCATAGGACTCAGTGGAAGCCCCTGATATGGAATGTGAGCTTTCTCTCAGTGCTTATTTAAAGGGTCAGTCATGCTCTGCTTTGAGCGGTTGTATTGTAAAATGTTGCTCACCTGTGAGATACAAGTAGACCGGGAAAAGCATTTGTTCTCTGCCATGGCCTCCTCCAGGTGCTTTCATCTTGATCCTGCTGCTTTCCAGTCCTCCATGAAATCTTTCAGGAAAAGCAGGGGAGATGAGGCCTGAAGACTTTCAATAACTTGTCAGGAAGTTAAGAGCACACATTCCCCCCCCCCCCTTTCTTTCCAGGTTACTTTCTCTAACTTAACTATTCTAGACCTATTAGAGGAGGATCGTTAACTCAATACTGGAGGGGAAGGCTGAGAAGAAAATTCTTAGTCTAAGCCAATACTTTTATTCTGTTATGTGACCAGCCCCATGTTTCTCTTTTAGCTACCTGCTTCTTTGTCTGTTACATGGACTCTTGAGGTCTTTGGAGCAGGATCAGTTGTGTTATTGTCTGTACAGTGCCAGGTACATTGTCATTGGTGATCCCTATCAAAGATCAGGCACTTAATGTATCAACTTTCTTTGTTTTTGTTGATGAAAATGTTACTGAGAAAGTGATGATGGAACAGCTCTAGCAGTACTCAAATCACATTTTTTGAAGATGAGTTCTCTGACCTCACTAAATAAAAAAGCTGCCATAAACAAGTAACATGGTCTGTTATCTTCAAATAATACATTAATTGTAGCAGTGGGACACTTTTCTAGGCAGATGAATAGCAAAATGAGAAAGTATCTTTTGTTGTGCAGTACAGCAAGGAAATGTATTGCTCTCCAACTGCAATAAAAGGAGAACGACAAGAGAACTGAGATGGGACTGCAATAACAGAATCTATGAGAAACCAAGGGGAAAAAAATGATCAGAGACTCAAGGGAAAGAGACTTATTTAGAGGGGTAAGGGAGAATAAGGTTAAAGGAAAATCAAGAACAGAGTGACAAACAGAACATTTTTGCAACTAGACCTATAAAAATGAAATTAAGTAAGAGAATTGTAAGAAAAAATTGAAAAATAAAATTATCCATTTGGCTGTATTTATTATTTTTTTTTCTGTTTGGAAGGCAAATTATTAGTTTCATTTCTACTCTTTCGCTTAACCCATCCTTCCCACAATAGCTTATTCCTTGGGTGCTTTCTTTTTATATTATCTGAATGTGCCAGTGTAACTTGTGGAATTGGACTTCAGGAAATAAAGAGCTCACTTTCTTTGTATCTGACAGCAACACAACTTCCAGCTTTATCTTGCTGTTCCATACAATGGAATTAAATTGGTTTCTACTGCTATATTGTCAGGGGTTAGAAGTAGTCATATTTGAGATGGAGGCAGTTTTGGTCCATTCCTTTTCCCCAACCCCTCGTAACAGCTGAACATAAGATTTCATGAAGAACATCAGTGGCTTAAAACTTCACTAGGAAAAGCCTGGAGAAAGAAAAGTTAAGAGAAGAAGCAGGATTCAGTGGAAGGTCTTGACTCCCAAAACTGTTTGCAATCTGTAGGCGTGGAATTTGACACAAGTGTGGTTGGAGAATACTGTAGTGCCAAAACCATGATCTTCCCTCTCCTCTTTTTTTTCATATCCCTCTAAATTATAATTTAAAAAGTTCCTACTTAGATCAGATGATTCATGCCATGCGTATCACTCCCACACTGTCTAAATATACTCTTCTGAGACAGAGAATAGGATAGATAAATACCTGTCGGCGTTGGTCGGAAGTACCAGACAGGACTAGATGATGATTTGATGCCCCTCCCAGTCTACTTTTAGAGGATTCCTATGTTTAAGTGATAGGATGTACAGTTTCTCGGTGAAAGTGATGTCTTTATAAGTAGTTTTAAACTTTAATGGACTCTTACTGTTGAGAAATGAAGGGAGTTAGGTTTTGTGTCTTCTAACTTGAATTTTAAAAACAGCAACAAAGTTTGTTATGGTAGTTGGCTTCTGTGGAGACTTTTTTTTTAAATTTCAGTACCTGTTTAGTATTCATGTATTTAGTGTGGATTCAAACTGACTCTTCAGTCATTGGCATTATATTTCTAAAGATAAGCTCGGAGTACATTTTTTCAACAGTTTTTGGTATCCCGTTGTTTATTACATAGTTATTTATAGGACTTGAGTGGGGCTAGGAGGATAGCCAGGTTCTAAATCCATATTGCATGGGGTTTGGTGGTGGTGGTGGGAGGCAGTGCGATGTAATTGAAACAGTACAGAGTGTTCTGTCACTTGGCTATTTTAGCCTCTCATACTTTTAATCTTGCTAAGAAAAATGAAAGCTTTACAGAAACTAAGGGTTTTTTAGCTTTTAAATTAATGTATTTAAGTATTGCATTTTTCCTGTTTTCAAAATTACTCCACTTCCAGAAGTGATGGCTGCTAGTGACTAGAATAGCACACCTTAATATTGATCAGTCATAAAGCATAATATTTTCCTGTTGAAGGAAAAACCATTACCCACAAATGTTCATGTTTCCATTTCTATCACAAAGGAGAGCACGAGTTAATGCTGTTCATAAGTGAACTTGGGACTTATTGGTGTTTTTCGGATTAAAACTAAAACCAGACTTCTTAAAATTTCAGAACTGTGTTTGGGTACCTTCCCCCTTACTTTAACCCCTGCCTTTTCCCAGCCCTGCACAGCTCACGTGGCTGGGCTGAGAAGGGAGGGAGCTTTAATCCCAGCTGTCACGGATGCCCGTGGCACACTTTGGGTGTTGCCGCAGCACACTGGTTAGAAACCACTGTTGCAGAAGACTTATCGGTACCTCAGAGACATTAAAATAGAACTGGGAAGAGAGAGACTGCTTTCATATGCTTACCTTACACTCTGTGCCTAATTCTGACACTTTAAGTAACTGTTTCTTTCTACCTGAAGCTGAAGGGAGATAGGCTATGTCTATGCTAAAAAATTGTTCCACAGTAAGTCTTTGTGGTATAATAAATGAGGTTTAGTTATTGCGCAATGGTGTGTGCACACTGTGGTCCTTATAACAGAACGGTGTGCCCACACCGTTCTCTGCATTTTTTGCCAGAAAGAGTGTTGAACTGTGGGAAACTATCCCATGGTGCCTCTCATCAGTTTCCAGCTCTTGGAACCATGGGTAGAAGGAGAGGAGTGCTGAGCACTATGGATGCCTTTATAAGTTTTTTCCTGGGACTTGTTCCTTTGCATCATTCACTGTAGCTGCTAAGAAGTTGTGCCCTTTTATTCTGCTTAGATTTTTATTCCACTTGCTGCTGCGTAACTGCCTGCATAGCTGACTCTTCCCTGATGCTGATCAGGTCCAGCACCTCAGCTATGCTCTAGTGGGTATGTGTTTAGCTGACATTATTTTCTGCAAACACGCTCACTCTGTAAGCATCAGGAGCAGGACGTGATTATAAAGAGAAAATTCAAAAGTTCCCAGGTTTCACAGGGGGAAGAGGGTAGTCATGTTGGAGCAGTAGAATTGAAGAGTAACACCAGAGAGGTCACAATTGTACTTGGAGCATTTTGAAAGCTGTTGTGAATTGGTATCAGATGAAGAGTAAGCTGGAGTTTTCTTGTACAGGGCTAATAAAACACAGGAGTTCTGTTTCCTCAAAGGGCAACTGTGGCCTGTGATCATTCAGGAACTGTTTACAGACTGTATATACTTTGTATGCATTCAAAATAAAAAATAAAATAAAAAAAAATAAAATAAAAAACCTCTCTCCTTACCTCTTACTGCATAACAAAGATTTGATATAGGTGTTGTCCCATGCTGACATTGTTTTAATAGTTAATTCCTTAAAAGATCAGTTTCTACTTAGTAATTCCTGAAGTGGATGTGAGGACTGGGGTCTTACTGTGGACATAGTGCCCCATGAGCTCAGTCTGATCAGAGACATAAAAATAAAAATGTGCAAATGAAGGTTTCAGGAGTTCCTATGATGTAAAATCAGAATTAGACTTTTTAAAATTAAAGGTTTGACAGTGTTGAGCATGCAGTTAATGTGAACATTTTTCTGGACGACAGTGCAATTGTCCAGACGCATGCTTGTTTAGTAACTCCTTTTTTTTTTGTGCATTTTGTGATTTTGTGTGCGTGTGATGAATGAATGTGACCACCTTTGAATTGGATAAAATTGCATTAATGTTGGTGAACTCTTACAAATGAAAAGACTAGCATTAATACGCTTGAAATGGTTATTTTATTAACTGTTCATTTTCACCTTGCCCTTCTGTTTTATTGGAAGGATTTGTTTGTGGAAGATAAGAAATAAAGGCAAATATCAGAACAAATCAACTGCACGTCCACCTTTTTGTGAATTCCAGAGCATTTTGTTAACTAACGCTACCCTTGCTGTGGTATGAAATGTATTTTTACTTAATTGCTGGACTTTGATTCCACATGGCTATTTAAACTGGGGCACAGATGCACCTTCAGTGTATTATGCATGTGCATAATCATAAGCTCAGGATTGCAGTAAATAATTCATGTCAGCTGGGGCACTTGGTTCTAGTAATGAGATCTCAGGGGCAAAGCCTCGAGTGCTTGGCTCTTTCTGGATGATCTATGAAACAGGCTTTGCTGTTATGGGTGTTCAAACCGCCAAATAGTTAGTTAACAACTAATGGGATTTTTGTGTTAAGGGAAAGGAAGCTCCTTAGTGGTTCATTCTATCATACTTGGATTCCTCTTTGTTTTTTAAGGCTGAAATGTAAAGGTAAACAATTGTGGATGAAGGTCAAAATTTTTGTAGCGTTAAATGACCATTAGCTCTGAACTGAAAAATCAAAGCGCTAAGTAGATTAAGGATTTTTTTTCAGATGAAAACTTCCTTTCATGGGGATGTGGGCGACAGTGTTTGAATGCATCCTCAGTGGGAATAACCTTTTAATATTTGCCTGGGCAAATGATGGTGCTAGAAAAATAAATGAGTAGAAGGTGTATGTTCACATAAACAAATTGAGGCTGTTTTGAAAAATTAAGTGCTGGACTATTCTTAGCTCCATTTCAAGTATATACAAGTTAAACTACCATGCACATGTTGCTAGTTGCCAAACAGTTTGTTCTCTGAATGAATAAATGTAATTCTTGAGATTAAACTGCTAGCTTCCATTCCACACCTCTGACAGTAGTATAGAACGGGATTTCAGTTTTGTCTTTTGATTTGCACTTTATTCACCATCCACTGAATTACGTGGGAGAGAAACGATAAGAAATGTCTTTAGTTGCTTGAAAAAAGTTGCTTGCCTGATCCAAGTCTTATAAAGTCCTGTAATCAACACCTTCCACTTTCAAAGGATCCACTATTTAAAGTTTTGAAGCTCATAAGTGATACCGTAATAGGGAATGTCTTTCAGTTGGGGTGAACTTGTTGCTTTTTGTATGCTGAAGACTCTTAATATGTATTTTTCAGCTGGTTTGAGTTCTTAAAATTCTGTAGGAAAAGGTCATATTTATACATGACTGTAATCTTAGCCCAGTGTTTACCAGGCCACATTATTTACTTATGAATAAAAAGAAATATGAAGTTATTGATATGAATGGTTAATTACTCTAACACTTTCTTTTGTTAAAGTGTTTAATTAGTACAGACTTCCCTAGTGGGTAGTGCTGGAGCAATCCTGAAAAGCTTCTGTAATTAATAGTAAATTAGCATATGGTTGTGCTGTGTGTGCTATGTTGTATCTCAGCCCATCTGCTCTTCCAGACACCTGGCCTTCAGTAGTCTCCATGCATCATTGCTACCACTATTAGTGTTTTCTTTCTGCGTATCTTCATAAAGAGCACCCCACCAGTGGACGCATGATCCTATTTAGATTTGTGGGTTCCAGAAGACCACAACCCTTGCAAGAGAAACTCCCCCTGTACTGTGTTACCCTCATGGATTATGTGGGTAAGGTGAGCTAGATTGCTACACTCTACTCTTTGGGTGGTTTAAACATCTCCTTTACTTGGCATGGTTTCTAACATAGCCAGCTTGTGTATCGTTCTCTGCATTTTCCCATTCAGTCCCCCACTGCATAGTACAGTTTTAGTGAGTGCATCTGCAAGGGTATTTTAGCTGCATGTAAGTCTCCCATACCCACTCACTTCTGCTGTGTTGCACACAGTGAATTTCACTGATCTGTATATCAGCTGCATCCTTTACCCGAATTCCGCTATCTGACCTTTCCTTGGATTGAGACCTCTTTGGATCAGGGACTGTCCCTCCATCCTGAGGATGGTTGGAAAGCTTCTACCTCATCATGGATGCTATTGTAAATAAAATGTTCAGATAGGCTTTTCATAGCTAACTTCTATCTCTGCTGTTATTGGAGGAAACAGGTCTGAGAGGGTATGTCTGTCTACACTGCAGCTGTGTGTGACCCCTGGTGCTAGCTCTGCTTGAGCTAAAAATAGCAGTGTGGATGTTATGGTACAAGCAGCTGCTTGGGCTATCTTCCCCCTACCACTCTGGTTTGCCTCTACCCCAACCCCTAGGGTTTTGAGACTGGATTGCTAGTCTGAGCCACCACATTGACAATTATTTTTTGCATGGTAACTCTAGCAGAGCAAGTGCAAGTCTGTCCCCCTGAGGTGAGCTCTTGGCTGCACTGTAGACGTAACCAGCATGGTTTTGTTTTAGGCCTGTTATTGTCCACTGTTGTTTTCTGGATTTGGGGCAGGATTATGTGTATGTTTGGGAGTGGTGGTGCAAGATCATGCTGTTAGTAGGCTGTTGCAGTGGTTATCAACCTTCTGCAGGTCATTTCATGCTTGGTAGTGTCTCATGACCCTATGGGACGCACCAACCCAACCACTTCAGGCAGAATTCAGCCATTTCCCTGGTTCTCCGTGACACACTTACTGTGTAGTGACACAGTGGTTGAGAGCCACTGATTTGTCATATTGATTTGAGCTTTAAATACAAAAAAGCACATGTTCTCTTGGGAATAATAGGTGCTAAAATTACAAAGCACTGCTTTGAATTGATTACATATTCAGTGTTGAACTGTATGGTCCAGTCTTGGGTATATGTTACTCCAATTTTCGGTTACTTGGAAACAGGACTTGTCTTCATGCGTTTGCTGGGCATCAGTATTCTGTAAATGCTATGAGATTTGGAACAACAAATAATTACATGGTCACTTGAGGCAAGAAAAACCAGAAAAAATTCCTAACCACAAATGATGTTTCTAAATTTGTACATAAACAGTCTTCATTCTGTGTTAATTAAATCAGCTTGAGCTTTCTAGCTTGAGCCTTTTTTACACTCAAGTATTCAGGTATTCCCTCTACACTTATAACACAGCATTACAGTTTATTGCTTTTGCAGTAAAATGACCCTTGTGGGAGTGATGTTGACAAAGTAATGTATCTATCCTTCTTTGTTACCATTCTTGTTTACTTGCACATAGATTATTTTTCCTTCCAATCTCTCTTAAGCAAGGATCTAATATAGTCATCTGTTCCTATAAAGACCAAAAGAAAATGACATTTATCCTGAAAAACAGTTGAGGAATTTGACATGTTAATTTCTTATGTGAGCATACATGGCAAATTTAGTGCAGAGGACAACAGTTAAACTATTCCACAGAGGCTAAATTCACAGAATAAGGTTATATTCTGTTTATTCTGAGGTTTAGCATGTAATGGTTTTATAAGGTTCTTTGCAAATGATCAGATCCATTTTTCTTTTTGTTTCTGGCCATTAAAAGACAAATCAGACACTTGCTTTTCAAGCAAAACATGGAAAAAAATATTATACTTATTTCAGCCACATTGAAGCATTCATTAAGCAAAGATGCACAGATTTATCTCTAAACTTCATTGGTTGTCTTGGACTTTTATATTTAATGTTGGCAGGTAACCAAGTGAGTATAAATGTTTTGTAGGTCTTCTGGGGTTGGGCATGGCTTACATTTTGTTCCAATATTAATTTGAAATAAAGCAAAGGTTTGTTTGTTTGGCTACATACATTGATCTTAGCCAATTTTATTGCTAACATGTTGAAAATCTTCCAGTTCATGTTTTAAAGTAAGATACTTGGATCAATGTACAAGTGAATAGTTCGTATTAGGAAAAAAATAGGTTAAAATAACCGGGATAATTTAGCCTGCCAAAAGCTAAGAAATTTAGAATCAAAGCATCCACTGTTATCCTTATGTCACCCTGTTGTCCTTGGCTACTGGAATAATCTCAAAATGTTGTCTATTCTTACATACCATATGTGCTGCAAGTACTAGGCAAAACATGGTGTGCTAATGATGCAAAAGTAGTTCTAAACAGGTTGTTTCATGAAGCTTTTAGAGATTATACCGTTACATAAGTACAGTGTAGATGCTTCAAATGTGGAGGGATTCATACACAGATAAAATCTTAGAAGATTTGGGTTAGAAGGGACCTCCAGAGATCATCTAGTCCAACCCACTGCTCAAAGCAGGATCAACTTCAACTAAACCACTCCAGCCAGGGCTTTAACAAGCAATACTTTACCTCCTATCTTAAAAGAACAAAGGGACTTAGACTTTTTACAGAAAACAAGCAAACTTAAAACTCATGTTTTTTTAGGTAATGAGATCCAAAGTATGGGAAGAGGTGGTAAGAGAATGCTACTTACCACTTTTTCGCCACCTAAATCTGTTTCCTTTGACAAATTGCAGGACATTCCATTAATGAGGATGAAATGAACCCGGTTTGTAGTGTAATGGCATGTATATCACATCCATAGTTTGATCAGGTGGGCAACTGGAAGCCACAAACTCCAGCAATCCAGCCTCACCTAGTACTTAAGTTTCCCATCTGTAAAACAGACAAATTTGCATCATAGAGCTGTATAAGGTTTCATGTTTGTAAAGCCCTTGGAAGCTATAAAGCACTGAAGACTGTTTTTCTTTTTTTAGTAGAGGATGTTTGTTACTTGCTAAGGCAGTTGTCTTGTTTGCTGTTGGTTTTCAGTAGTTGTCTTAGAACTCATTAGGAAGATGTGGGAGATGGTGGTCAGCAGCTAAATTTGCATACAAATCTAACCTTCACTGTGATGTGATGTGGGTGATGTCAGTCTTTCTTGGTCTTTAGTTAAGAGGCCTACAGATAATTTTAATGGGAGGAAAGAACTAGTGGATCTATGGATTTTTCTTTGTGCTCCTCAGTTTTTACCACAGGGATGGACAAAATTGGCTCACAGCTAGGCACCAACATTTTTGCTTTTGGTTGCCAGGAAGTGCTCCTCCATTACATTTCTTCTGTGGAGCTAGGTGACAGGCTACTAAAACTGGAAGCCATGGCAACCAGAAATGGATTATTTATTGAGGCCTGCATTACCAGATACCAATTTCACTTGTAGGTGATGGACAATTGAACCCCAAAAATAAAGGTAACTCTAGCTCAGGGGATGAATAGCAGATGGATTTAGTCAGGAAATGACCACAGTTGGTTTATTTTAGACTTCTGTACCATAAGCCACTGTACCATGTCTTAGGACATTTGAAGAGGATCTCAGCAGAAAGCTATCTTCTTTGTCACTTGGCTTTTTTTGGGAGTGGGGGAGGGGGTTGGGACCTTTCAGTAGGTCAGTGGCAGGGGTTTGGGGGTTAGGGAGGGTGTCGAACTCTGGGGGGATGCCAGTGGCACTGGGTGGGGGGGGGAGGGTTAGGGGCCAAGGCCAAAAGGGGATCTTGGCTTATATGCATATCACCCTTTTTTGTCTCTTTTTTTCGGGCTCAGAATTGGGGGGGGTCAGCTTGTGCACAGATCGGCTTGTGCCCGGGGTATATATGGTGTATATGAGAGTTGCAAAATGACATTGCTTTTCTGAAGAGAACTTGTTCCAGGCTGTGGTTTGCTAAAATAAATTTATCAAAGTTTTATTGTGAGATTTGAGGCTCACTTCCTGTGAAAGTCTTCCTAGGTTCTGTAGAAACGTTTACAATTAATTTTTCACTGTTTATGAACAGTGCTGAGCTGTTCAATTGACTTAGTAGGTTTTTCTTACAAAAATACAGTGAATGTGTATATACCTTTGTTAATATTACACATACAAGTTAGTTACCCTGCTCTTGCAGAGGATTCTATATGAGAAACAAGGAACTGTGGGCCGCTGAGACTGAGTGTACAACAGCACGATAGACTAATATTTAAATGTTATTTGGCAATCAACATTCTAATCCCATTCCTGCTATTGATATGTTAGTGCTCTGAGTTCACCCTGTGTGTGTTAATGGCATAAAGTGGATACTAGAGCAGACCAGAAAACTAATTTAAAGAAAAAATATTTTATACAGGGAAAAGGGGCGCCATAAATTAAGAAGGGGATGAGACAGTGACAGTTTAAGCCAAATTCAGAAATGGTACGTGTAAGCAGAATGCCATTGACTTCAGTCGGGAGGTCTGCATCTGATTCGAGTAAGGTCCTTTTTTTGTGAAAGAGTAACTTGTTTAGAAATAGATCAGTAACTGTGGATATATTTTGTTTGCCTTTTAGCACTGATTTCTGTTAGACTAATTTTGATGTGATGTCTTTATTCTATGGAAAAAATCTAACTTTTATGCTGTTTTGATCAATCTCAGGAAAGCAACAGTCATAAAGCTATATCCTGTATTATATAACAGATGTTAATTCACACACCTCACTGCAGAGGGCTGAGAGTAACACCTGTGGAATGTCCATATATTTTTTTTGTTCTATATTACATGGATTGGGGAAAATCAGAGACGTAAGCCACTGGTAGAGAACAGTTAAATGCAGTTGGAAAGGTCATCGTAAGTAAGCTAAAATGTACATCCTATTCAGAACAAGTGGTGTTTATTACATCCTATTTCCTTGTTGATCCAGTAAGATACTGGCAAAAGACAGCATTCTGGACTTCTGTCATAGCAATAGTCACAAATATTTTTGTACTAACATCTTCCCTTTCCTTGTTGAAAGTTAACACAGCTGCAGACATAGTCAGCTGGCAACCTATATCATGCAGACTGAAACATCTGAGATTTGTGCTTTCTGCATGATGACCTCTACTTGTTGATTCAGAAATATACACAAGTGTGTGCTCTCCTGTAATGATAGGCTTTGATGGAACTTGACCAAAAATCAAGACTGTTTTGTAGTGTAAAAGTGGGAGGTATGTTCTGAAGCCCTGAATGAATGCCAGCTGGTTGAGAAATTCAGTTCAGCATTCTGAAGTCTTCTGTCTGGGACGCAGAAAGCAATCTCTAGGATCCTGAGCTATCAAGTTCAGGGCTAACTACAGTAGTGGAATTTTCACCCTATTCATACTTTTTTGCAAATCCAGCATAGGTAACGCAGACTTAGAAGTAAACTTATTTATTGTGTGAGGAAGTTTGCACAATGTCAGTTTGTCTTGTGCCTAGTGCAATTGCATTAGAAATATAGAAGCAGCTCCTATTTCCACTCTCCCTGGGAAACTAAAGAAAAACGTGTTAATTTTTTGAAAAGACTTGAAAGCCCACATTTCATGGAAAGTCAGTAAGCCTCCATCCTCTAAAATCACTTTGGAAAATGGAATTTAACTTCCCAAGTCATTTAGGGGGGTTGAAAATTTTACCCTGTTACTTCCTGGGGCTGGGCTAGATTTAGTAGTAGCTGAATGAGGCTGTTGCTTAGTCCATTGTCAGTGTATAGGAAATCTATTAGCCTTGATTTAGTACCAGAATTGCTGAAGCTAATGTTTCAGTTAGGAAGTTGTTTTAACTGCTATCTAAGCTAAAGTAGCTTGGTTTGTTTTAGCCCATCCTTCATGATCCTAATATAAAATTTAAGCAGTAATATCAGCAGCTGGTAGATTGGTTGTGCTGTGTTTTTGAGATTACAAATTTTCAAATAGCAGGAAGTGACCTACTTTTCCCTAACATTTGTCTTGCTTCTAGCTATTTTGAGGGCCATCTGAATACATACAGCATTTACATTGAAAAGAAAACCTTGTAATTTAATATGTATTTCTTAAGCCCTGATTTTTTTCAACTAACTGGGATATTATAGTATGTGTAGCAAGTAAAAATGCTTGAACAAGCTTAAGTATAGTTGGCTAGCATGGCTTATACTATGTGTTTGGTTCTGTTCCTTGTGTGTGAAAACCACCAAAACTGTAAAACTACTTACTTAAAGCAACAGAATAGAAATACAAACAGAAATTTTAAAAGATGCGATTTACTGTTTAGTTAGGTCAGTATTACTGCTTTGGTTTGTTAACTATTCATGCTTTGTCTTGTGGTACTTCTAAAATCTAACATATTTATCACATGAGCTTTTGTGGGAGTGATCCCATTTCATTCCTGATATTTAAGTGAAAGCAACTTGTTTCACGGCTTATTTCATTCTTGTGGAATTTCGGTATATTTTTTGAGATTTGGCCTGTGTACAACTTTGAGTCTCATCTGAGTTGTCCCTGCCACCTGCCAGTTTAATGTTCCAACATTGTGGTGGAGGTGAGCAGATGGCACACAGTGTTTGCTACTGTGGCCTTGAGGATATGGAAGTAGCTCCATATAGTTCTACAAGATTCCCTCTCACCACTAGTTTAAAAAAAAAAAATTCATGTCAGATTTCTTTTTAAGCCTCTGTTGTTGGTGTACAATGACTCCATTAGTCGTGTTTTTTACTGTGTAGTGTGTTAACGTGATTATGGTGCTGTTCCCAGGGACTTTATATCATGTACAAGGAGATGATTTGAAAAAAACTTTTGATTCTTGGTTAGCATAGTGAATGGTGAGGTCTCTTTAATATTTGTGTTTTAACTTTAACACTGATCTTAGAAGTATTTCTTCAAATTGATAATAGTGAGAGATAATAGGTTAACTAACTCTTTTAATTGTATAAACATATATGCATAAGACTTGATGTTAGATGTCCAAGAGTAACTGTCAGATCTGCTCAAATGACAATTAGGTATCTTGTGTTGGGTGGGACAAATGAGCTCAGCATATAATTACACAAGTGTCAGAAATACAGATGTGACCCTAATCTTAGTCAGCAGAAGCATTTTTTTGTATATTGCGGGAGTAGTCTTGCCAAGTTACCTGATGATTTACAAGTGATTCAGAATCCATAGCAAATCATTACTAAAACTTAGAGCAAAAAATAAACCTCACAAGAATACTGTCTGATCCGATGGGTTTTTCAACCTTCTGATGTGATTGATGCTACAGAAAGGCTGATGACACTTAAGTATTATAAAATTGGGTGGTGAAGGTGAGTAAATGACAAGCTCTGCCCTCTAATTTTGGATGTTTAGAGCTTATTTCTCTTGTCATTACCCTTTATGACAAATTGATACGTTATTCCCTGCTCAAATTGGCTCTTTGGTTATCAAGAGGTAGAGCAATGGCTGCTGGGACAATATCAGGTAACAGAGAAACTGTCCCCCATGCTCCACCCCCCCCCCCCCCCAAATCTAAATGGTTGTGTAGCTGAGTCACTCCAGTTCCTCAGTCCTATTCTGCTTTGCTGTGAGAACCCACCCGCTGCTGGAGCAGCCCCCACCCAGCCTTCTGCAAGTGATCAGTCCTGGCCCAGGGAAGGAGTGCTTCTGGCTAGCCGATCATGAGATGGACCTTTATCCAATAACCCCCCAGATGCAACCCTGGGAACTGCTATCTTGGATGGTTTAGTGCTGTCCACTGCACTCTGCACATTTATTTACATTTGTCCCTCAGTTTATCAAAGACATTGATTCTTCGATGAGCAGTGCTCCCGACTGCTCCACTCTGGGGTCATTTGCACGGCACCGCGCTCTGCCTCGGAATCTTTTAAATAGCACTGGCTCCGTTGGTGGAGAGGAGAGACTGAGGCTGTCCGTTGATATTCCTGCCAATGATGACGTCAGTATCTCTCTCTCTCCAACTGTCACTTTAGTTCCTTTCTACTGCCCTCCAGCTCTGCACGGAGTCAGCGGTGGCTCCCTCACAGTGACTGTAAACAAATGAAGAACAAATACCTATAACTGAACAATTAAGAAGAAAGAAACAACAAGAAAAGAAACAACACCAAAAAAAAAAAAAAAAACCCCCGAAAACTACGGTGATGCCACACAGCGCTGGCTTTAAACGCTGCACAACCTGTAAAGAACTGATGCCAGCCTCGGATGGACACGAGGCATGCATACTATGTTTGGGTGAGGGACACTTGTCCCACAAATGCCCACACTGCAACAACCTTACCTCCTGTGCTAGGAAGGAAAGGGAGAGAAGGTTGAAGATTCTACTTTTGGAGGGCTCTCTCAATCCCTCCTCTGATCCCGGCGCCTCATCTCAGGGCTCTGAGGGAGAGCGCAAATGCCACTCCAACCTGTCATCCCCAGTACCTCCAAAGAAATCAGAGGACTGGGGTAAAATCAAAAGCCTCGCAGCAGGAACCCAAAAATCGGGTGAACCCTGCGAGGGAGTCTCAGCTCACAGACTCTTGTGCCGGACCGCTGAGTGCGCAGGCAAACGAAACTCTGCTGCCTAAGAGCGCGCTACCGCCGCCGCCACTGCCGATGACAGTGGCGCCACTTCCGCTATCTCCCTTGGCACCGCCACTTCTCGTGCCAGGGTTAGTCTCCCCTCAGGCACAGGGTCCACAACCTGTACTGGTGCCGCAGCCCTTCCCACTCACGCTGCCCCAGGCACTGCAACAGGCGCTCTTTGCATTGCCTTCTCAGGCACCACTTCCGCCGCTAACGCCGGTGCTGCAAACACATCAGCAGCTGCCACCTGCCCTGACATCCCCGGTTCCTCAGCCCCTGCCAGCCACGGTACCGACAACACCACCGCAGCGGCCCACAACATCGCTGCTGCTGGCACCTCAGCCCACGGTGCCGGTCCCTCCCGCGCATAAGAAACAACCGCGGAAGGTCAAACATACAGTCAAGGAGTAGGATTTCGTGATCCACTCTGCTCCTCCATCACCGCTATTCCAATCGGATTCTTCCAGCAGTAATTTGTCGAGGAGGTCCGATCCCACAACGGCTTCTTCACCCTCCTCAACATCTTCAAGTGCATCCCCCCCGGCTTCGCCTGGCAGTCACCCTTCCGCAGTAGCCCAGCCTCCGACTAACATTGCTTACCCTAGTCCCTACCCACCATGGATGTTCCTCCCACAGGCTCCAGGCATCACTTATCCTATATGGCCGTACCAACAATTATTTCAGTACCCTACAAACCTCGTCCTATCACAACAGCAATCGGATCTAGCTCACCCCCGTATACCGACCGCCCCCTCCACGACAGAGCCCCCGCCAGACACCTTTCAACAACAGCCTACAGACCACCTGAAGCAATTCAGACACCTTTTCAAGTGAGCTGCGGTCACTATGAACATCTCACTTAATGACAGCCCTACTCCACAACATACACTGTACAAGATCCTTCAGGCATCTGCCCCCAACAAATTGGCTCTACCCATGGATGACAATAGACATATGGCAGACTCCTGCTTCCATCCTTCCGTCTAATAAGAAATCTGACAAGAAGTACTTCATTGCCCCCAAGGGCAACGAATTCCTTTTCAACCACCCACAACCGAATTCCCTTGTAACTGAGGCAGCAAACCAGAGGACCAGACAACCTTATAACAAAACTATCTCCACCAATAAGGATGAAAAGAAGCTGGATTCTCTCGGCCAAAAGGTTTACACCTCTGCAGCCCTCCAGTTACGGGTAGCGAACTATACAGCGCTGCTATCCAACTATGACCACAAACTATATTCTAAACTCTCTGAGCTCACTGACTTTATTGCACAAGACAAAAGGGATCAGTTCGACCTCTTACTTACTGAGGGCAAACTTGTGGCCAAGACAGCCCTTCAAGCTTCTCTCAACTCAGCCGATGTTGCTGCTTGAACTCTTGCCACGGCAGTAGTCATGCGCCGTGCCTCCTGGCTCCAGGCTGCAGACCTGCCCAAACAAATGCAGCGTACAATCGAAGATCTACCCTTTGACAAGGATAATCTATTCGCCAAGTCCACTAATGACATAATGCACGACCTCAAGGACTCCCGGGCAACACTTCGCACACTGGGGATTTTTCCCACAGTTTCACGTCGTAAATTCTACAGGAGTCAACCACCTATGACAAAATACCCACACAATCAGTACAGCCGCCGAGCTGATAATTGTAAAAATAAGCCAAGACAATCGCGTCGCAACAAGCAACCATTCCTGACAAATCGGAATCAGCAATCCACAGACACAAAGCATCAATTTTGACGCTCCGGTCGAGGGAACTACCAGCCATACCCTCCCCAGGGTACAAGTGTCACCATCTACACACCTCATCTTCAAGGACAAGCTGCACCCATTTCTACACCAATGGCAGCGGGTCACATCCGACAGATGGGTGCTGGAGATCATCCAAAAAGGGTACTCCATCCCCTTTCTCTTGAGACTGAAGCCCCAACCCCCTTCCCTGTCCCTTTTCAGGGACCGAATTCATGTACAATATCTGCGCGAGGAGATCTGCCATCTTGTCCACATCGGTGCCATCGAACAGGTCCCGCAGGACCAAATAGGGAAGGGTTTTTACTCCCCATATTTTTTAATGCAGAAGAAAACGGGGCTGGAGACCAATATTAGATCTCAGACGCCTAAACGTGCACGTCCAGGTCAAAAGATTCAGGATGGTGACTCTACCCAATATCCTATCGGCACTTCACCAGGGAGATTGGCTGGCCTCCCTCGATGTAAAGGACGCGTATTTTCATATCCCGATACGTCCTCCGCATCGCCGCTTCCTTCGGTTCCTGTTTCTCCATCACCACTACCAATACACGGTCCTCCCCTTCGGACTTTGTACTGCGCCAAAGGTGTTTTCCAAGGTGATGGCACCAGTCATTGCCTTCCTGCGCAAGCAACACATCTCCATTTTCCCTTACCTAGATGATTCCCTCCTAAGGGCCACGACACAACAACAGGCTCATCGCATAATCCAGAGGACAATGAATCTGTTCAGCTCTCTAGGTCTCCAAATAAATCTCGAAAAATCATGTCTCCAACCGACACAAATCCACTTTATTGGTGCTCTCATCCATACCCCGTCAGCAAGGGCTTTTCTCCCTATGGACAGGTTCCTCAGCTTACAACAGTTGGCCATCTCTATTCAGGATTCACCAGTCATCTCAGTATGCACTTGCATGTGGATGCTTGGCCATATGTCAGCAACCACTTACCTAGTCTATCATGCTCGTCTACGCATGTGTCCCTTTCAGTTGTGGTTCCTATCACAGTTCAAAAGGGATCAACACGACCTGCATCGACCTCTATCCATTCCAGCCACAGTCAAGCACTCTTTAGCTTGGTGGACCAACAGCAACAACCTTCTACAGGGCGTACCCTTCCTTCCACCTCAACCGGTTATGACCATCACCACAGACGCCTCCCGCAGCGGCTGGGGGGCCTACTTCCAGCACTGGACAGCGCAGGGCAGATGGCAGCCAGCAGACCTGCCCGCCCACATAAACCTACTCGAACTAAGAGCGGTGCTACGGGCCTGTCAATACTTCCTTCCCCTAATCTCCGGGAAGACAATCAGGATTTGTACGGACAACAGATCATGCATATTTTATATAAATTGCCAAGGTGGCACCAAATCACAAGACCTATGCCTCGAGGTGATGGAACTATGGAATCTGTGTGCACAACATTCAGTACACCTCATCGCGGATTACCTCCCGGGCAAGGACAATAAACTAGCAGATTCCCTCAGCCGCTCCTTCCCCAACCACCACGAGTGGGAAGTACGCCACGACATTCTACAGGCAATATTCCATCAGTGGGGCTCGCCCCTCATCGACCTCTTCGCCACTGAGGGGAACAGAAAGTGCCCTCAGTATTGCTCTCAAGTGGAACACGGTCACGCCTCAAGAGGCGACGCTTTCTCTCCTCATTGGGGCAACGCACTTCTCTATGCCTTCCCCCCAACACCATTGATACCTCGAGTTCTGTCCAAAATCCAGCAGGACAAAGCACAGGTCATCCTAATTGCCCCAGCGTGGCCACGTCAGCCGTGGTACACTCAGCTACATGCTCTGTCCAGAGCACAGCCTATAACTCTACCCCTTGTCCCAGATCTCCTATCCCAGAATCGCGGGACTCAACTTCACCATCACCTCAACAGACTCCACCTGACGGCATGGCTGCTCGATGGTTCAGTAATTTAGAAACTAGGTGTTCACATACTGTTAAAAACATCCTACTAAACAGTAGAAAACCCTCTACACGCATTACTTACCTACAGAAATGGCATCGCTTTTCCTCCTGGTGTTCCTCCCGAGCCGTTGATCCACGCACAGTTCCGCTCCCACTCATCTTGGACTATCTGGCGAACCTGAAAGAGACGAAAGTTTCGGTCAACACAGTGAGAGTACACCTAGCTGCTATCTCTACATTTCACGGCAGTATAGATAACATCTCAATCTTCGCTCACCCCACCTCTAAACGATTCATGCTGGGTCTGCGAAACCTGTACCCTGATGTCCGCCCCCCGGGACCCCAATGGGACCTTCCCAGAGTTCTAAAGATGCTCATGAGGCCCCCATTTGAACCTCTAGCCACATGCACCTTACTACACTTGTCCATGAAGGTGGCCTTTCTCGTGGCCATAACTTCGGCACGTCGAGTGGGTGAGATAACAGCCCTCATGGCGCACCCCCATATACTATTTTTTACAAGGACAGGGTATCATTGAGACCTCACCCAAAATTCATCCCTAAGGTGGCTTCCTCATTCCATATCAACCAGACTATCAATTTACCTGTGTTCTATCCAAAGCCACGTATGACATCACAACAGAGGGCACTGCATACATTACATGTCCGGAGAGCCCTTTCCTTTTACTTGGAACGGACATGAGCCTTCCTAAAGACTCCACTGTTGTTCGTCTCCACTGTTGAATGCTCCAAGGGCCAACCCATCTCCAAACGCAGACTATCCACATGGATTTCCTCTTGTATTAGGGCTGCCTACGACATCTCACGTTCAGCTCCACTTACCTCTGTCCGCTCTCATTCTACACGGGCTATGGCATCATCTTTAGCCTTTCTAACGAAAGTGCCTGTACACGCCATATGCCAAGCAGCGACTTGGTCGTCCACAGACACTTTTGCCAAGCACTACGCTCTACATCAGTTCTCAACCATGGACACCGCAGTTGGACGAGCAGTGCTCGACTCGGTCCGACCGCCACGCTCTGAAGTACCCACCTCCAGGGACAGCAACTGCTAGCAGTCACCCAGAGTGGAGCAGTCGGGAGCACTGCTCGTCAAAGAAATGGAGGTTACTCACCTTCGTGCAGTAGCCGAAGTTCTTCGAGATGCGTGCTCCTGACATGCTCCACTACCCACCCACCTCCCCTCTACTTCGAAATATTCCTTCGCTTCCAGCAGGTAGTTTCGCAGTATAAAGGAACTGAAGTGACAGTTGGAGAGAGAGAGATACTGACGTCGTCATTGGCGGGAACATCAGCGGACAGCCTCAGTCTCTCCTCTCCACCAACGGAGCCACTGCTACTTAAAAGATTCCGAGGCAGAGCGCGGTGCCGCGCAAATGACCCCAGAGTGGAGCATGTCGGGAGCACGCATCTCGAAGAACTTCGGCTACTGCACGAAGGTGAGTAACCTCCATTAATGTACCAGCTCTGTCACTCCAAATAGTATCCTTACATACACTGAGTCCACATGCACTATTTGTTAAATAAATAAATTTGACTTCAACATATTAAGTGATCATGAATTGGATTAATATAAATCAAGGAATCAGTCACAGTTAACTAAAAGGCAGCTTGCGTCCTAAACCAGGCCTCAACAAATGTGCCACACACCTAGATGCCAGCTCTGAAACTAAGATGCCTAGTTGTGCAGCATGTCAGACTGCCCCTGCCACTGAAAAAAACGCTGTCGTCACCAGTTCTGGTGCTGGCACAGAGTGAAGAAGCCTCCTGATACTGGAAAAAGGCAGGTGTGGCAGTGTGCTGGTGGCTTTTTTAGGCTCTGGGAGTGTTCCACATGTAAGTACTGTGGTGTAGTTAGGCACCATGGTCAGATTCCTGGGTGCCACAGAGAGCTGGTACCTGGGATTTATTGAGTCCTGTTCTAAGACAAGCTTAATGTTACAGTACCTTTTCAGTCTGTTAGCTTACCACACAGGCTGGCTGCAATCTCTGTCATGCTCCACCCATAGAGAGCCCAGTGTCCTTAATGTTACTTAGAAGATGGATTCAAAAGAAGAGCCCAGATACAGAGATTTCTTTTCTTTTTAACAAGTTTGTGCAACCCACTGGGATCAGGTGATCAGCAGTGTGCAGCAATGAGCATGATTTCTTCCACTTCAGCCAAAGTGCTCAAAGGTACTTTGGTGAGCCCATTGTTCCTGTGTGCATGCCTCTTTGGGGTACAGACCCTTAGCTCTGTGTTTGTCTGCATCTATTCAAGCTGTGAGGGGGACACATTTGGGAGCATGATGTGTCAGTTTCATATCTGTGCATATGCATGACATTGTGAAAACATGGTATCACAACAATAATGTTCAATATCTCACGAGCATTCCAAAAACATGCTGCGTGTCATACTTTGCATTAGACAATAAACAGTTACACTACAAGGGTGACCATGAATGATACACCAGTCATGCGGTAAGGCTGTATGTGAGGTACAACGTGTCAAAAAGAGTGCTTGAGAAGCTAGGCTCTCCCTGCTCGGGAGTTGAGGGAAGATGTCTGACAGCTGTGTCTGTAAGAAATCTCATTACCATATTTCCCTTAGTTGCTAAAGTGATATCTAAAGGTTCCTGGGGAACAGATCCCTTTTCAGGAGAGAAGAGAGAACCCAGGCCTGTTCATCCTCCATCATACTCCTAGGATCTTTGAGAGACTAATGCTGTCTAATCAGGAGAGGAGTACGGGAAGGGGAATATGTAGACTCACATGCCTCTTTCCTCTCCTCTCTTACCGGTTGATAGGTCGACTGTTAGAAGAAGAATAGGAACAGATAGCGGGTTCCAGAGGTGTAGCAGGAGGAGGAGCTTACGATCCATTTCATAGCATGGAGCCTGTTGCTGCTTACTATTCTGTATCCCTAGCTCTCTAGCACCATTTCTTCAGGGTTCTTTTTGCTGGTTTTAATTCAGTCTGTCCTTTACTGTTAGTGAGGCGTGCTGTTCCTTTCTGCTTTTCTGTTGCCAAGATGCAGCTGCTACAGCTGGTCCTTGCTGTTGGTTGCTGTGGCTTACCCGCCAACACATCCTGTAGCAAAGTACTCACCCACAACCACTTCAGATTTGAGGATCATTTATATCTCCAAATCAGTGGCACTGCTATGGGCACCCGCATGGCCCCACAATATGCTAACATCTTTATGGGCGACTTAGAACAACGTTTCCTCAAGTCTCATCCCAAGACACCTCTTCTTTACCTGCGCTACATCGATGACATCTTTATCATCTGGACACATGGCAGGGATGCTCTTGAAGATTTTCACAGAGATTTCAATAATTTCCACGACACCATCAAATTGAGCCTGGAACACTCCACACAGCAGATCCACTTTCTTGACACTACAGTACAAATCAGGGATAGACATATCACCACCACCCTATACCGAAAACCTACTGATCGGTATAGTTACCTACATCCTTCGAGCTTCCATCCTAAACACACCACACGATCCATTGTCTACAGCCAAGCCCTAAGATATAACCCCATCTGCTCTGATCCCTCAGACAGAGACAGACATCTTGAGGATCTTTATCAAGCATTCTTGAAACTACAGTACCCAGCTGGGGAAGTAAGAAAACAAATTGACAGAGCTAGACGGGTTCCCCGAAGTCATCTACTACAGGAGAGACCCAAGAAAGAAAGCAACAGAACACCACTAGTCACCACATACAACCCCCAAGTCAGACCTCTGCAAAAGATCGTTAGCGACCTACAGCCTATTCTAAAAGATGATCCCTCTCTCTCTCAAGCATTAGGAGACAGACCACTCCTTGCCTATAGGCAGCCCCCTAATCTTAAACAGATACTCACCAGCAACTACAGATCTAACAACAAGAACATTGAAGCAGGCACACACCCTTGCAAAAAACCGCGCTGCCAAGTCTGCCCACATATCTACACAACAAACAACATCATAGGTCCTAATCAAGCCTGCTACTCCATCAAAGGCTCATTTACCTGCTCGTCTACTAATGTGGTCTATGCCATCATGTACAAGAAATGCCCCAACACCTTATATATTGGACAAACAGGACGATCGCTCAGTAAGAGATTGAATGAGCACAGAGCTGATAGAAATCAAAGAACAAAGAAACCAGTTGCTGAGCACTTCCATCTTCCTAATCACTCGATGATGGATTTGTTAACGACTGTCGTTAGAGATGTACCTGGGACATCCAGACTCCAAAGAGAAACAGCTGAACTCGAATTAATATGCAAACTAAATTCTGTGAAAGCAGGACTTAATCGAGACTATGGATTCTTTTCCCATTACAAAGGGTAATTTGACTTCAGGCTTCCCATTCTTTAAGCCTGTAAACTGCTCTGATTTGCTGTTACTTTATGACCTGATCCTATGTTTTACACCCCCTTGCATTTAGTTTCATTCCTTTCTGTAAGTGCACCCCTCTTCAAAGCATCTGAGGAAGTGGGATCTTCTCCCATGAAAGCTCATGCAAAAAATAAATGTTAGTCTTAAAGTGCCACACAACTGCTTGTTGTTTTTTTACTGGACTAGACTAACACGGCTATCCCTTTGGAAACAGACTGCATTTTGAAAGTGTCAATTCTCGGACTTGTTAGTATACGGACTAAAAGGATAATCTGGAATGCAGTGCTATAACTGAACTCTCCAAGTCCCTTGTGTTCCATTTTCAGGTTTGCAGGGTCTACTTTTGAGACCTGAAGGAGTGGACAAGATGTTAAAGTACCAGACTGTATTTTTTTTTTTGTACTTCCATTTCATCTCTTGCATCCCAATGTACCTTGGTGGTCTCATGTTAAACTTATTGTTTAATTTTGGTTGTGCAAGCCTCAAATTTTCCATTGAGTAGGTTTATGCATTTTTTGGTTTTGGTCAGTATTTCTACAAATCTATCTGAATTATTTTTCTTGCCTGTAGGCATAAAAAAGCAGTCCTCTATGTCACTTGTGAGGGAAAAGAAGCCTCTGTGTATGATGCCTGTGAGGAAATGGGACAAGCTTTAGAGAAGTTGGTGCCTTAACATCTGCTTTTTTGGTATTTGTGCCTCTTAAGGATCTGTAATCTTTGAGGTGGAATGTCTGGGGATATGAAAGAAAAGTTGGCTCTTGCCAGGCTTTCCTTGAAATAATTCAAAGGAGGCTACTGTGGGATTCAAGCACTTACAAAATATGTCATCACAGACAACTGATCCTCTTCCTTTCCTGGTGTTCATGGACAAAACATCCCAGTCACTGTGTAGCAGTCATTTCACTTAACTCTCTCTTTGCAGCTTTCCTTAATTTAAATTCTCTAAATTGAGTAATTTCTTAAGGACGTGTATGATTGTCCATCAGATGTGAAGAGAAAATCCGTTGCCATGACTGATAATGAACATTCAAGCACTCTTTTTACATTAAGCATTTAGTCCTATATAAAGCTAAGTGAAAAGGTGAGAAAAATGCAGTGGAACACAGACCTTAGCATTTTGTAATGATGAAAGCAAGCCTTTTTTCTTTAAGTGAAACCAATGCTGCCATGTTTTGAGAAATCAGGTAGATGAATATTCTTCTGTGAATAGCTAGCAAAATGTAAGACCATTTTGTCTGGATTCACTTCAGATGTTTCTGTGATTACGTTGAGGATGGGAATAGTCGTATCTTCTCAAAATTATCTTTATAGTCATTTTACACAGCTCATACTTACTTTTCTTTAGAGCTATATGTAGATACCTGTATCCATCCTTTATTTTCCATGTTTTGGTCCAATACAGAAGTTAACCTGGCCAATAATTGCCTTGCTTCCTGGTATACAGAAAATGCATTTGGAAAAGAACATCTGTTTCCATGACAGACACTAAACAACATTTAAACACTTTTTTGGGGGAGCATTACCTGAACTTCCAGAGGTTGAACATGAAGATCCTTTGGATTGTACGCACACCCATAGTGAGCAAACAGTTAAAAAAAAGAAGTATTTGGGATGCTAAATACAAAATGGATATACTGAGAGTGGCAAAAACAACTAGGGAGACAATCTGAGTTAAATCAGTTTAGGTGTAAAGGTATAATTTAAAGGAAGATGGCATACAGGATAACTTTTTCTGCTGTTGAAGATTAATTGAAATTTTGACTCAGTCTAGCTTCCTCTTAACTTTTAGTAAAACAAACAAGGAGTCCTATGGCACTTAGACTAACAAATTTATTAATTGCATGAGCTTTTGTGGAAGAAAACCCTACTTTGTGGAACTCTGAACTTCTGTTTAAGCACAACATAATAGCTTTGTGTTTCGTTTTCGATTAAACTTTCTGGCTCATTTTTCACGCGTGCATTCACTTTTCTCTTCTGTGTATGCATTAGTTCCTTTGTATAAACACGTCTGTAAATGTGTCATGGTTCCACATACATGGTCTGATTCTAGTGTCAATTTTGTTAACAGGTGAAGCTTTTTGACTACCACAGATGCAATGTGGGCTAGCTTTTTTACTCCTGGTGTCCATTGCAGATTTTGCAGGCTGAATTATATCCTCAGCGATAGCTGTGTAACCTCATTCATTTATCAGATTGGGTCCCCTCTGACTTTTGTGCAAATCCATTGATGGCTAATGGGAGGTGGTTCTGAGGGCAGGTTATCTCTTTTGAAAGAATAGTATTAATCCTTATGTCCTTGCCCAGTTCAGTAGTATTTCTTTTTACCTGTAATAGTTCAGTGAATTCCTCAGTTAGATATGATGTTCTTTGCTTAGTCTTACAGAAGATCCTTTAGTATTGCTGTATTCTGCTAAACATGTGCTGTGCTTAATCCCAAAGGGGTTCTAACTAGTGGTTGAGGAACTATCGTAATTGCTACAGAATGTGTCTGGATAATATTTAAGGATTTCTGGCTTGGTGAAAATTAAGTTCAAGTGGTTGTAGATATGTTCCACTCAGGTGTGCACTTGCTGAGAGTTTTGACTGACTGTACCTGTAATGGTGGTGCTCATGTCCTCTAGAGACTAGATACTTTGCTCCTCCCCTGGTTATTTAAGGGCTGTGCCTCCCTAATCTTCCTCAATTCCTTTTCTCCACCTGTAGCTACTCTCTGACCAGTCTGTCAGCCTTTTATTTCATATTTTATTATCCTAGTCTTTCCAGGAATTTGTTCTCTGTAGCTTGGTAGGAATTAGTTAAGATTAGTGTTGGCAGAACAGACTTTTTTAGTTTTGATTTTTGTCTTTGGACTTTTTGTAGATTTTCAGTTAATTTTTACAGTTGTGGGGAGTGTGGTTAGGGCAGTGTGGACAGCAGAGCTGTAGGGGGCTCAATACACAGCGTTGCAAGGTATGGGGGAAGCTATAGTTGTCCTGGGCCAGCAGATAGTTCTTTACAGTCCTGACTGGGGGTCTCAGTTCCACATTTTCCCTGTAGCTTGTGCCTGCAACAGTTGGGTGCCACCAGCCTTGAGGTGGTTCAGGAAGCTCTCAAAGCTCTGCTGTCATTGATCTGTTCACTCACTAACCCAGTGGTTCTCAAAATACGGTGTTGCCACACATTAACGTGTTGCCACACAGTGGTAGATGTGTTGCAGAGAGCTAGGAAGATGTCTGGATTTTGCTCTGGGGGTTGTGCAATGGTGTGTTCTGTAGGCTCACAGTATGCCACCATGTGTGGCATGACCTGTAAAAATTGAACCACTGTACTATACAAGACTGTGGAGGAATCATTGCACAGTCTCAGGGCTGGTGACACCTGATTGCTGCATGCCTGACTGATATTCATAAAATCATAGAAACTGGAAAGGAGCATGAGAGCTCATCGAGTCCAGTCTCATGCACTCATAGCAGGCCCAAGTAACCTCTTTAACCATATCTAACAGATATTTGCCTAATCTGCTCTTAAAAACTTCCAGTGATGGAGATTCTACAACCTCCCTTGGCATCTTATTCTAGTGGTTAGTCATCCTGACAATTAGGAATTTTTTTTTCTAATGTCCAACCTAAACCTTGCTTGCTTTAATTTAAGTCCATTACTACTTGTCCTATCATGGGCAGTTAAGGAGAATATTTTTTTTCTCCCTTCTCCTCATGACAGCCTCTTGAAAACTGTTACTATGTCCCCTCTGTCTCCTCTTTTCCAGATTAAACAAACACAGCTCTTTCAATCTTCCCTCACAGGTCAAGTGTTTTTGGTGGTAGAGGTGCTGTCTTTGACAGTGATGGTGACCTGGATCGCTTCCCAATCAGTTATAGACTGATCACTCTCAAAGTCACATGCATGATTCCTTCCCAGCTGAGTGTAATAATTAAATGGGGCAATCTGATCCAAAACAGATTAGAATACCCTGGGGGTGGAGGGTAGCTACTGCCATAGGTGAGGTTGGGCCAGACTCCCTTTAAAGGATCAGCCAGCCTGTGATAAGATACTTAATTTGAAAACAAATTTCTGAGTATTTATAAGTTAATTAATAGAATCTAAAATAACTTGTTTGGAAGGTGTTTTTTTTTTTTTTTTTTTTTTAAGGGCTTAGTCCCTCTTCAGTTTGGCATTGTTTCTGCTGAGGGTGACTGCTGTTAGTTTAATGGTGGTTTGTCAAACAATATGTAGTGCTGAAGACTCTTGGCTCTGGCTACTTTAAAAGAGCTCCTTCGACAGTGAGATGATGAGCCATCCCATAAATGGTCCTTCAGTTGTTTGATAGCTCTGATCGGTATGATTCAAGGCTGGGGTGCAGAAAAGCTGATGTTGACAGGAGTGGAGGAGCTGGACTGACTCGTTAAGAAAATATCTATTCTAGAATATTGAGAGCAAGCTCAGCATGTAGACGCATTTTGGCATTACAAGACATTTTAAGAAGCCACATTTTCAAATAAGAAATCACCCCTTTTGTTTGCATTCAACTTTTAAGGAAAATATCTTTGATTAAAGTTGTTTATGTAGCTATAAATGTCAAAATTCAGTATCTGAAAGTGCTGCTTATAGGGGTCTTAATTTTCAGCTCATTTTATCCATTTCCTTTATGGAGAGAAAAATCAGTTGTCCTTTTAATACTACATCCAATTAGTGTTCCACTTCAATTTACAATGCTTGATAAACAAAGATCAGATTGGCAGCAGAAGAGTGTAATACAATTTGTTCTTGAATTTGTCCATTTTGTGTTGATTTTTAAGCCATTAGTTTCCTGCATCTTTCAGCTAATGACAGGACTGTTGAATGCACATTTGTTCTCTTCCATCAGTATGGGCCACCTTTCTTCGCTGTTGCTGTCATAGCAACAGCTCCTCCCAACACTACCACCTCCATTTGATGTTCCCTTAATTATTTGAAATGAGGCATGCGTGTTTGTTCCAGCACTGAGATGGGGCTGCATTATGTATAACTCTAGGATGACAGACAACAGCAGTGTGAAAACAAAGGGAAACACAGTGAATGATGAAGGGTTGCTAGAATGCTTTCTGTTGTTTGACATTGTTGACATTTCTTAATGAATAGTCACACAAACCAAACCAAAAAATCCCCACCCTATAATAGAGCCTGAGGCCTGTGGCCTAAATATGCAAATAGCATTAACAAGAGAGAAGTGGTAAGCAGTCAAATGCAGAACCCACAATGCTAGAGATATCTATAAATGCTGTATTAAATGTTGAAAATATTTTGAATATTTCTGATGGGCTTATTGCCTAAACGGCTGTGTTAGTCTTCAGCTAACTGTGTTGTCATGTTCTGGTGGACTGCATTAATGTGTTATCTCTAGCAGGATAGGCTTGGTGTTTTTTTATTAATTGTATTGAAATACTTGAGCTTCTGCAGATGATACTAAAAACAACCCCCCCCCCCCCCCCCAAAAATCCAATTCTTGGAGTTCTCAGTAGCAAATAAGTATCAAAGATGAAAGCAAATCTTTGCTGGATGGTCCCTATATGCATTCCACATGTGGAGATATGTGCGTCATGCACAAGTCAGGAGATTTTGCAAGCAGTGTCTGCTGGCCCACGCACGTGCTCAGAAATGAAGGCGTAAAAGGTGGTGTGGGCTGATGCCTTTTCAGTTTCTTCTGACCACTGCATGGTTTGAGCCAGAAGCTTCCATGTCCTTGGCTCCAGTTTTATTGCATCATTGCTTCAAGCTGTTTTAACCCAGTGAATCAGCCACTGCATAACCCTGTCAGTAGCATATTTACCAGGCATGCTGAATTCTGTAGTGGGCTTCCTGAATACACATTTTCCCACAGATCACATATGGGAAATTCACAGGTTAGTTCTCAGTGATGTCCACCCAAATGAGAATGATAGCTTGTGATCTTTTCACTTCTGTGGTGAAAAGGAAATTTCCTTGATACTGTTCTAGTATGGTCCCTGCCAGAACTTGATGGGTAGATGCCTTATAGTAGTGGTTGTCAAACTTTGTCTCACGACCCAGTTGAAAAACATTTATGCCCAGGACCCAACCATTACATCTTTGAGCAATGCATTCCACTCTTTCAGTGGTAGCAGCAGGGGAGGCTGCTACCAAGTGCCTGAGGGTCTGTGACTCAATACTGGGTCCCAGCCCTAAGTTTGAAAGCCACTGCCTTATAGGTGGTGGTGAAAGATTTCCTGGGGTATGCCTTTCCTCCCATTCCACTGATATCTCAAGTTATACAGAAGATCCTCCAAGACTAGGGTTACCAGATGTCTGGCAAAAGGAGGACATGTCCTCCTTTTTACCTTCACGTTCTCCATCCGGCAGGCACTTTAAAAATACGTCACTTCATCTGGCTTTTTACTTACAGGGGTTAAAGTATGCTGGAATGCCCCTAGAACACCCTGTTTTTAGGGGGGAAGCGTTCCAGGACCCCCTAAAAACAAGAATATTACATTAATACTACATTTTCTCCATGTGTTCTCCGATGTTCTCCTTTTCGTACTTCCCCATTCTCCTTTCCGTGCTTTGGTAACCCTATGCAAGACATCTTGAGTCATTCTGATTGGATCCAACTGGTCAAGATACTTGATTTATTAGTTAGCTGAAATTCTCAGCTCAAACATCCCTTAGCATATGCACTTTGCCAGACCTTGTAACATAGCGCAGGACCAGGTTCAAGCACCCCACTTAGGGACTGCTGCAGCTCAGAGTTTGAGATTTGGCTGGATGTTGGAAATAGAGGGATCGTGTTCCAAAAGAGTATAGTCTGTCCTTAATCAAAGTAGAGAAGACTGAGAAGCTATTACTCAGGAAAAAAGGAGCATTTAGGTTCTTGGGCTCACAACTGTGACTTGTTTCCAGAATCCACAAAGGATGTTAGACATCTAAACTATTTGTCGTCGTAGTAGAATGATCAAGAGGTCAAGCTGTATCAGTTTATTACCCTTAGTAATACTTCCCCTCGGAGTGGGTAAGAGCTCATTCCACCAGAGAACAACCTACTTTAACTTGTCTAAGGTGTACCCCTTCTAGAGATATGTAAGCCAACTATTTGGAATTCTTTGCATGCCATCATGAAACATTATGCTCTGGTCCAGCCATGGACTGTGGATACAGTGATGGGAACAGAAGTATTAGAGGCAGCTGTCATTTCTGTATCTTCTCACCCATCTCTGGTCTGACTTCTTGTCACTCTTCCACAGGTGGAATACACACACAGGGGCCATCATTCAAAGCGCGCAAAAAACAAAAACCAAACCAAAACAAAACAAAACCAGGAGGTTACTTACCTGCGGGTTTTTCAGAATGTGTGATCACTATTTGTATTACACTACCCAACTTCTATCCCCTCTGCTTCAGATTGTTCGAACTATGGTAGTTGTACAGATGATATTGTTTTTTCTGTAACTGTAATGTGCATATTGTGCATGTCTGATACTGCTTGCTATGGTTGCCAACTAGACGTTTTGTTTCTATTTGCATCATTTTGTGTTTCCTTCTGTTGTGATCAGCCAATAAAATGTTCCAATCTAAGATAAATGGGATTAGATAGAAATCTTTGTAAAAGTGTATTCCTTCCCCCAAGATAGGGAGGTTGTGCTATGCATGTTTTTCTGGAGCCAGCTATCATGTGCTTGAGGATTTAAGTGTTCACTTCAGAGTTAAGTCATGATTGGGAGAACTCCAGAATAGAAGATGTGAATGAGAGGATGCAGAGAGAGATTCTGGAGCCTGTGAACAGTTTGAAACAGCAGCCTTCCCCATTCATTCTATTGGTGTTGATACACAAGCCTGACTATTGAACTAACAACAAGAGTCCTGTGGCACCTTATAGACTGACAGATTTCTTCGGGCATAAGCTTTTGTGGGTTCCTGTTGCATCTGGCAAAGTGGGTTGGAGCCCACAAAGGATTGTGCCTGAAGAAATGTGTTAGTCAGTAAGGTGCCACAGGACTCTTGTTGTTCTTGCTGTACACAGACTAACACAGCTACTCCATTGAACTAGTAAACTATATGGCATCTGATTGAAGCATTTAAAAAAGGAAAATGGCAATCGTATAATGGTTTGAATTATCTACTGAGATGTGCATCCAAGTTTCACCAGGGCATAACTGACAGAAACAGAGCACTAAATAGGAACTGAATCTTCAGCGTAATCAGTTCCATGATTGAATCCAAACTAAGATTTAGGTAGACTGGGGGTCAGCAACCTTTGCCAACCCCTGTGCTGGGCCTCTCCTTGACTGTCAGCCAGTGCCAGTGGCTCTCTCCACAGAAATAAAAGCGGCAGCTGCCTGAAAATTTTGGTGGCAGCCATGGCTGGAGGTTTGGGTGGGGAGGGGCCCTGGCATGCTGCTGAAAGGAGCCAGTCACAGAAAGAAGCTGCCTGCAATGACTCCTTGGGGATACCATGGAAGGAGGCTGCCTGGAACAGCAACCCTTGGAGGTTCCTCAGGTGTGCTGAGGAAAGAAGCTACCTAGAGTGGCGTCTTGGTGGCCCAACAACATGGAGAGAAGCTGTTCCAGGCATCTTCCTTCTGTACCATGCCTGGAACATGGACATGGTGGGGACCCTCCATGCCCCCAGGTGCCCCTGAAAGAAGCTGCCGGGAGTGGCTTTCAGTGGCAGGAGCCACAATTTCTGTGGCATTGCAGAGGGTGCCATGTGCCACTCCAAATAAGCTCTCGTGCCACTGTTGGCACACATGCCGGGGGTTGCCTACCCCTGTTGTAGAGCTTTTTGATTTTTACACACCTTGAAGCTTTAACCATATCCTTTTCCTCTAAATATTCCTGTAGGGCAATGGGATGAAGTAAACTGTAAATCAGGGGTCAGCAATCTCAGGCTCCCTCGCTAGCCCCTCTGCCCTAGCGCTGCATTGCCAGCAAGGGCTGCGTGCGGCGGCTGCACTTCCCTGCTTGGGAGTGCGGCCAGTAGGGACAAAAAAGCAGCGGTACGCAGTTCCTGGCCCTCTGCTGGCCTGTCCCCTGCTCGAAAGGTGGACAGGGGGCAGGGTAGGTTAGCCCACCTGCTTCTGGCTTCGACAGAAAGCCACCCCCCCCCCCAACGGGAGAGAGATGGCCCAGACAGGACCTGGAGGCTGCCCACGGCGAGAGGCAGACCTGGGGGCCAGAGATGGCCCCAGCTTCAAACTGGAGGCCTGACCCTGTCCTCTTTTGGCCCCACCCCTGGCAGAGGAGCCAGCAAAGGTTGCTGACCCCTGTTGTAAATATTACTGTCTTAAGATGAAATATAAATGGCTCTGGGTGCTGGATAGAAGAATATCGAACTTTTGCCACAGTTGGGGATTTTAATAATTTTAAGTATATATATTTTTGATTAACACTATTGTGCCAGCAATAGTAATATTTCTTTAACCGCTTGGCCAATCTCCATTTGCTAATTAACTATTTCCTTTTCTAAGAAATGATTCTATAATTTCCCATGAATATTTCTGGATTGATAGTTCAAAACTCAAATGCTATAGCTGGTTAAGCCCAAGTGGCAATATATGAGCTTTAGCACAAAACTTTGCCAGTGTGTCTCAGCTTTTAGCAGGAAAGAGCACCTCCGAAGCCGAAAGTTATTTCTCTGTCTTGCTGGACCATTGGCAGGTTCTTTTTGCAGCACTTGTGTATGCCTAACCACTAGTGTGACCTGATCCTAAAGAGGATCTCTATGTAAGCTTGAACGCTTGGGTCTGTCCCCAGCAGAAATTGATCCAATTGAATGTGTCTCGCACTAGCAACCAAGAGGAACTGCTAAGAATCACCTAGTTGCACAAGGATCTAGATCAGGGCTTCTTAACCTATGGGTCACAACCCAAAAATGGGTCACCATGCCACTTGAGGGGGTGGCCATGATCCTCTTTATTAAACTGAAAAAAGAAATACATCATGAATTCAAAACTGAACCATGGGTCACGAAGCTGGTTCCCAAACTTCATTTATGTCCCGGTTGAAAAAGGTTAAGAACTCCTGATCTAGATACTATTAGCTAAGGCAACTGTACAGCAGTTAGATAGTTGTGATTTTGTGTTAAACTTGGCAAGGTTTAATCTGGAGAACTGTTTATCAAGGTAGTAATATTTTAGGATATTAGCCTTCTTGCACACGCATTGCTTCGGGGAAAAAACTTGACTCTCTTGTTAGCTTCCCAGGGTACTCAGCCATAGTAATTTTCTTGAGATAAAGCACTCACACTTGTGACTCTTGCAAAGATTTAACACAATTGGTTTTCTTTATTGAGGTAATGTTTTCTTAGCCACGTGGGGCATGAATTGATTAAAATGAGTGTGTAGGGGTTTGTTTCCAAGTATATACTTCTGCATAGCAGGAGGATTGTCTGAAATCATAGTAACTTATAAATCCAGGGATCAAAAGTGAAATGATTAATTTCTTAAATGGAAGTCAGATCTGCATCCCAAAATATCTGTCGTCATCTATTCACTCTTAACTCACAAGTAGAGTAGTATTCAAGATATTCTGTGTTCAGTGAGTTGGACCAGATTAAATAAGTGAGTTAGCATGCTTGATAAACAGTACTAAAAACATAATCGTCAGCAGAGTTGATTTTGGGAATGTAGCTTTCAAAGTAACCTTTCCTCACCAAACCAACAATACTTGGTTGGGCCCTTAATTGTAGAAAATCTAGAATGGGAGCTTCAGTCAGATCTTAATGCATCTTCTAATGAAGAGCAAGGTAGACACTTATAATACTGTTGATGGTTACTGGAAGTAGGTAATGAATGCATCATCAAGAGGTAGCTGGTGGTTTCTCTAAGACTAAGGTCCTCTTGTTTGTGATAGAATTTAAAATCATCCAGCTGTGTCAATGTTTGCCATATCTTTTCTGTCATTCCTCTTCTGTAAAGCAATGGTTTTTGCAACAGCTGTCTAGCCCTGGAGACTTGATTGAAAGACTCAAAGGTTTTTGTTAAAATTGGAGTAAATTTGATACAGGATTTTCTTATAACTGAAAGATTATTAGTGGGGCATTTAATATGAGTCACTACATGTTACCAAAAGATTACTTTTGCTATTTCATCCTCATGTTATTTAAGAAATATAAGTGCACAAAACTCTTCCTACTTTTTCCTTGCAATATTAGATGACATTTCCATAGTAACCCATTATATGAATTATATTTGCAATATTTGTCCTTCACATGCCATATCTGAATACTTTGTTGTGTATGAACACTGATTTTTTTCTCCTTTATTGGAATGTGTGCATACTATGCTTTTTCCATAGGGATGATACAGTATTAATTTGTTCCTTTTGCGGTCCTTTTCTAAGTTCTTTCACATGAAAATACTGTCTAGATGCAAGATTGACAGTAAATGAATGTTCAGTATCCAAACAAAGGGAAACCAGGCAAAGTATTAAATTTCTATCTAGTGTTTATGTGAGCTGATTATTTCATTACTACTGTATCTCTAGTCTGCTTCCAGGTTGTAAAGGGAGGTTACAAACAGTCCAATTATTAAGACAGTTGGATAGTATGTAAATAGTATTAGATATTTTTCCTCCAGTACTTCTGCATGGTTGGCTATTCCCAGCAAAAGAGAAGCTGCCTGTCTTGCAAGATTTTCTTGAGCATGAGAAATGCATCTTATCTGACAATGACCCGTAACAGGGACTTAACATGCGGGTGTAAAAACACCAGAGGAGGCAGATAAAGGATTCCTACCTTGTATCATCTTCACCACTAATGACAGCTTAAACACTGAGGTATGAGTTTTAATACCCCTTCCACAAGTAATGGTATTCCTTTTGGATATTTTTGTAACTCTAAAAACCGCAGTATCATCTTCAAAGTTCATAGCCTCTGCTTCCTGTGGGAAGCTGTCCTGTGGGAACAATCCACATGCTAGAGTTTCCTATCATCAGCTTGGAATGTCAGCTTTTAATTGCATTGAATGACCCCTTTCTTTTATGATTCAGGGAGGGTAAAAGTTTTGAATGTACCTTTTCTATATTGTTTTTATACTTTCAGCATGTCCTATCTTATTTATGTCCTTGCTAAGGCAGATATTGTTGCTTTTGTTTTCACTTGTTTGGTGGCTCAGTAACATACGTTTCAAACCTGCAAGTAGAGGTTTTTTGCCTTTCCTGTTTAATTACCTTTCTGAGACTTCCTGTTTTTCATTCAAGTACACTTGTGTGTAGAATCCATTTTACATAAAAATCTGTACATAAAATTACCTTTTTTACTGGATCCTTAAAATTTTATTGTGTTCTTTATATCCATACGTGAAAACCTGAGGCAGGCAGTGTCTAATCTGCAAATACTAACTGAATGGGGACATAACTTTTTTTTCCCGTATGGTAAATTAATCTATCAATCCAACATTCTGGAGCACTAGCCTTCAATCCTTCTTATGCACTATTTCCCATACAGTAATTGCGGTCCATGGTTTGTGCTAACAGCAAAGTTTCACTATCGTCAAGCATTTTTCATAAACTTTTACTAGATCCTTTTTTTTCTTGAGGTTGCTATGCGTGGTTAGCCTGAGAACTCAGGATGTGCACTGCAATGTTAGTTAAAAATAGAGTTCAGTATTGTGGCAAGATGCAATATATGCTATATAGCAGTGGTTCGCAACCTTTTAGACTGTGCGGACCCCTTTTCAATCTCCAAATATTTCATGGACCACAATGTGCTGCTAGTTGTTTGTTGTGGGAATCTAATGTAATAAACAAATAATACATGCTCAGGAATTACTTGTACATGCCTTGTAAGAAACTTTTATTTGAAGTCTTACATTTCCTTGTTGTTTTTTCTTTTCTGTGGGTCTCCTGTAGTAGCCTAGTGGATAACAGGTTGGGAACTGCTGCTTGATAGTTAACTTTTGTGTAAGTTCTGTAGTAATTCTCATAGAAGAAAAACACACAGTATATCTCCTGACTTAGTAATTGACCTTTTAGGCACTTTATTATCATGCAAATAGATAACGTACACTACATGTAGTTCTGAATGTTGAAAATCCCAAATAAGAATGGATATTTATCGTATGATTTTACTAGGTGGTTCACATAGCCTTTTTAAAATCCCCCTGAAGTAATATGCTGCATACTCAAAACTCTGCAGCAGCCCTTTAGCATGTGCCAGGGTGAGGTGCAACTACGATGGTGCCTTGCTGAATCATAAGATTTGTCCTTGGTTTTAGGGAAATGGATTATCAGTTACCCAACATAGGAGGTGGCTGTGTTTTTTTTAGTTGATCTGTAACAAGTTATGCTACTTTGCTAGCTAGAGGAAAGATGTAATGGAGTAAAAACTGTTTGTGTTCCATCACGAACAAGCTCTGTGAAACAGCTGACTTGAATAAATGTTGATGTCACAACATGGTGCATGCTGGGGCATAGCATTTTAGGGGGTGTTGACAATAAGGGTGTCTGAGAAAGAGAGGACAACAACTTGGAATGATCTCTTTACTGAATGCTTTATTCTCTTGACACTTGTGGTGGTAAGCAGATGAATATACTTCATTAGCAATTTTACTTTAAAATATAATTTGTACTATGTAACCACTAATTATCTGAATAAACAAAGTGATCTTTGCTGATGTAGTTGGATATTAACTGAGTGGGATGCCATTTTCTGTGCTTGTTAAGTTAATAACCTGTGTCATGAGCTAATTAAATATATATTCTCCCCTGTATTTGCCATACCATGCTTCAGGTTGAATCAGAAATAGAAAGTGAGTTTTGTTCATAAACTGTGTGTTGAAGGAAATACTTTTATTCTACATTTATGAATGGAAGAAATCCTGGTAAAATAAAAATTATTTCCTGTGCTGGACTTGAGTTGAACTAGTGTTTGAGTTTGTTTGGTTCAGCATGGTAGGAAGAACTGCTCGTAATGACTTCCATGGCTGCAAGAAATAATGGGTCTTGCAAGTTGAGGCAAGAGCCTTTAAGTGCCACTTGGCCAGGGAATTTCAAGAATGTCCTGATTCTGTACATTCTGGTTCACCAAAGGCCTAAAAGTAAAGTCTTCTCAGTCCTGTATCCTTAGATAACTAATAGATGCTTATACCTTCTAACTACTAATCAATCTTGTGGTTCTGTAATCTTATGATTTAAACCCATTCAACATGCAATAATTAGATATGATGGGCTGTTGCTTTATTAGTAACTTCGCAATAAATAGATGATATGAAACAATTGACTCCACACAAAACTTGTCAAGGGGCACAATGGTCATCATCCCTATTCTGAAGCAACCATTTTTTTCTCAAGTAAACAGGTGATTTTAATTTAATTGGATACCAGTGGACGCTGGACAGTCTTTGATTTATTTCTGCATTGTGGTCATCTCCAATTAACTAGTAAACTGCTCATTGCAGTTTGTTACCAAACCATTCAGTTCTTTAAACATTTCAAAATACCTATGCTGTCCATCTTCTAAATCAAAAAGCAGGGTTTTGTAATGCATCATGTTAAACTGTTATCAGTTTATTGGCTCATATTCTGTTACCTACCACCAAGGGTAACAAAAAGAACCACATGAGTGTATGCTTCAAAAGTCTCAAGTGCACCCAGGTTTTAGTTTATAATTATGCACATATGGTAGAAAGTTGGAGTAATCTGATTCATAATTTTCCAACTTTGAGAGCAGTGTGGTGGGAAATTTTGTGGGCTGGAACAGACTGGAAACACAAACTTCCTGGGCCCTCTTGAGAAAATTTTCCTTTTGACTTAACATCTGTTTCTCTGTATCTCCAGATTAACCTTTAACATATATTTGTCTTAAAGTTAACTCTTAATTGTACATATGGAAAATGGTTGTCTGTTACGGCTACATGTTTGAACTGTAGATTTTCTGTGCATGTTTCCAACCAAAGTGTGAAATGATTTTATATGGGGTATTATCCAACCAGGATATAGAACTTTCTGTACTATAAACTGTATGAGGGACATACTTTTCAATCATGCTCTTAACTGGACTGCATGTAATGCTAGCAAGGCTCTAAATTAGAAAACATTTGTCTAAATTTTCCCTTTTTTCAATTAACCATTCATCAAGAAGTTGAAACCACCCTTGTGCTTATGTTATAACTTTGGACAACATTTCCACATGTGAAATTTCCAAGCATGGACACACTGCAGATATTGACAAATTCTAAAGGGGCAGCCATGTTAGTCTAGTCCAGCAAAAAAAAGGCAAGGAGTCCTGTGGCACTTAAAGACTAACAGATTTATTTATTGCATGAGCTTTTGTGGGAGAAAATCCCACTTCGTCGGACACTTTGAAGATGGGGCAACTTAGAGAATGGGATGAAAATAAATGCAAGGGAGTGTAAGACATGGGATCAGGTCATACAGTAACAGCAAATCGGAGTAGTTAAGATTCAAACACTGGGAAACAGCACATAGAGGAGGGTGGAATCAAATTACTTGCTGTAAAGGGAGAAGAAGCCATAGTCATGAATCAATCCTGCATTCTCACAATCTAACCTGCATATGAACTCTAATTCAGTTGTTTCTCTTTGAGGTCTTGATGTCCCACTGACTTGAGTATGGTTGTTTACAAATCTTCAATAGAGTGAATAGAAAGATTGGAAGTGCTCAGCAGCTGGTTTTTGTCTGTCAGTTTTGTGCCCATTTATTCTTTTGCACAGGGATTGTCCTGTTCATCCAATGTATAAGGTGTGGGGGTATTTCTTGCACAAGATGGCATAAATGATATTAGTGGATGGGCAGGTGAATGAGCCCTTGATGGAGTAGCTGGCTTGATTTAGGGCCTATGATGGTGTCTTTTTGTGCTGATATGTGGGCAAAATTGGAAGTGTGGTTTCTTGCAGGGGTGTGTGCCTGCTTTAATGTTTCTGTTGTTAGGTTTGAAGTTCCTGGTGAGTATCTGTTCAAGTTTGGGGGCTGTTGGTAGGCAAGGAGAGGTCTTTCTCCCAAGGCTTAAGAGAGTGAGGGATCATTTTTTAGAATAGGCTGTAGGTCCTTAATGATTTGTTGGAGAGGTCTGACTTGAGGGTTGTATGTGGTAACCAGTGGCTTTCTATCATTTTCTTTTTTGGGCCTCTCCTAAAGTAGTTGACTTTGGGGCACCTGTCTGGCTCTGCCAATCTGTTTTTCACTAATGTGGTTTATGCCATCATGTGCCAGAAATGCCCCGACACCAAAACTGACATCAGAAATCACAACAGGCAAAAACCATTTGCTGAGCATGTCCATCTTTCTATTCACTCTCTTGAGCACGGTCGTTAACAAATCATCAACAAAGTCAGTGGGACATCAAGACTCCAAAGAGAAATGACTGAATTAGAATTGATATCCAGATTAGTTTGTGTGAAATGCAGGATTAATTCATGACTTCTTTTCCCTTTACAGCAGGTAATTTGACTTCACACTCTATGTGCTGTTGCCCAGTGTTTTGAATCTTAACTGCTCTGTTTTGTTGTTACTGTATGATCTGATCCCACGTCTTGCACTCCCTTGCATTTATTTTTGTACCATTATGTAAGTTTCCCCCATCTTCAAAATGTCAGACGAAATGGGATTTTCTCCCATGAAAGCTCATGCAATAAATACATTTGTTAGTCTTTAAGTGCCACAGGACTCCCTGTTTGTTTTGTTGAACTAGACTAATAGGGTTACCCCTTTGGAACTCGCCTCTGGTAGGTGTCAGAGACTAAAGATTTCCAAAGGGGTACTGCATATGTCTACTTTGCAGTGTTAAACTGTGGTTAGCAGAATGTGGGTTTTTTCAGGCAAGGCATGAGTGTCTACACTCGGAAGTAGGTTAGGAATTGTTGAAGGTATCTTCTAACTTACAGGTCCACTGTCTACACTGTTAGGTGGTTGGACTCCAGCCCACATATATCCCAGACTTTCTAATGCCCTCCTGAAATGTGGCTGCTCCTAGACCTTTGTTAATGGTGGAGAATGGGAAAACTTGACTCTTCATCAAACTTGACTGTCCAGAGGACAAAGAGTCAGTTTATGAGCTTATGGGTTACATATGGCAGACTTGCAGAGCAAGGGTTTGGTCAGGCTGCTGCTACACTGCAGAGCAATGGGGCTTGTAGCTTGGGTCCCAGCTTGACTTCATCTTGCACCGTCTATCCCCATCAGGTCCTGGGATCCTGCATCTGAGCCTTGAGTTGGTGCATTTTGTGTCTAGAGGGAATTGGAACTGGGCTTGAGTCTGAGTTTGAATCCTGAGTTTCTATTGCAGTGCAGATGTACTCTGCTTTTCCAAAAGCCAGTAGGGCTTTCAGATGTTAGAGCATGCATAAGTTACCAGTGGTACTCATCTAGGAGCTCATTACTTAATCTCGGTCTTATGTAACAGAGGATGGAGTGAGGAGGGCAGCAGAAAACATCTTGAAGGGGGGGGGGGATGTCTAAACAAGAGAAGGTGACCGGTTTTGTAAATTTCCTCCTCTCCACAGTATTTCTGCTTTCACAGTGATTAGCTGCTCTGTCAGCAAGTTTATGGCCCTTTGAGTTGCTTTCAAACTTCCTATTATGGAAGTTAAATTCGGGAACTGCTCAATATTTAACTTTTTTAATTTTTGAGACTGATTTGGCACCTGGGCTGCATAGTGCCATTGACAGCTGTCAGGTTTCCAGGGGCATAGTCAAAACTAAACAACTCAGCTTTTACTAGAAACTGTTTCTGGAGTGAGAGGCTACACTGCATAAACTGAACAATATTTTCCATGTACCACTGCAATTGCTCAGAGATGCTTGCAGAATAGTGGGTATTGGGCACAAGTATTATGTTATTGTGCATGACCCCTTGTACAAGACTGTTTCCTCTATCGTGCTTTTTAAAGGCCAGTCTAAAAAGAACCTAAGAGAACAAAATTTACAGTTCTTTCAAGATAAGAATATAAAGCTTCTGCTAGTTGAAAGAAACTTAAAAATTGGTCTTAAATTAAAAAAAGGTAAGATCCAAAGGGGCAGCTGTGTTAGTCTAGTTCAGTAAAACAAACAAGTGGCCCAAGGCACTTAAAAACTAACAAATATTTATTGCATGAGATTTTGTGGGAGAAAATCCCACTTTGTTAGATGCTTAGATGGGGAATTTACAGAATGAGAGGAAATAAATGCAGGGAAGTGTAAGTCATGGGAACAGGTCACACTGTAACAGCAAATCAAAACAGTTGCAAAGATTCAAATACTGGGGAATAGAATACAGGGGGAGATGAGGTCAAATCACCTGTTGCAATAAGAGAAAACTCCAGTGTTCCTATTTTAAGCCTTGAAACAATGCAACTGAATTTGTAAATAAATTCAATTTCAGCAGCTTCTCTTTGGAACCTTGGTTTAATATTCATCTGTCTGAGCATGCTGACAACTTTTGCCCACATCTGCACGAAAGACACTATTACAGGATCCAATAATACCAGCTACTCCATCAGAGGCTCATTCACCTGCTCATCCACCATTGCGATTAATGCCATCAGGTGCAAGAAATGCCCCCTCAGCCATACATATTGGACAAACAGAACAGTCTCTGTGCAAAAGAATAAATGGGCACAAATCCAGCATCAGAAATCTCAGCACTCTAAAACCAGTGAGTCAGCATTTCAGTCTTTGTGATCACTCCATTAATGATTTGCCAATTGCGGTGCTCAGAGAAATACTAAATCAAGGCTTCAAAGAGAAGCTGCTAAAATTGAATTTATTTGCAAATTGAGTTGCATTGCTTCAAGGCTTATTAGGGACATTGAATTCTTCTCTCATTACAATAGGTGATTTGACCTCATCTCCCTCTGTGTGCTGTTCCCTAGTGATTGAATCTTTACAACTGTTTTGATTTGCTGTTACAGTGTGACCTGATCCCTTGACTTGCACTTCCCTGCATTTATTTCCTCCCATTCTCCAAGCTCCTCCATCTTCAGAGTCTGGCAAAGTGGGATTTTCTTCCATGAAAGCTTATAAATGATAAGAATGGTGATTCTCTGGTACAAAAATTCTTGACAAATTATTACATAACAACTTAGACTAGAAAAGGCTTACATTTTACTAATATCTATTTATACGCGTAAGTAACTGGTGCTGACCCTAGCTTAACATTCCTTCAGTTTTCAGGGATTGCTTTGTGTTTTCTGCTTAGGAATCACTTACACCTTCCTGAACACTACTGAATGAACAAAAATGCTGTTAAAGGTTAAATTAGTATGTGTTCAGCTGCTCTTATGTTCCCTTTTCTGTGAGACAGTTTTGTTTCTTTAGATAAAATATTGAAGAAAGTGGTCTTGGAAAAAGTTTGCTGTACAACTGAAGAGACTTTTGAGTTCTGTTATAAGAAACTGCTTAGGTGATTATTACTACAATTTTGATGTACAGTTTCTGATCATCTGAAGAGGCTTAGTTATGGACCATGGGGGAGTTTGAGTACGTTTGCACTATAGTATAAGCCCAGGATTCAGGCTCAAGCTTAACACACCCACCTGTTCAGCTTAAAAACACCCCATGCTAACACAGCGCTCAGACGGAGGGTCTTGGTCTAAGTCAAGCCAAGATTTTGAGTTCAAGTCCCATTGCTGCAGTGTAAATATAGTTTCCTAGAACTGTAGGACAGGAATGGACCTTGAGAGGTCTTCTAGTTCAGTCACCAAATATTATCTAGACCATCCTTGACACGTGTGTTTGAACTGTTGTTAAAATCTCTAATGATGGCGATTCCACAACCTCTGTAGGCAGTTTATTCCAGTACTTAACTACCCAGACAATCAGGAAGTTTTTCCTGATCTCCAATCTAACCTTTCTTTGATTCAACAGTAAGCCTGTTTTCTTGTCCTATTCTTAAAGGTTAAGCAGAACAATTTTATACCCTTTTCCTTTTAATAGTCATTCATGCATTAGAAAGCAGTTGCTGTCTCCCCTCTGTCTTCTCAACTCCAAACTAAACAAAGCCAATTTCTTTTCAGTCTTCATAGGTTGTTTTTTCCCCTTAGACTGTCAATCATTTTTATTGCTCTTCTGTTTGTTCCCACCTTTCTTGAAATGTGGTGCTCATAACTGGACACAGTACTTAAGTTGAGGCCTTATCAGCTCAGAATGGAGTGGAAGAATTACTTCTCATGTCTTGCCTGCAACACTGCTGCAGATGCACACCAGAATGATGTTCACTTATTTCGCAGCCGTGCTACACTGTTAACGTTTAACATATGATCCACTATGAATACCATTTCCTCTTCTGCAGTGCTTCTTCATAGGTGGTCATTTTCTAGTGTGTATGCGTGCAATTGATCGTTCCTTCCAAAGTGGTGGTACTTGCATTTGTTCTTAAAAATTTCATCCTTTTTACTTCGGACTATTTCTCAAGTTTGTTCAGATCCTTTTCAAGTTTTTCCTGTCCTTCAGAACACTTGCAGCCCATCTCAGCTTGGTACTGTCCATTAACTGTGTGTACACTATGCCATTAATCATTGATAAAGATACTGAACAGAACTAACTCAAGAGCGATCCTGTGGGATCTGACTCAACACTCTTCCAGCGTGACTGTGAACCATTGATACCTACTTTTGGGAGAACACAGAAGTACACTTGTGGCACTTCTAAGGACTAAAAAATTTATTTATTGCATTGAGCTTTTGTGGGAGAAAATCCAAGAAAAATCATTGTTCTCCCAGGTCTTGTCAGTTGTCCCTTGTTTTTTGGCTCCCCAAAAGTAGGCATATTCTAACAAAGATTGCCTTTTCATCTAAGCTGTGTGGCAGTGCAGTGTACCTCACATTGCAGCCTTGTCAGTAAATGATGAAAACAGCAGCAATCTTCAGGCAGAGGTGCAGATTTGGTTTGTCTTTGGGTATCACTTCATGTGTGCTAGTTTGACCTTGTCTGCTTGAGCTTCACAACAGTGTTCAACCTTGAGATGTGGCATAAGGTCTTTTATGCTCATACCATGGGCCTTCTTGTTATAATGGACAGTCCAAAAGATTGATCCTACACTGAAATGTCAGCATGAAGGGAAAAGGATGCACTATTTTTTTGTAAAAACCTTCAGTAAAACTTTCAGAACATTAATACTCAAGGAAGAGGCTTCAGCATGAGATGACATAATCATCTCTGCTCTTCTCCCAAAAATAAGGAAACAGAGGCATTCCCTATCAACTTCAAGGGGCAGGTTGTAGATTGGAGCAGCAGTGTCTTTATTATTGTGAGGCCAACAAACCCAGTAGATGAGGGGTTGCTCTACCACTTGAGGTGGCTAATTCAGTCAAAGGTCTTTATGCACACTACTAAAAAGTAATACCAGAAGTGTGTAAGAGGGAAGGAGGAGAAAAAAATACCAAACCAACAATCCACCTTGAGCATTTACCATTTTTCCCGGAGAGTGCAGCTTTCTTCCTAAGTTCTTACACCTTCCAAATCAAATTAAAACATCTACATCAGGCAGATGGACTCTCAGAATTCAGTTTTCCTATGGATTTAAGTTCCTCTCCTTGGTTTAGCCTGTCACCCCATTCTGCCACTGGATCTGTAAACAGGCAGTGAGGACAGCATTGCAAACTTACATCACCAAAACAATTTTCTTTTCCTGCGGATGTTTTGGGTGTTAATTGAAGACTCTTCTGGTAGAGATGAGGACAGAGAATTTTACCCAGTACTGAGTCTGTCTAGACTAATAGTTTGATAAGTCCCTTTCTCCATGGCATGTGAATCTTTGACACAGATTGCATGATTTTTTTTGCTGTCATACAAGGAAATTAGTCTACATCTGCCAGTTGGCCTGTTCACTCAATCTTGTATATATTTGTCAAACCTGTGGACATACTACCAATTCCATGCAACGCCTTTTTGGTTTCTCTTGTTCCTTATTTTTTTCACCAGTCTGATTGTATTTCTGATGGTAAGTCAGTCAAGAACATTTAAAAGGGCTTGCTGATAGCCTATGCCTTATGAGTAGCAGGACAAAAACCCAAGTGTTTTCACCTCCTTTGCAGTGTGGGTCACTGGTCACTTGCAAGTGTTAGTGGTGAATTCACTGACTTTAAATATTTAAATCATGATTTGCGGACTTCACTAATTTAGCCGGAAGTTGTGGATCCTAGTACAGGGGAGAGTGGGAGAAGTTCTGTGGCCTGCAAAGTGCAGGAGACCAAGCTGTACAATCATGAATGGTCCTTTCTGGCTTTACAGTTTGTCTTTCAGTCTGAGATACTTGTCAACACTGATTGGACACTTCAGTATCTCAAGCCCCTGGGTTTCATCTTTTTTCAAAATAATTTCTTGGTGCTTTTTCAGTATTTGGACCAGCTTTGGACATTCTCTCCTGGTTTTAGCCCCATTGCCAAAAGTGAAGATTTTGCTATTCTAGGAACTCTACGTATTTGTCTTCCCATTACTGTGTGTGAGTGACTGTTAAAATTGTTCAGTTCAGTGATGTACTTCCGTAGTCTACAGGTGTTCCTGATTATCAGTGGAATTTCTGGAATCAGAAACCAAAACTTCTGTAACCCTGGGGGATGTAGGATAGGCCCCATTCAAATGGTAGTCCCAGGAAGCACATCAGAACAAGTTCCTATAGTAACTTCCTTTATATGACAAATAGGCCAAGCAACTATCCTGTCTGGAGAGAGTTAACCTTTTTGTAATGTTTGTTAATCAGAAATCAGTTTGGACAGTAAAATGGGAGTTGGCGGGCTTTTCGGTGGCGGTTGACTGGCAGATATACAAGGCATGTAAAATGCTGGGACACACTGCTGAAAGCTGACTGCAAATAGCTTGCAATTGGCTTTCTGCTGCATCTGTTAGGGGGCAGGGCTTGTGGTGCCAACCCTCCAGAGTGCAGCAGCAAGTGCATGCTTGTTGCTAATTGTGCCTGGAACATTGGGCTGATGGCGGTGATTTGTGTTGCTGTCAGTGAAGACATACCCAGGTATGTCAGTACTGAAATAAATCTGTCAGCTGACTAGGGCTATAAAATTGCAGTGCAGATGTTTGCACTTGGGTGGGGACTGAGGACCTGTGAGTGGAGAGGTGAATCTACACTACCATTTTATTGCTCTGCAAGTCCAGGTCAGCTGGCCTGGGCCAGTCCATGGGTGTTTTAATACAGTGTGGTCAAGCCCAAAGATACATTTTTCTGAACAGCACCATATGCAAGTGCTGCATTATGAAGCCAAAGAAGGGTTATTTGAAAGGGAAGAAAAAAAAACCAAGTCTACATGCTTGGCAGATGACAAGGAATAACCCAATTGTAGCAGATCATGGAGCACCAGTTAAGAAAATACATGGGTGGATGAAAGGTAGCATTTATTTTCCAAATTAAGAAAAAAATGCAACTTGCATAAAAAGTTGACTGCATTTGTTTTTATAATATAGAAACAACATAAGTTTAAAATGCTGACATTTAGTTAAGGCTGAAATGTTAAGATATATTCTCTACATTACATGTGACCTGAAAGTATCTTTACTCAAAAACATACCTAATTTATCAATGTTGACACTAATATGGAATTGAACTGTCATTCTCAATAGAGGAGCTTTAATACATTTGCTTTGGGGCATGTAAGTAGTAGGTGCTTGTCCTCCCAATGGCATGCCATTTATGACTCTGACAGGCATTTTCTATTTAGAATAGAATAGAAACATAGGGTTGGAAGGGACCTCATGAGATCAAGTCCAACCCCCTGGGGCTTGAACCCAGGTCCTTCTGCATATTAAGCAGAGGTGCGAGCCACTACACTTGTCCATTTTCTTGCAGTGTCTGGACAGACCCTCCCCTCCCCCACATGTTAAATATTAATTTGAAATGCAACATTTCATTCATGACTTTTACTTTTTAAATCAGTCTAGCCTGCTGGCTAGTATGGTGTTCTCAGGGAGAAATTCTAAAGGGTTACTTCCTTCGAGCTGCAGAGAAATAAATCACTGAATATGAGCAACTCACTAGTAATATTTGAAGCCTGTGGTGCATTTAGACTAAGAAAAGGCATTTTGTCATGGTTTTCAGAAAGCTGTGCATGTTGTTAGACGCTAGCTTCTTTAAAAAAAAAAAAAAAAAAAAAAAAGTCTAAAGAGAAACTGAGCTTAGTGTGTTTTGTTTTAATGTCTGTACTAAATGTGGTGTGTAAAGGCGGAAATGATAGAATCCCTGTATGATAGCATCTGGTATGACATCCATGTGCTGTTTCTTATAGAATACAGTTATATGGCTTACTGGAATACTGGTTAAAGTACATAACTCCATTAGATTGTTCACGCAACTTTGTCAGAAGCAACTCCACTACCCATTAAGAACAAATTGAGGTGGTTGTCAAAATGTGGACCTGTGAAATAGAGCAAAGGAATTCTTCATACCTGTTCCTGACAGATTTTAAGTGATTTGCATTGCATATTTGGTTTGGCAGTAACCTCTTGGTAACTATTTGCTTTACTGAGATTGTGACTTGTGGGATTGCTTGGGAGGACTTGCTGATATGGTTCTTTAATGGTATGTAGGTACATGGAGCTCTTGGCCAAATACATGCTGATCTCTGGCTCACCTTTTAAAGGTGGCCTGCAGAGGAAATTTTTAAAACTGGGTTAGTGCCTTTCATGAATGTGTGAATAAATAAAATTCCAGTGTTTATGTGAAAAAGAATAGGAAATGACAGTCTAGTATTCTAGTTTTAATAGAGCACATGTTTGGAGTCTTCCATTATACTTAAAAGTCAGATGTGATGAATTAAATATGCATTTCTCTGTAAATCATAGTCAACTACTGTTAACAAAAGTATATGATTAGCCTGTGCTTCCCTCCCAGTCCCTCCCCAGAGTTGTTCAGGTGTCAATATTTTTGCTTGTTTTTTGTCACTTCACATGTTCTTCAGGATGGGATTTTCAAATGTGCTTCCTTGGCGACTTGGGATACAAGTCCAACTGAAAGTGAATGGACTTCTGCTTTGTCAGTCAGTCACTATCATACAGTGTTTAAGGTAGACATGATGATGTTGATGTAGAAAGCTTTAAAAAAGGAAACCTGTTTTGCCAAAAACTTCTTAGGCCTTCTTCCCCCCCCCCCCCCATCATGAATAAAAAAATCCAGACATCATGTTATGTTCCAAAGGGGCAGCTGTGTTAGTCTAGTAAAGCAAAAAAATCAAGGAGTCTTGTGGCACTTAAAGACTTTACAGATTTATTTATCGCATGAGCTTTCATGGGAGAATATCCCACTTCGTCAGATGCTTTCAAATCAAATCAAATCATAGGGCTGGAAGGGACCTCGTGAGCCCCAGTTAAGATGGATCTTAACTTTTTAAAAAAGCGACCGTCTATTCTTGAACTTCAGAAACAACCTTTGCTTTAGTCCCTTACATTTCTCAAAGCTCACAGGTTCCCCCCTTAACTGGACCAGACCCAGACTACAGTCCTATGTTAAATTCCAAGATCATCTTTGGTTTTGTATCAATTATTTTGCATCAAACAAATGCTGTACATGATTTTTATCATATACAAAACAACATTCAAGTCGTATGAAGACACTTGAAGCAGAATAACAGTTTTAAGCTCTAATGACAAATACGTAAGTAATTTGTTCAAATTTGTTGCTTCTGAAATAAATGTTAAAGTGAAAGGCAAAAGAAGTAACTTCATTTTGTATGCATAGCAATTTAGATTTGTTCTGAGGGCAGTAATTTAAAAATGTCACCAGTAAGGAGCATTAGTATGTGTGCATGAGAAAAGGTTAGCATATTGTTAAACATAGGTGAGTTGTGATGGTAATCCCAGTTTTTTAATACCTATATAAATTATTTGGCCTCTAGGGGAGGACGTGTGAAGACATGTTTTACTTCTCTGTCTTGGAAAACTGTCACTAACCAGCAAACCCATTAATGCAGTTTACCCTTAAGAGTCAAGAGTTGTGAACACGAGAATGTGAGCAGCTGTGTTTTGTGGAGGGCAGAAACAAATACAGTTGGAAAGATTTGAAGATGAAAGCTAAAATCACAAGCAAAGAAATCAGTGGTTTCAGCGAGAGACAGATAAAGTTTAGGCATTCTTGCAAAATTTTTAGCTCTTCTGTCAACATTATTGATTTAACTGGAAAAAAATTTGTATGTAATGGCCCTTTGATAGTGAGGGCTTCCCTGTGATTTTTTTTTTCCTGCCATTGCTCATAATTCATATCAGTGTTCATCAGGCAGCACAGCTTGAATACTCCTGGGAATGGGTTGGGCTTTGCCTTAGATTTAGAAAGTGGTCCCTCTGTGCTGCAGTGCTTGTTGTGTTTTCTGTACTCGTGTGAAGCCAAAAAAAAGAACACCAGCTATACTGTTACTTCCTTGTAAGTGGCATGCTTCTAGATCAAGGGGATGCTTCAATAAACTGAGGTCTTGAATACTCTCCAGGCTTATTGGTCAGCTCAGCACCGGAAACTTCAAATAAGCTCTCAGAGCCAGTGCATAAAAAAGTTAGCCAAGAAAGCATCAGTCTAGAAATTGGTAAATCCTCTTCCTGCAAAGGTTTGACTGGTCTACATTTCCTGACCTGTTGTTGACAGCCAGAGACTGCCCTTTCTGGATCCTTCTCTTGATTTGTACCTGTCCCTTCTGGTACACCATCTAGCTCTCTTGACAGAGGTCATCCAGTCCAAGAAGATGAAAAACTGCTAGAAAATAAGGACTTTGGCCATTTTTTGAAGATACCAAGGAAGGGAGAGAGAAAGGATGACTTGAAACTGACTGCATGGAATTCTTTAATGGGAAAGATTTGGAGATGACAAAGCAAGTAACTCCCATCCATTAGTGGCTAGCACCTCTGCTTAATATGCAGAAGGTCCTGGGTTCAAGCCCCAGGGGGTTGGACTCGATGATCTCATGAGGTCCTTTCCAACCCTCTTATTCTATTCTATTCTATTTTTTGGATTACTTAGCTTCCATTGGTGGGGGAAAAGACCTGTTTAGTTACTGAATTTCTATCTCTTACTCAGCACATGTTGGACATGTTACAGTAAACCAATTTACTTTTACTTGTATTTCAGCAAAAAGTTTAAAATAGTTATTTTAGTAACTCTCTATTAATATAACCTTGTGGCAAAAATTGGAGTATTAAGACAATATTTTTTCTTCATTTCATGAAGAGGGAAATGAGCTGAGCAAAAATACTTTTTAAACTAAGGAAGGTCTTCTAAATGGACTGTAATTTTGTTGCTAATAGTCTTTGTAGAAAATATTACTTTTAAAGTTCATATGTCAAATTGTTCAGCATAATTCATTATATAAATTAAATATGGGTGTGTGGGGACATGAAGCAAAATCAGCAACTGGCTTTTCTATGCAAGACCTGTGATCTTACTGATGTAATGCAGGAATATGGGGGAAGTATGAGTTCGAGCTTTCTCTGAGGTTTAGTGTGTGTAGTGCAGGTGGTGTCTGTTCCACTGATGTTGGCCGCTTTAATGATGCTACTTGACAAAATAGATGGCTGTTGATTGCCTCTTGGGGATTAGGTAATGGGAAAATATTACATGCAGCTTTCTCATTTACATTATGATGCAATTCTTGCAGAACTGGATTTGTAGGAGAGGAACTGAATAAATTTCAACACTGAGACATAATGTGTGTTACATAGGTATGAGAGAATCGATTGACAAACCACTGTAAGACTATCTGCTATGGTTGAACTGTAAGTTTTTTGATGTACAAATCTGGAAGTAGACAGCTGACAAAATTGCAAGTGTCAATGCACTATAACAATTGAGTATTAAAGCCAGATATTCTTGGGCGAGAAATGTCTTGTGGGTTAGATCTGCTCATTCCACTGTGCTGGAGGCGGGTTTTGTCGTTAACTTTTTTCTTTTGTGAGCTCAGATACCTTCTGCTGGACTGTGGTAACACTGTGCTCTGATCCCTGCTCACTCAGTATCAACCTGAAAGGGCATCTTTGGGCTTGCTAGAGTGTTCAACAGAGTTTGAGTTGGAATTAACTTTTGGAATATTACATGAGCTGTTTGGAGTAGTCAAAACTGGTGACCTTCCTTTTAGGGCAGCTGGAGAATAATGTAGTGTTGCATCTAGAGTTCTTTAGTCTCCCTTGGAATATGTATATGTTTGTCTCCAAACCCAGTCCACCCACCTGTATTAAAGAAATGCAGCAGATAGGCTTGACGCTACTGTCCTGTGCCAGGAGGAGTCTCTGTTTATATGGTTTGTTCTCTTCTTGTAGTATTCTGGATCATTCTTTACTTATCAGAATTCACGTCTCACTCCTGTTCCACTAATTCCTTTTCATATTCTGAACATTACCAAGTATTTCCTCACACCTAAACTATGAATACCATTCGTGTAATAATCATTCTGTTGTGCTCTACCATCATTTCCACTACTTTTTGGTGCTCTTCAGCCCAATTGGCGTCTGATATGCTGTGCCCATCCTTATACACAGCATTAATTTATTTAACTTCTGCATCTGCTCTGTCAAACATCTCCTTACATCCTTTGAAAGAAATGCTTTTACAGTCTGTTTCCAAAAAAAAAAATCCTTTGGGAGAGTTCAGAAAGCTAAGTATCTGGGCAGTTACAAATGCATTCTTTAACACACAAATATCCCTGCTCCTTTCAGAATATACTGATGTTATTCTCTGCTTTTCAGAGCTTTGGTTTGAAGATGGGATAATGAGTTAGAAATCTAGCAGGAGTTTAGGGTTGGATATACCTGTATTAAAGTCGGGTTTCTTGGTAATGAGAAATTTGTAATTTCTTATGCAACATTTCACATAAGCACAAGTTTGTTTTTTGTGGGGCAGAGGGGAGCTTATCTGTCTTTGTTGTTGGTTTTCTTGCAGGGATGCTTACTGACAGTTTTTATTGTGTCCCTCCAAAACAAAAAAACTCAGTCACCTTAAGTGGAGTGGAGCTATAAGAACTTTTAAATCAGATTGCACAATAATTGCAGATGTTATGAACATTCGAGAATGAAATGTTACCATAAGGCTCTCATTATAGTGCTTGTACTAATTTAATTAATAATGTTGTCTGTTAAAACATCTGTTAGAAGTTTGTAACATAAATTTTATGTGAAGAATTTGACAGATTTATGCTGGAAGCATTCCACTGGATTTTTAAAAATAAGATAGTACAAATTCTGCAGCAGTTAAAGTTCTGGCTTCTTTGTTGAATCGAGTTTTCTGGCTCAGTTCCTTAAGCATGGCCATTTTAGGAAAAAGGAAAACTCTAGAACTAACTTAAACACAATAGGAATAGCCATGATTACCACTTTTAATATAGTCCTCTGTGAATTGACTTTTCCCCATAATTCCTGTACTCAGTTGCAAGGTACAAAAGCAGTAACTTACGCAGAAAGCCTGTTTTTAATGTGAAATGTCAGTTTTAGGAGGCTTTTTAAATTAAAATCTCAACTGATAAAATGAGACGTATGCAAAGCTGGATAACCAGGAAGGAAATGTGGTGGGAATAGATCTGCGTAGTGGTTGAGATTAAAAACTTTCTTAAAACATAGAATAGATGTGAAATAAAATTTTATAATTATATCAGAAATATATTTATAAATAACCCGTCTTGAGCTATGTGGAATAGAGTGATGATGATACTGGACAGCTTGGTTCCACTGTACTTGTTCTTTCAGTTACTGTTCTGTACATCATGCATGTGCAAAAGATGCTCAAGAAGTATTGGGAATTGCTTTCCCCTCTGCGGTGGATGCAAAACAGTGCTAATGAAATATATATGATCTGGGTGTTTAAAAACCTGGTCTTCATGCCTATTGAATTAAATTATTCTGCATTACGTGTTACAAGCTAGCTTACATCTTTCCTAAATAAATTTTAAAGATACTAAACGTGTTGCATAAATGCTAAGAAGTATACCTCCATTCTCCTTTCTTCATGCATGTAAAATCCAGCACTGAACAAAGAATGGACCACCAACCATTTGGACAGGGGCCATTTTTTATTGCTTAGGAAAAAGTCAGCGTATCCTTGATGATCATGTCTGGATTGGCCTGAAGTTATATTGTAGGTAGGAAATTGCTATTACACATGCTAAAAGATGTAATATTTTGTGGGAGAAAGAACTTTAGCTCAAATCTGGTAAAATGTTTTGTTTTTATGCTATGAATTTATGAAGGGCAAATATTGAACTCACAGTATAGTTGGTAGGTACAGTATGTGATATTTAGCTAGCTTACTGTTTGAGTCTTTGAGATTTAGTGACTAACAGATTTTAGTCATTCTTTATCAAGATCTAAAACGTCTTGAAAAATTGAAATTAATGCACTGCCATTGTCAAACTCGCCGTACTTGAGCAAAACAAACAAGGCACCTTGTGACACTTTTAAAGACTGTCAGATTTCTTTATTGCATGAGCTTTCTGCTACAAAAGCCCTAGTGGCAAATAAATTCATTAGTCTTTAAAAGTGCCACAGGATGCCTTGTTGGTTTTGCTGACCTAGACTTACATGGCTATCCCTTTGGAACTTCTCAACATACTTGAGCAGTGCCTGCTGAAATTTGGTTCAGTTACTGAATTGTTTTGGTTACTCCATAATGGTGCTTCTGAATCTTTTGACTTTGAAACACTTTACAAAACTGATTAAACGTTACTCCTATTTATTCAGGTAGCGTAACTGGCTTACAGAGATTCAGCCAGTTGCCCAAGGTGATACAGTTAGTCTTCGTGGTAGGATTTCTGGACTCAATCTTAGCTTCAGTTAGTTCAGCTCGACTTGCATCTTGAGTCCAAGCTGTCTGACTTTCAAGTATTTTTGATTTCTCTTCTATTTTATTCATAGTCACAGAGGATTTAGGAGGGTCTAGAGCAAAATCTGAAACTGAGGCCCCTCCCCCCCCCTTCAAAAAACAATTACCCCTGAGGAGGGAGAGTAGGCTAGAAAGTGAGCTTGCAAAAACATCCTGGCTCTGTTCCTGGGTGGCTGGGACTAGATCCCCTCTTTGAGCATTACAATGGCATTCAAGTTTGGCCTGGTTTGCTCCTCCACTGCAGTGTCTCAGGCTATGGGTATATCTATACTGTGCCACCATCAGTTCACCGTTCCGGGAGTAGATCGTGGTAAGTATGGACTCGTCACGCTGCTCCCGGAAGTCAAGCCAGGAAGTCCTGAGGGCGTAGGGGAAAGGCGACCATAAGGAATTTGCAGTCAGCTTTTCCCTGATGTGTGCTGGTGGCTTAAAAAGTCACTGCCAGTTATGGAAGGGATTTGCTGTTCGTTGCATAACTGGTGGTTGACTGCTGCCAAAAAGTGCCCAAATGTAGACTAGGGCTTGGCGAGTGTCATTGGGGGGTTGCAGTGCCACTTGGGCTTGGCTCAGCTCCCCATTCATCATGATGACAGGGTCACTGACTCAAACCTAAGTGACGGTCACATCCTGCATTCTCAGTTCTAGGTGGTTCGTAAGCGCCCTCAAATGTAGGCCTGGGGCAATCTCCCTCTTTGCACACTGCCCTCTTTGGGTGGCCCTGACTGCACTTAATGTTTTTTATTTACTGACTAGATATAGTGACTTTACTTTTCTGCTTATCTGTCACCTTATGTTCTTACTGCCTCATATAAACTAAGCTTTGCAATGTTCTGGTGAAGTAGGTGACTGAGGAGTTGTAGTTGATGGCCACAACGTAGACCCGCAGAAGAGTGCTTTTCTTCTAATTTGCAATACCTGAGTGTGAAACCATATCATCAACTGTACCTCCTTCGTTAGATTAACTGAACCATGTTGATTTAACTTGCTAGATTCTTGTCTGTCTTGGCTAAGGGTTCTGATCTGGGTGTTTTGGCTTCCTTTGTGAGACATGAGACAGCTTTCAAGTGAAACCACATCCTTGCAAGGCAATCTTACTGAGAAGTGGTGGAGTAACCAACCACACAGTGCTGTTGCCAGTGAGCAAAGACGGGAAAGTGCCAGATAATTGGAAAGGGTGTGTGAATTCTAGCCTATGGGAAAAGGGTGATGTTGCAATGCATTTGATCTTGAGAGAGGAAAGTGGAAGATGGGAAGACACAAAATTGTAGAAGGAATTTTAAGTTTCTGTAATTAACAAATGCCAAACTTTTGGCATCGCAGAATCATAGTGTTAAAAGGGACCACAAAAGGGTACAGGATATAGGACTGTACTAGCAATCTCCTCTGCGTTGCTTTTACAAACGCGTGTATTTAAACACTTGAATGGTGAATTTGTATCAAAATTACTTGTTCATAAATATTGTAAGAATTTGATATCCAGAATGTTAAAGGTATGTATATGTTGTGGTGCTCAGCATTGCAACATGTAACTGATTTAGAAGTCTAAATTTCATTAAAAGATTTAGGTACTTAAGAGCAAAGACTCCAAAGTGCCTAAATGCCTTTTGAAAATGAGATGTGGGCTCCAGCATCAGTTAGATGTAGCAATGCTGAGTCGCACAACATCTAAATACCTTTGAAAATGTGAGCAATATGACTTGTATTAGGTGGAGAGGAAATCGTGAACATGGAGTTAAGATTTAACTTGAGGTTTGTCAAGGAAGAGCAGACTTTGTTTTTGTATTTCCAAGTTCAAATTCTCTTAATGCCAAGTAAGACAGACTAGGTGCCATTACATATATAAATGTAATGCTACTGGTGCTCCTTGACTTTCTTTTCAGAATCTCTAAAGGAATGACTAAGATGCTAGATAAAGAATATTGCTGTATTAAGGAAATTATTGAACAAAGTGTTCATATTTAATTGATTTGTGTAGCAGCTATAGGCATGTTGTTTTTTAACACAGTTGAGTATTCTATTGATCAGCCAAGCAGAGGTGGTGAAAGGAAGCCAACATGCCTGCCCTTAGGTGAAGTAGCCTACTAACTAAAATATTGTGATGCAATATCAGTCAGAGAAACATTACCAAACATAAAATGCAAATGAAAATGAGTAGTTATTTTCATTTGGAAAAATAGAACTTTTTCATTTGTCATGGCTTTTTTTTTTTTTTTTTTAACTTAAAGCATTTTTCCTGACTGTCATTTACTTTCCACTGCTTTCACTGCAGGGCAAATTAGAGACAGTAATACAGGGTTATTTCTTTCAATCTTTTGCACCTACTATTGGTGAAGTCAGCCTGATTCACTTTGGGAGTTCTTTACTATTTTCGTTCATGTGATTTATATCTGCATACATTGTTCTGTGCTTCAGTTTTGACTGTGATGAAGTCATAAAAGGAGGTTGAGAGAGTCTTTACTTCATAAGCATAGAATTTTTCTAATGTAGCATTTTGATTTCTGGCCTGTTCACAATACGTGAAACCTTTGACAGAAGTCCCGATTGATTCTTCCATGTTAAATGTGTTCATTACAATGGTATTTCCTGGACAGCTGGGATTGCTTAGCCTTGGAACTAAAACAGCAAAAGCAAGGAAGAGAATTTTCCAATCAGTTCTTTAAAATGTAAGAATATTGTGCTAAATATTCCACTTACCATGCTGATGGGAATTAATTGGGAAATGTTTGGTGGCTGAGAGACCATGGCTCAGTGCTATGGTTTTTTGCATCATGTACGCTAGAAGGCTTAGCTTCAAGTATAACCTTAGGGCCATCAAGATTAGTGATAACTAAAGTCAGTGCAGCAGTGATGTGTTTTCCAGTGGTGTGGTGGTTGCAGCATTAGTCAGTGCTCCCATTTCAGACAGGATAGTGATTTTAAAATGATAGACTAGGCCAGAAAAAGGACATGGCTTAATACTTGTATCACACATGGGAAGTCTTAATTTCTGCAGTCTCTTTCCACATTGTGTTGTTATTGAGCTGTAGTCTGTAGTAAAATAAAGCTAAGCCAGTGCAGAAGATGATTTTGACAGTTTGTAGCTGGGCTGTTCGTAAGAGGAAAAAATGTGCGGTGGTTTGTAATATTTATCTAAAAGGTGGATGTAAGCAGCAGTCTTCAAAGTTAATGAAGGCAAGTGTTTTCATTTTCTTAGTCTTCTTTTCATAAGTGTTTTTTCTTGTTTGAAATTAAATGAAGCATGGGGACTGAAAATAACTTGCAAAAAAAAATTCAGCTGCTGAACTTGAACCAGGAAAAGAACTCTGAAGATCTCGGTGGTTTACACTGAAATGCATAATATATTGTTTGCAAGGTAGGCTTTTCTTCTTTGGGAGGCTGGATAGCTCATGGAATAAGCAAGTTTTCTGATACTTTTACAGATCCATAACAAACTTCTCTACTTATAACAAGTTAAAAATTGCAAATTTGTCCTTTGCTGGCCACTTCTGATGGAAATCTCCTTTTGGCTGTTTTCAGGTGGTGTCCTGCTCTGCTGCTGTTTTCTTCACCCTTTTTAGATAGGTCAGCTACATCTGCTTTTTCAGCCAACTAATAACCCTGCAGATCTGGAAGGGCAAATGGAACAGTGGATCTTAGCCCTATCTGAATGGTCCTAGACAGACACTTTAGGTACCTCCCTGGACCTAAAACTAGTAGTATGCTCAATCTGCATATTCAGGGTATGCTTCTGTGCCTATCATGGTTTAAGGACCTCCTGTTGGTTGCATGCAAACCTGCACACACCCTCTGCTTGAGGTGCACCCTGTCAGCTACTTCCCTCGTCAGGCCAGTCTTCAGTGGTCCAGACCTCTGGCTAAGTTGCATTTAGTCAAAGTGGAAGAATAAACCTCTCCAGTGCAACAAAGGCCGATAATGGTTGGCATTCCCCATGATCTTCATCTTTCTCTGGGCCTGTTTTAAATTCTGGCCCCTTTCTTGGGCTTTTAGTGCTGACTCTTGCTGAGTCCCATTCTTGGGATTAGGTTACTTCACTGGCGGGAGGTGGGTTGGGGACTTGGGCCTGCTTGGGGTCCCAAACCCGAAGACTCTATAAATTGTAGCCACATTATTTCTTTAATAGCTGCTGCTGCATTGTCTACGTTACTTGCACCTCTGTCCCATGAGCTTCCTGGGTTCTCTCTGTTCCTGTTGGAGCAGTGTATCTCCTAGGCGTCCTTGCCTGGAATGTTTTTCCATCTTTGTCCTGACTTCATGGTTTTCGTCTGTTTGCTTGAAGCGCTTGTAACAAGCTCTGTCCCCATTTTTAGTTTAGGTTCTTTCTCTCTAGCCTCTGTGTTTGGGGAGTGTCCCAGTCCTGGCTATGCTTGAGTAGAATTTCTCCCTAACATCTTGTCCTATAGAGTTTTACCATCTTTTTAGTCCTTTGGTCTCATCCAGTAACTGAACTGCTGAGGCATCAGGCCCAGTAGCGCCTTTAAACAGAGCCTGCTGCATCCTGATTGGCTGCTTTCCTGCACACTTTCCTAGGCAGGCCTGCAGGATCCACAATGTGTTCCTTTTCTAGGGTGGGATATGATAAGAGCATGAGGCCTCCAGCACACCCCATCACATGCCTTTAGATAGAATTGCTGGATGTATGAATAGCTAAGTAGAATTTTTAGAAAGTGGTTAATAGCTTTTAAAAATTGATAGTGTAGTAGAAAAACATGAACTGCATCCATGTGGGCTGACATGCAGAGCTTGTTTGTGGCTTCATCACTTGTTAATCTGAATCTTATAAACTCATGTGGGTTATGACCTTTATACTGCATGATCATCAGCTTGATATATATATATACTTTATAGCAATGGTTATTGGGTCAGTTTCTTTGACGAAAGCAGATGGTTGAAAACTCTTAATTTTGTGTAACCTGGGGGGATTTAGAGGTACTGTAGAACATACTTACACTGTAGCCCCCACGCTTCTTGTTTCTTATGAGTATGTCAACTCAGAAGGGACAGGATGGATTTGGCCACATTGCTACTGTACTGAAATAGTCACAGCTAGCCATTATAGAATAGAATTATAGGGTTGGAAGGGACCTCATGAGATCAAGTCCAACCCTGTGGGGCTTGAACCCAGGACCTTCTGCAGATTAAGCAGAAGTGCTAGCCACTACACTATTTGCAGGGCTTATATGAAATCCATACGTTGGAATGAGTCTTGCTACTGGCTGTGTTCAGTGGATATTGGGTGTGGCAGATTATCTGATTCATTATATGCAGGCTGTGCGTATTGAGAAGCACACCCTGAGGGGGATTTTCAAAAGCCCTCCACGTTGGCCTAATTCTGGTCCAAGGGTTATAACGCTCGTGTTTGCTTGAATAGGAGTAGAATTAGGTCAAAGCTTAGAGCCTGTGAAAAGGCCATCCAGAATGCACCTACAAAAGCACCCACCGTTTGTGTGTACATAGAGGTGTATGGCCCATGTGCTTTTTATACTGCAGCATTTTAGTTGTTGAAGCCCAAAGAAAAGGGGAGCAGCAAAGGAGAAAACTTGCAGGAACCATCTTTCCGCATATGTGCGAAAAGTGAAGCAAGGAACCCAGCTACAAGTGAGACAGTTTGTGTGTGCTAGATAAAGAGTAAACTCTGTAACTGATGTAGCTGTTAGAATTCAGGTTTCTGGTACAGGAATATGTTGTATAAAAACAATAAAGAGGCAAGCTTATATTGGAAGAATTTGACTGATAACAAATGGTTTGGTCTAAAACACTTCCATGTTTCAAGTAAAATGCTTTGTTTGCTTGCTAATATTAAATGGAAATATAAAAATACCTGAATTAATATATAAATTACTATAGGTGACCCATAACCATTAAAACGTGAGCCAGGTTTTTGAATGTGGAAGCCAACAGGTCCCATGGAAAAACAAAAGCCAAAACTGTTTGTGAAAATCTGAACTCCAGTTGTGGGTTGAGCACTGCTAGAATCTCTGCCTTAGATTCAGGGTTCGGTTTGAATACATTTGTCCTAAGTCTGACCTGACACAATCTTTCTGGCGGTCCAAAGCAAGATGCTTTGTTTCACGTACTTCAGCTCTCTAGTAGTACATATAGTGTCCTGATAACTTATTACATACTCTTGGGAAGTGCCTCCCTATAGATAATTGCACTTCATTATCCATCTTCAAGTCGCTCCTCAAAATTCTCGTTTGCTAGAGTGCTTTAAAAAAAAACCACAACAACTTGACAGTGAGCAGGCTAGTGGTAATGTGCTGAGACCATTGCCTGTCCTTTTAACTAATATTGGATCTTTGTTTCCTTGTACTTACCAGTCTGCCTATGCATTTGTCTTACACATGCTACTTGGGGCAGGGACAGTCTTTTTTGTACAGCCTTGTCTATGCCTAGGTGCCAAAGTAATACAAATATGCATATTAAAAATGCAGTTGAGATCTTTCTAATTATCCTTATGGAGTACATGATGGTGTGGTATGGAGGTAGAGGCATTCATGCTTTGAGCTTGAGACTAAACACTGCTTGCTATTGGTGAGTTATAACAGTAAGTCCTAATGAGCCCTGGTAGAATTCTGCAGAGCACATTCTGTGAACTCCATATGTGAGACAATTTTAGCAAAATGTTTGCCAGAAGTTATTGGGACTGAATTTTTTTCGTCCCATGTGTCAAGCGGGATATCACAATGCCATGATTACCCTAAGAACAAAGAAGGAGAAATGAAAGTAACATCTTTGTACACCATCTGTAGCTGATGCCTCAGGACCTTGCAGGGGTCCAAGGCCAGTACTTCAGGAACTTTGGATTACCTTCTTTCCTCCTGCACACCTCCTCAAGAAAGAGCTCCCATTTTTAGACATATAGATTCATGATGTGAACTCTTATCACTGGTGCAGCATTGAATGATACTCATTGTGATGGCTGAGCAGATGCAATTTTGTGGAGAAAATGTTGTGTTTGAAAGGAAGAAGGGGACCATTTCTTCTTGGCTTCCTAAATGTGCAGATGCAGTAGCCCCTTGATAAATAAATGGTCATGGGTCCAATAATTAGTTTTGCAAAAATATGATCTCTGTGTCTGGGATGTCCCTCAATTGTTTGGGAGAACAGCGTCTTGCCATAGCACCTAAAAGGCCTTATGGAGCCAAGACCCTTTTATACTAGGTATTGTATGCTGCCCAACATTGGTTATGAACAGTCTGACTCATTAAAGGTTGTCTCTGAGGCCATGTCCATGCTGCATTAGAGCTATTTTCAGCTATGCCTTAGTATGAACACTTCCATAAATGGTAGAGTTTCCTGTTAGCATAGTCTAATCCACCTTCTATTGACTTAGCTGTATCTACAGCATGGGTTAGGTCATCTTAACTGCATCTGTCAGGGGGTGGCTGCTTCACACCCGAGAGCAAAATATCTAGGTCAGTGTGAATTAAGTGTAGACTAGTCCTGAGTTTGTTCATAGCAGTCAATGTTTTGTCATAAAAACCTGCCCAGCAGCATTTTGATTGCTGGAAAAATCTGTCAGACTTTGTTAGTTTAAGATAGGTTTCACACGTAGTTGGAAATTACTGCTGCTTAAGATCAAGTTTTGTATGATAAAATCCACGTTTTCTTACCACAGTGCCTGCCTCAATTTCACTGTTACAAAGAGCTGTTGATAGCAGAATGTGGCCAGAATTGGTTCAAGTAGCTTTTTCTTCTGTTTGTCATGTCCATTTCTGTTTTATTTCGGAATTGCTAAATAAACAAAATACATTAATCTTTTCATGCTAATTTGTTCACAATTCTTCTATACTTTGACAGCTAATGTTTTAAAAACAAGTGTGGCAAACTTTACAGGCTTTTACAATTGTTCCTGAAGTCCCATAAATATAAGATCAGGAAAGCATGTTTTGGGAGATATTTGGCTTACAAATATGTTTAAATCCAAACCTTGCACGTACATAGATTGCTGCCTTTTATTTAGCTATTGTGGGAGTAGACTCTGCCCGGGCACATCACAGTCAGGGGTGCCAGAAGGACAGCAAAAATTGAGGGAGAGAAGGGGACAAACCAGTTGCCAATGCTGTTGTTCTGGGTCGTCTTCTTGAGTCCGGGATGTAATGTGGAGTTGGTCTATCTCCAGTTGTGAGAGCAGCTGCCTCTTTACTATGTTGAAGCATTGGGTAACTAGCTGTTTCTCAGTTAGTGTGGAGGTAGGTCTTTTGTCCATCCATAGTTCCCTCATACATTTCATATATCCCCTCTCATTAGGTCTACTGTTGTAGTAGCATTCCATCAATTCCAGGTTCTCTTGTCTCATCCATGTATGGTTTGTTCCAGTAGCCCACTTTATCGTCAGATTGTCCTGGTTCCCCAACATCTGGCGCGGACCTTGTTAATCTGGGCGATGTTCGAGCCGGCATGACTCTCCTAGTTCGTGTCACTCTCATATTCGAGGTAGGCAAGTGAGGCATTAGGGGGTCTTTTGGCCAAGGACCTCTACTGGGAAGGTAGACAGGTACCCACCGGGATTTGAACAGCACCGTCCAACTACTGGCCAATAACCTGCTTCCCCACAACATGGAAAGTCCTATCAGGCATCATAGCCGCCAAGCTATAGGACCACATGGGCCAGTACCTGAGCACAGCTCAGAAGGGCATTGGGAACAACACCAGAGGCTCAAAACACCAGTTGCTCATAGATAGAGCAGTCGCCCAAGACTCAAAGTCTAGACAGACCAATCTGAGCACAGCCTGGATTGACTACAGGAAAGCCTATGACTCAATGCCACACACACGGATCTGTGAATGTCTGGCACTATACAAAGTCAACAGGACACTAAGGACCTTCCTCAAGAAGTCAATGGGACTGTGGAAGACAACACTGGAAGTCAACTCAAGACAGCTTGCACAAGTGGCCATCAGGTGCGGCATATACCAAGGTGATGCGCTGTCCCCGCTGCTGTTCTGCATTGGCTTGAACCCCCTCAGCCAGATAATCACAAGGACTGGATATGGATACAAGTTCAAGAGTGGAACTACCATTAGCCACCTCCTCTATCTCGATGACATCAAGCTGTATGCCAAGACTGAATGAGACATCGACTTGCTAATCCACCTGACACGGATCTACAGTGAGGATATTGGGATGTCATTCAGACTGGAGAAGTGTGGCTGGATGGTAGTAAAGAGAGGGAAGGTAGTCAAGACTGATGGGGTGGAACTACCAGTAGGCCACATAGCAGGCATACAGACCAGCTACAAGTACCTTGGCATCCCACAGTCGCATGGGAACCACGATGAGGAGGCAAGGAAGACAGCAACATCCAAGTACCACCAAAGGATAAGACAGGTCCTGAAGAGCCAGCTCAATGGGAAGAACAAGATCCATGCCATCAACAGGTACGCCCTGCCAGTCATCAGATACCCTGCCGGTATAGTGAGCTGGCCGAAGGAGGATATGGAGGCTGCTGATGTGAAGACCCGGAAGCTCCTCACTATGTACGGAGGTTTCCACCCCAAGTCCAACACCCAGAGACTGTACGCCAGCCGGAAAGAAGGCGGGCGGGGTTTGGTGAGTGTCAAAGCCACTGTCCTGAACGAAACCCAGGGCATCCAGGAGTACATCAGTAAGATGGCACCCAAAGATGAGCTGCTGAGAGAATGCCTGAGGCAGCAGCAGCAGCAATGGGAGGAAGATCAAGCAGAAGAAGAAGCGGCATGGCAAGACAAGACCCTGCATGGGATGTACCATCGACAGATAGCTGAGGTGGCTGACACTGGGAAATCCTACCAGTGGCTGGAAAGGGCTGGACTAAAAGACAGCACTGAGGCACTGATCATAGCAGCACAAGAACAGGCACTGAGCACCAGATCCATTGAAGCAGGGGTCTACCACACTAGACAGGACCCCAGGTGCAGACTGTGCAGAGAGGCCGCAGAGACAATCCAACACATAGTGGCAGGATGTAAGATGCAGGCAGGAACAGCATACACTGAACGACACAACCAAGTAGCTGGCATTGTGTACAGGAACATCTGCACAGTGTATAGGCTAGACCCTCCCAAGACCAGATGGGAGATTTCACAGAAGGTCGTGGAGAATAACAGGGCTAAGATTCTGTGGGACTTCCAGATCCAGATGGACAGGCAGGTACTGGCCAATCAACCAGACATCATGGTAATAGACAAGGACCAGAAGACAGCGGGGGTGATAGATGTAGCAGTGCCAAGTGACACAACATCAGGAAGAAGGAGTATGAGAAGCTGGAGAAGTACCAGGGCCTGAAAGAGGAACTAGAGCGGATGTGGAAAGCGAAGGCCAAAGTGGTCCCAGTGGTGGTAGGAGCACTCGGGGCTGTGACTCCTAAGCTGGGAGAGTGGCTCCAACAGATCCCAGGAACGACATCAGAGCTCTCTGTCCAGAAGAGTGCAGGGCTAGGAACAGCTAAGATACTGAGCAGAACCCTCAAATTCCCAGGCCTCTGGTAGAGGACCCAAGGTTGAGGAAGACACATACCACTCATAGGGGTGAGAGGGGGATTTTTTATATATATAATGTAAATACAATGTTTAAATGCTTCTAGGCTAAGATGGCTTTCTTACAGTTCAGAATATTTCATTAGTGTCCCATGGTGTATGGCAGCAATATGAAAGTGGTATGTTAAATCACAAAAATGTCAATTCAAATGGTGGTCTCTTGAAATAAAATCATGGATGTTACTTAGCTTTTAAATGCCTGAAAAATATTAATATGTTTGTTACAATACTGTGTGTAATGTGGGATGCTTGCAATTCCTTCAGTAACTCAGCCAGAAATTCACTTTTTTACTGGATTGAGTGGGCAAGGGTCTGTGGCCTGTAGTGTTCAGGAGGTTAGCTCATTAGATGATTATGATGGCTCTTTGACCTTAAAGGCTGAGTAACCATTTCCAACTGTTAAATTGTAGACCAACTATTTCGTATGTTTTCATCTTCCTTGTGGAGACTGCCTTACTTGAACTAACAGTTGGAATGTACAAAATGGAAATAGAGAGTTCTAGTGTTTTCAGAATGTGCTACTCAGTATCCAAATCATCTGAAAGTGACATGGACTAAGAAACTTAAACTCTGTAAGAATTAATTAGGTGGCATCTAAACCTTAATTTAAATAATTATTTAACAATTTATTGAATTATTAATTACCAAACAACATTATGCGGCCAGGTGTTTCAATAGGATTCTTAGACCACCACAGGAATACCTATAATCTAGCTTTTCAACTTCATTGTTTCACGTTTTCATTCTTTTTCAACTTCCTTACCACTAACTGGATTATTCTTAGTAGACTTTTTTTTGCAGTAGCTGCATGGAATATATTTTGTGATTAAAACCTTTATTCATATTCTTAAAAACAAAACAGGTTTATGCATGTTTTTTATATTTCTGCATGTTGATAGGCTGAGTTCAGCTGCTGCACAGGTCTTCTGACATGAAAAATGATATGCTTTCCTTAAATAATTCATTACAATGAGAGGCTCATACAAATCTCCTTTTGGTTCAGATTGTGTCTAATGAGAAGACAACCTTAAGGCTAGCTCGTTATTTGAGTGCAGACCTGATTACAGACAGGATGATGTTCGTGGACCTTGATGACAAAAATCAAAAAGATTCTGCTGTAGAACATACAAGATTCCCCCCTTCTTTTTCCTTGGAAAGAAACTTGGTGGTTCCATTCTTTAAATTAATGTTAGGTGGTATATCTTGATTCTACCTCAAAATTAACCATATAAATCCATTACCTTTCAAACACCTTCGTTTCTTGCCCTTAATTTAACAAGCAAGGAGTCCAGTGGCACTTCCAAAGACTAACAGATTTATTTATTGCATGAGTTTTCATGGGAAAATATCTCACTTCATCAGATGCTTTGAAGATGGGGATCTCACAAAGTTCCCCATCTTCAATGTGTCTGAAGTGGGATTTTCTCCCAAGAAAGCTCATGGGTTAAATAAATTTTAGTCTTAAGTGCCCCAGGACTCCTTGATTGTTTTGCTGAACTAGACTAACAGCTACCCCCTTGGCCCTTAATACACCGTTTAAAGAGAATTTGCAGTCAGGTACTTGACTTTGAGCTGCGTAATGGTATGCAGTCATAATTGTTTGTCTTTATAACCATTCCCATAACTGGGTATGGCCTATTAACCATCAGAATGAATGGGGAAAAGAGGAAATGGAGTGTGTGAGCATTTCTTACAAGTAAGGAGATAAAATGTCCTGATTTTATAGGGATCATCCAGACAGTTAGGATTTTGTCTATAGGCGCTGGTTACCCCTCAGCCTGACCCGATTTTCACATTCATGATCTAGTTGCCCCACTTACAAGGCAATAGCTTTTGTTAAAGGAATGAACTTCAGTATAAAGTGTGTGGCTAACAAGTGTGACGTAAATGGGGGTGAGAAAAGCAGGAAGATCCATACCTTGAAATTAAAAGGAAAAGAAAAATTACTCTTCTACCATATAATCCAATAGCCTTTATAATTACATATACTGTACTATTGAATTGGTGAGAGTGACAGTTATTTGTTCAAAAGCACATGTTTCTTGAAAAGAAAACAATTGTTTTACTTTGTAGATTTATATTATACTAAATTATCTTTTCTGCCGAGAGTTTTCGATAAAAATAAAGATTTAGGATGCCTAGCTTAGGTAGTTAGCTTCTCTCTCGCCCTTTCTTTTTTTTCTTTCTCTCTCTCTTTTTGTGATATCAGGAGATGTCAGTTATCAGTTCTTATTTTCATCAGGCATTTTTGCTCTTCCTGGTTTTAGGTTGATAATGAGCCTAATGTAGTTAATTTGCCAAATGTAAATGTGATGGCCTTGGGCCTTCCTACCTGTGACATTGACTCACGTTACATAATCAGTACAGCCTCTTGGTTTAGACAAGAAGTGGTTTGACAGAACATTTTGCAAAGGGGACTAAGGTCTTCAATACCACAAAGACCATTTTGTTTTCTGAAACACGTAAGGAAGTGTGAGGCTGGGGAGAACTGAGCTTTCCAACACAGAAAATAACTAGTGAGGTGACTTGTCAAATATTGGTTTTTTATTTGTAGCCACTGTCCTATCTACATTGGATTTAGTTTCGGATTCATAATCTTTTGGTAGCAAAAGAATTGCTTGCAGTGAATTGAGGCCCTAATTAACGGACAGTTGCATAGTGGCGTGAGAGTACAGATATGTGATTTACGCAAAACCCTATGGCTGGCTATAGATCTATGTTTAGCTTTTAGGTTGCCTTTGCTCTCCAGCACTATATTGTTCTCATCCAGATGCCTTCTCTTATTCCTTGATTGCACATTTGTCAGTTTGTCTTTATTTCTAGATAGAAAAAGTGATATCACATCTCATTTTCTAGACTTAAACTGTTATGGTGACCTACTTTCCCTTTGTTCTGCAAAGAAAGCTTGCTTCAAGAGGCTCCTGCAGTGATACATGGCCCCAAGAGTTTAACCCGCCAATGTGATGTGGCTATGGAGGTATTTACACCAGGGGAAGTATTTCTAGTGGATCTGAGGAGTGTTAATACCGTTATAGATCACCCTGCTGAGACCTCATCTGGAATGCTGTGTGTAATTCTGCTCCCATATTTAAGAAAGATAAAATTTAAACTGGATGCAGAAAAAGATGATCCAAGAAATAGAAAATCTACTTTGAGAGCAGATTTAAGGAACTTGACTTGTTTAGCATAACCAAATGAAGGATGAGGGGAGATATGATTATTCTTGTTTTTATCGAGGGCGAAGTCCTGGGAGGAAGAGGAGTTGAGTGCCAAGGTTAGCAAAATATAAAGGGACATAAACTGATCATTAACAAGTTTAGGCTTTAAATTAGGTGACCATTAGGGGACTGATGTTTTGGAACAGCCTCCCGAGGGAGTAGTGAGGGCAAAAACCCTAACTGGCCTGGGCTTGATAGGTTAATGAAGTGGGTGGTGTGGTGATGATACCCACAGTGTCACGTAGCCCATCAGATATTGATAGTGGCAAATATCCCCAATGGCTGGTGATCAGACACTAGATCAGGGGTCTCAAACATGCTGCCCCTAAAGCTATTTCCAATGGCCCACAACAACACATTTGTTACCAATGTTTGCAATATCGTTGTATGAAAAGTTTCTGTGGTGCGGTCCTTGGGTTAACGTACTAGCCCTCATGTGGCCTTCTACTAGTGCTCATGTGGCCCTCGTGGTGACTTGAGTTTGAGACCCCTGCACTAGATGGAGAGGGCTCTTACTACAGAGAACGCTTTTCCAGGTGTCTGGTTGGTGACTCTTGCCCATGTGCTCAGGATCTTACTGATGGCCATATTTGGGGTCAGGAAGAAACTTTGTCTTGTTCAGATCGTCTGAGACTCTCAGGGATTAGGAGGGAGCTGCCTTCAGCAGCACAAAGTGCAGGTTTAAACTAGAGTAGATGGTGAATTCTCTAACTTCCAAGCATTATTTGAGTACTTGAGTAACTTGGCCAAAGGTTAGGGGTCTAGTACAGGTGTGGCTTGCATTGTGCATAAAGTCTGACTAGATGATGATAGTGGTGCTTTCTGATCTTAGCCTTTGAGCCAGAGTTTAGGACTATGTGCTGGTTGGGAAATTGACTGGTATTAAACAACAATTTTATTCCTTGTAATTTCTCGCTTTGCTTGAAATGTGATGTGGTCTTTCAGTGTTACTTTTTGTTACTTGGCTGTCCCTTGAATAGGTTTGGGCATGCAGCCCATTCAGGAACTTTATTTTTTGGCCACTTGTCAGACCAACCGGGCATTTCTAGCTGCAGCTTTAACAGGGCACATAGTGAAGTTTAGAGCCAAAGGGGTATGACTTTTGCACTGTTAAAGGAACAAATGATAAAATCTTTAAAAGCCGTCTCAATTACTAGCTTGTGACTTACAACTGGGATTTTGAATGATTGCAGTCTGCCAGATGGTTTTCTAGAAGAGTTATTAGGATTCAACTCGTGCGCAGAAAAGAATCTCTGTTGGGAGATTCATGCTTCTTTGGGAGTCTGCCTACCAAGAACTCCTTTTGGAATTAAAATGTAAAGAAACTAAAATGCAATCAGCTGTTGACTTGAAGTGTATTTCTTAGTATTTGCTATATTCTTTCTGTTCTGTTAAATGAAAAAAATAGGGCAGCTGGCAGCCTTTAAAAGAGTAATTTGTACTAATTATTGTTAAGGGGTAATTTCAAGAGCATTTTTAATCCTCTCCAGAGGCTCTGGTGGAAAAGAGTAAAGACCAAGTTAAAAATAATTTGACACAAGATTCTGAGGAAGTAGAACATAGTTCTAGAAACTGTTGGCATCCGTAGCAGTGGCCACTAGCAAGGATCACTTCTACTGATAGTTCATGTTTTGGCCATGTTACTATTAATGTTAAATGTTCAAAAAGGGAAGTGTGTCAGTGTTTTGTATTCAGCAATTTCAAAAGGGATAGCCGTCTTAGGCTAGTCCAGTAAAAAAAACAATAAGGAGTTGTGTGGCACTTTGACTAACAGATTTATTTTTTGCATGAGCTTTTGTGGGAGAAGATCCCGCTTCCTCAGATGCTTGGATCTTCTCCCACGAAAGCTCATGCAAAAAATAAATCTGTTAGTCTTAAAGTGCCACACAACTCCTTGTTGTATTCAGCAGTGACTTTAAATTCAATAGTGTGCCTCAAAAGGGCAGCTTGATAACACTGGCTAGAGTCATACATGTTGTGAATAAGCACAAGGTAAGTTGTACCAGTTGAAGCTGCCTAGTCTGATGTGTTCCTGTTCTAAGCCTCTAGTGCAGCATGGTTTGAGTATAAAGTTAGAATTCAGGCAAGTGTAATAGGTTGTTGCCTCAAGTCCTGTCTTACAGGTAAGTAACTTGGATTGTGGAAGCCACAATGCCTCTTCTAAAATGCTGTGCTGCTAAAACTCCTTTAAAGTAGTTATTTAAACAGATGGATTATTGGAGTAATTGACAGTTATAATAGATGTTTCATGAATTAATATGCAATAAGCCCATTAATATCTACCTATAATATACAAGCAATTTTGCTAGCCATAACTGTGTGCATGAGCATTTTAAGGCATCATTGCTGTTTATTTTGCAAAAAATGTTAGCTGTTCATCCTTTAAGAGAAGCCAAAAGAGACCTGTTGGATCACCGAGTCTGCACACCTGCAGGTAGAAGGTGAAGCAGGCTATCTTTATGATGGATTGTGTCCAACATCATATTCATGGGGCAGAGGGGAGGGCTCTGTGAGTACACCATTAGATTTGAGCTTGGATGTTTTAATTCAGTTCTATCTGAGACACAGATTTCCTGTGCAACTCTAGACAAAACAGTCTGTTGCAGTTCACCACCTGTGAAATAAGGAAAAAACTGCACCTCAGATGGAGATAATTTTTTCAGTATTTCTATTGTGCTCAGATTCTAACTTGATGAGGCGGCAGATGCATCTTTATGGACTGCTCTTGATCTTGGCCAAAAGAATAAGAGATGGTGTTTTATTTATTAGGCAGATGTAAATATTTATGAAATTGTTTTACGGTATTCTTTCATTTGAAGGAATTCTTTGGTAGGAAAGTGGCTCCTAAGCAAACCATATCATGGTATTTCTTGCATTTGTTATATAAACTGCCTGTGATGTATTACTCTTTTGCTGAATGACTTATTTACATTTCATACATGTATAGAGCATTTTTTATATTTGTACATATGCATTCCAAAATTAAACTTGAAGTTGACAAACTTCTGTTCCTGCTATGCTAATCTTACAGTACATTCTTAGGATGAAAGATCTTTCTATTCAAGAATGCTCCAGGAAAGTTTGTAATGACATGGGGTAAGTCCTTTGTCAGTTATGGAGGGGAGTGATTACAGCTATTTGAATGCCAGCAAACTTGGTTTCATTAAGAGAAGTCTTATTTCAGTTGCAGGATGGTAAATAATGCATGACTAGTCAGCCTGAACAGCAGATGAGTCCATCCACCAGCGGTGGTTTCTTTGAAAGGAATTGTGTTCTGTGTATAATGGTATCTGAGCAGTATGTCTGTAGTCTCATAAATGATGAAGATTCAAACAAACCAACAAGAGGAAAGCTTATTTGATTGAAATAGGGTAAATGTTATGGTAACAAAATCCAAAACCCCTCTGCAGTTTTCCAAGCAGTATAATTAAATGTTTACACTGACAAGAGCTTTTTCACATGTGCCCTCCTTTGCATTGGGACCTACTACTTTGTGCTGTGGGGAGAAGGAGTGAAGCTTGTGACTAAGATGATGGAAATAGTAGTTACCATCCCCTGTAGATTGCCTGTGTTAGCTGAAAAGAACAGCCTCTCTAAAGAGGTTGAAAGAACACTTGCAGACTACTGGCTTTTGCTTAAAAGTGGTTCCACTGAAGATGCAGTCATCTGCAGCAGACAAAAATGGATTCTCCCACACTGTAGTAAGAAGCCTACTTCCATGGTCCAGCACACTGGAAACCATGGTGTGGAATATTTTGAAATGATTTACTTTAGCAAGTGATACTGAACATAAAAATGTCATAATACTAGGTTGTATGTAGCCGTGTTGTGTGCCATGATATTAGAGTGACAAAGTGGGAGAGGTCATTTAAGCTGTGTAAATTCAAAAATTGCTTTGTCTCTAACAGAAGTTGCTCCAGTAAAAGATAATCTCATCCACTGTCTGTCAAGCTTTAGGTCAACATTTTGTGCCAGTGTGTTCTAGTGACATTGAGTCTTTTCATAGGATTCAGGACTACTTCAGTTCTGAAAAGCTAGGAATATTATAGTCTGGAATAATAAGTATGTTACCGTAATGGTTAGAGGGATATTAGAATGAAAAGATTAAAAGCGCTGTAGTTTATATCAGGTGAACATTTTGGGAGGAAGTAGCATTTTCAATATCCAGAAAAACTTGATGTAGATTTCAGAACTCTTACTCTGGGATTACATTGCGACCTTATAGAAATTGTGACTATTTGGCGTTTCTGAAGCAGAGTGCATTGATTGTGTCTGAAGAGTCCAAAACTGCACTGTCCTAGTGAGCAACTGCTAGGTAAACTCTGCTGAATTGTGATGTTACAAGAAGAAAGGTTGTATGGAGGGGCAGGAATGATGGACTTGAATTCGAGTATGGTGTTGAACTATTTTACTGTGTTCCAACAGGTATATGATGTCCTAGATTTCTTACAGTATGTGTGTGCACTGGATAAATTACTAGCACGGGTAGCAGCTATAGTTCAGAATCCACTCTGTTTGTAATGTGAATACTAGGTGTGCAGCTGAAGTGGTTGTCCTAATGCTAACATGGTTGTAACACTAAAATAGGTGCATCTGCTTTCTCTTTTGTTCTTAATTTTCAGGAAGGCCCAATGTGGGCTATCAGCTATAAAGTTTTGGTTTTTCTTGATGTTAGTAATGGTTTTATCTTCTCTAGCTCAATCTGTTCTTGTATGGTATTTGTGAAAGGCGCCAAGTTTAATGAAACTGGAAAATGAATTCATTGTGGACAAGATCGATCAGGAGCAGAAACTGTTTGAACTTTCCTGCATGGTGTTTTAGACCTTCCAGTAGTTTCAACCCTGACCTAGAGGCAACATCTGCTAGTATAAATAAGAACGCAGCACATTCTGCATCTCCATTCCCTTTTTACCTGGGCGATGATCCTCCATGCCAGTTAGGGCCCCGTATTATGTGCTGTCTGAGAGCATATGAGAACTCAACTTGTTTTACCTGGGGTTGAGCTGGTTTTGGGTAGCGAGGGTGTTACCGCTGGCCGGTGAAAGGGCTCCGTGTGCCACTGCCGACTCTGAGGGGTGTTGGGGTGGCAGCAGCCTGCTCCTAGCGAGGCGAGGGGGAGGAGGGAAGGGGCTGAGCCGGAGAGAGCTGGTGGGGGGCGGCCGTGCCCGTTTTGTGATCACCTGCCCAGCCCCTCTGTAGGCGGTGGCGGGCGCTGGCTGCTGCGGGCCGGCGGAATCCAGGCCGCGCTTTGCGGGCGGCCGAGCGGTGCGGCGGCGGCGGCGGGGCGGGGCGGGGCGAGGGAGGCAGAGCCGGTGGCGGCGGCGGCGGCGGCCGGGGCTGTTGGCCGGCGGGGCCGGGCCGCTCTGCCCCCCTGCGCCCTCGCCCGGTGGGCGGCGGCCGCAGCCAATGCCGGGGGCGGCTCGGCGGGCCGGGTGATGCGAGGCGGCGGCGGCGGGCCATGTACCTCCTGGACGGCAGCGAGCCGCCCCCCGCCGCCTCCCCCGAGAGGATGGAGCGCGGCGGCCCGCGGCGCAAGACGGTCTACCGCATCTCGGTGACGCTGGTGAAGAAGGAGCCGCTGGCGGGGCCGGAGGGCGAGGGGCGGCCGCCCAGCCCCTGCGGCGTGCGCGCCTTCCGGGCCCTCAGCACCGGGCAGCTGGAGCTGGGCCGCCTGCAGGTGGCGGGGCGCCGCTCCCCGCCGCCGGCCGCGGCCGCGGGAGCCCGGGCGGAGGCGGAGCGGGAGCGGGAGCCGGGCCGGCTCCGGCGCAGCTGCAGCTTCCGGCAGGGGAGCGGCGGGGAGCCGGCGCGGGCCCTCTCCCGGGACAGGCGGCACGGCAGCTCGGGCTGCCTGGCCCCGCCGCCCGCCGGCGCGGAGAGGCGCGGCGCGCTGGAGCTGGAGCGCTGGGAGCGCGGCCGCGGCAAGAACCGCACCCTGGACAACAGCGACCTGCAGCGGCTGTCCGAGCGCCTGGCCCGCGCCGGCCCCGCCGCCCCCGAGCGCCGCCTGCTCCGCTTCTTCAGCGGCATCTTCGCCCGCAGGGCCCGCGGCAGCTTCGCCAGGACCAGGGGCTACTTCGGCAGCCTGCGGAGGGCCGCGGCCGAGGCGGAGTCCGGCGGCTCGCCCCTCAAAGGTGCCTCGCCTCTTCTCTCCGGCTCGGGGGCGGCGGGCGCGTTATTGATCGGGAAGGGTCTGGCCCCGAAGGCGCGTGTTAGTCTCGCTCGGGTGGCTGCGCTACACTGGCACGGCACAGCGACCCCGTGCAGACTGCGCTGGGGGTGCCTGCTGCCTTCCGCTCGGGTGCCAGAGCAAACCCCTTCTGGGGAAAGGAGAGTGCCCGTCCGCTGGCCAGACACCTCCTGGAGCTTTGCTTGGTGCCAGCCTGGGCCGCAGGTGCAGCTTCTTCATTAGATAAAAGGGGGGGGGGGGAGAAGGTCGGGGTTGCTTTTCTTAAAGACGGGTTTTCAGGCGCAGTGGTGTCCTCCAGTGGTCTGTGCTGTTGAACGTGATTCCTGACGGATTTGGAAGAAGGGGTGACCAGTGAGAAAGCAAAATTTTACAGGGGTTATAAAACTATTTGACAGAGTTCAAAATAGACAGCTGAGATGTATAAAGAGATCTATTTCATAGAACTGGGTGACTGGGGAACAAAATGGTGGAAGAAATGCACATTGCACAACATGCTCTTGACTACACCTGTAAATTGGTGAGGCTCTAAATGAGCTGTTACCACCCCAAGGGGTCCAGGAGTCAGTGACTGGTTTTCCAAAGACATCCATTCAGTTTGAAGTGACAGTCCAAACCACTAACGGTGTTGGGGATCATTGGGGAGGACAGAGAGATAATAAGATGGAAGAATACCATATTGCCTCTATGCAAATTCATGGCACACCTGCACTTTGAATAGTATGTGTGGATCTGGCTGCCCCATCTGAAAAAAGATGTGGAATTAGGAAAGGTACAGAGGTGAGCAGCTAAAATGATCAGGTGTGTCAAAAAGTGTCCATGTGAGGCAAGGTTACTGAGAGTGGGGCTTTTCAGCTTGGAAAAGAAATGGCTAAGGGACGGTACGATAGAGGTCTACAAGATCGCAACTGATACGGAGAAATTAAATAGGGAATGTTGTTTGCTTCTCATAACCCGAGCGCTAGGGGTCACCAAATGAAGTTAATGGGTGTCAATCAGGTTTAAAAACAGAAGGCTGTATTAACACAGTACACAGTGAGCCTGTGGAACTTTTTTGCCAAAAAGTGCTGTAAAGGTCAAGACTATACAACAGGGTTCAAAAAAAGAGAGAAGTTCACCAAGAATAGGTTCATTAGTGGCTATTCCCTCAGATGGGTAGAGGGGCAAATCTATGTTCTGAAGCATTAATAGGGTCTATGATGTTGGACGCCTGATATTGGCAGCTGGTGGAAGATGCTGAGCTAGATAGGCTATTCATCTGACCAAGCATGGCTGTTTTCTTATGGTTTTCTGGTTACTGGGTCACTTAGTGTTTTGTAATGGTATTGTGTAATCTCATTTCTGAAAGATAGTTGAATAGTAATGCCTGGTTTAGACTCCTTTGCATCATCTGCAGTACTGGAGAAGCTGTTAAATCTATTCTAGAATACTTCCAGTTTGATAAGGAGGGAAGGCAGAGTATCTGTGTTTGTCAATAGATGGCTGATGAAACTGAAAAGCCGTGCAAATGTCAGTCTTATGAAATATTGCTTTTACACATTGCACGTACTGTCAGAACTGGCAATAGTTAAGTATTAAAAGCTTACATAGAAAATAAGAGGGCTGACTTCTGAGACTTATTACCATTAATCTTTTTGGAATACAAAAGTAAACTAACATCAAAATTAAATGTATGTGAATTGGGAGAACTGACAGCAATTTGTCAGACCATTTTTAAATCTCGCCCGGATTAAGCCATCTGCTCAAAGAGAAATGTTAAAAATCAGCCTGAATGGAGCGTCAGTGTTTTTCTTCCCCCTCCCCAAAGTGCTATTTTCTGGACGGTTAAGAGGTAAATATGACTATGCTTTCATGTGAAATCTGTAGTTGCTTCTAAAGTAAAAATTGTCCTTACAACTAAAATACCTCCAGCTAAAGGTTTTTTCAAAAATATTTTTCTTTGCCTGTGCAATAGAAAATGTTTTCAGAGTGACAGGTTTTCTTTTATTTTCAAGAAGTTATGTACTGTAGCTTTTTGTTCTTAGTGTTCTGCAGACCCAGTAATGCAACAGTTCAGGTGCAGATAACTATTTTTTAATTGTAGGCATCATTGGACAGAAGTTATGATGTATGCAGCTAATAACAGTGGATGAAAACACATTAATAAAATATTAAATAAGTCCATGTGGGATTGCAGTAAACTCTACTGGAACTTGTGGTCTGACCTCTGTAAACTTTGAAGTAACCACAACAAAGAAATTAATTTATTTCGTACAGCTATTGGTATTTGCTTTATGCCAATGTGCATAGACTGTAACTTGCATATTATTCTAACATTACAGTAATAGGTAGGGAAAGTAGAACATTCTCATATTGTGATAACTATATAAGGAGGAAGAGATACTTTTGTTCATCTTGTAAAGAGATTTGTGTACTATTGGTTAAGCAAAAAATATTTTCAGTTAGATTTGCTCCAGATGCAAGTACCTAACTTGTCAGGGCAACATTTAATATGGACTCACTGTTTCTCTAGTTAAAATTTTGTTTTATTGTACTATATAAAATTATACAGTTAAATGTTATCTGTGGCTTACTACAGTGGTTCCCAACCTTTTCTCTGCCATGGCACACCTTGATACCTTCTAATTTTTTGAGGCACACCATTAAAAACTTTAATTATGAATATTCATGAACTATGGCACAGTGTTTCAGAAATGCTATGTGGGGTAGTAGGGGTAGCAGAGCAAAACACGGGAGGTCAGCAGGACTGGCAGGAGTGAGTGTGGGGAGCAGAGCAGGGCAGGGGTGGCAAAAGAGGACAAGGGCGGCCATGTGGGGAACAGCACAAGGGTGGCGAGAGAGGAAGGGAGAATGAGTGGCTTTGTGTGGGGGGAAGGGAACCTGGGGAGCAGCAGGGTTGGGCAGGGGAGCCTGGCGCAGCACCCACTTTCCCCTTCTCCACAGTGGCTCCCTGCCACCCAGAGCAAATCCTCACTCCACTGCTGCTCCCTCCCACACCAGTGGGTCCCGTTCCCCCCTCCCCCAGCCCCCTGCTGCCTGTCATGGACCCTCCCATCACTGCAGGAGCCAGAACTAAGCCTCTAGCCCCCAGCTACAGCCACCCCCCCCACCCCACCCCAGATACACACCCTCTGCTACAAACACACCTGCCCCCCACAACCCCCCCCAAAGCCCTTATCGGGGCTATTTGCAGGCTGGCTGACACAAGCTGCCCTGCCCTGCAGAGGGAGATTACACACTCCCGGCCTCCCGCAGCTCTTTGCTGGCTGGGCTTAAGGTGGAGCGGGGTTTAAGGTGGAGCCACCGAAAAGCTGCTTTCTGACTGCTCGTGCTATTTTTAGGTGGACCACGGGAACTCTACATTCCGGTGTCTTCCTCTATTTTTAGGGGGGCTGGAACGCTGCCTGCCTAAAAATAGGGAGTCCTGGAACTGTGTTCTGGTGCCTTCCCCCTTACTTTAACCCTTGCCTTTTCCCAGCCCTGCACAGCCCACTTGGCTGGGCTGTGAGCAGGGAGAGAACTTTAACTCCAGCTCTCAGGGATGCTTGCGGCACACTTTGGGTGTTGCCGTGGCACACCAGTGTGCCCTGGCACACTGGTTGGGAACCACTGGCTTACTATACAAACCATATATTTGTAGGTCGGAGTGCCTGTTTTCAGCGCTGGAGGGGTGGCTGTGTGTGCATATGTATGGGGTTTTTTAAAATTCAGAAGAACCTTAATTTTGCTTTTCCTCCAGCAGTAACTCCATCCTCCTCCAGAAAAAAAAAAATTACTTGGTTTCAGTGCTGTTTTTTGTTGCTTTGTTTTTTCTCTCGTTTTTGTTATCAGATAAAATATTCCTTTCCAAAAAACTCATTTTGAAATAGTTCTTCAGTTTAGTCTGTTGCTTCTCAGTATAAAGTCAAGAAATTCAAATCTAACTTATTTTTAGGTACTGCTAGGGCTTTGGAGTTGTCATGTTAAAGAAGTTCCGGGGTATAAACTGAATGTGGTAAGATAAGAAGGGAGTGGCAGTCCTTAACTCTTCAGGCTTTGACTCCTGACAGTTGAACTCTGATCCTGAATGTAACCTTTCATGTTTTGCTGCTCTCAGTTTTTAGTTGGTGTCAAATGGTATTTTAATTCTTTAAGGTGACTTGGGAATCAGAGAAGAAACAAGTAGTAAGCTTCAACGAACATCACAGGGAACAATTTATGCATGTTGTCTCCTTTTCTTTTTCCTATAGAGAGGACCCCTTTGTGAAACAAACTAATCATTAAAGCAGCTTTTAGAATTATCTGATTAAATTTCTTTTGAATCTTACTTGTTTTGCAGGGTTGGTATTTTTAATTTTGGTAGACGTGTAGATTTTTTTAGTTCACATTTTTGTATATGTACATCTAGAAAGCCAAACCAAAACATTTCATGTCTAAGGCATATATGAAGAGCAAGAGAATAGGTAGCTTCCATACCAGTGTAAGGGAGAGGACATTAATCTGTTATTTACTGTGTAGTTGAATGATTTGTTTGTGAGCTGTGTTTTGAAATGGGCTCCTATTATTATTGCTTTTCTCCAGGTAGTATGTTTTTTTGCTGGCATCCTCAAATTTCTAAAATGTTTAAATCAATAGAAGAATGGAAATGCATTTTGTAGCAAAATAACTTTATAAAGTTAGGTATTTGCTTTGCGTGACTTCTCCCAGCTTTAAGAAAGTTGAGCCTCTTTCAGAGAAACTAAACCAGTTGTGCTCCCTGCAAGCCCACCACGTGCTTGTGAAGGTTTATGAAACTTCCATACCTCTGGTGGTTCCTTTTGCCTGGTTCTTTTCCTTCTTTCCACCAGCTTTAGGAAATGCGTGATTTGATGCCCTTCTTTTCTTATATGCTTTGAACAACTTGAAATAGTTGGCATTCAGATTGTCATCAGCAGCATCCTTAGAGTGGATGGTGTAGTTCTCACCTCAGCTGTTTAGGCATCGAGTTCTGAAGCATAAAATTTTCAAAAAGTGCCAAAGTTGCATTGAAAGGTTAAAACTTAAGCTCATAAATTACTTCAGTGATTTGGGGGTGGGGTGGGGGGAGGGGAGTATCCAGACTTAATTAAAAAAAAAATTAAGTGTCTCTGCTACCTAGACAATTGTTAACATCTGTCAGGAGGTATGTGTGCACCTGGTTTTGGGATGCTTTGCTTATTGAGCTAGTTTTTAGCTCACTTGTTGAAGTATAGGGAATGTTACGTTTGCAATAGTTTGTTTGGTAACAATTGTGCCATATTACACAGAATACAAGGAATTCTAAACCTTTTTTCCTAAACTATCTTTTTTAGAAGCTGATACTGTTTAAAAAAAAAAAACAAAAAAAAAAAAAACCCACAGTGTTGTATATAAACTGGGTATCAGGAAGTTGGGACTTGAACTTAGATGCAGGTTTCTAACCATCAGAGAAATCACGTCTGTAATAGGCTCTAAGGAGAGCTGTGGGGGCAAAAAACCTAGCTGGCTTCAAAACTAAGTTTGATAAACTTGTAGAGGGGATAACATGATGAGACAACCAGGGGTTAAAGTATAATTTGGCAGCCATCGGAGCCCTCCTAATTGGTGGGCCCCCTTCCTGTATTGTCTGGACTTCAGCTCAGGTAGGATGAGGGCATGGGATGAGGAGGAATGGAGCAGGGCAGGAGGTGGCAGGATGGTGGAGGGGGGCATGGGCAGGGGATGGGGGCAAGAGAGGGGGTAGGTGGTGGCAGGAGGTGGAGGGCTGGGGCAAACAAGGGTTGGCATAGGGGAGTTGGGGGCCTGGGGCAGGGGCTGGATGTGGAGAGAACACTGGCCTGCTTGCTGAGCCAGCTCTCCTCTGTGGCTGTGGGGAGCTCAGGGACCCTGATTGGGGCCAGCCTGGCAGGAGCAAGTCCACCCCTTCTCCCCCTGCACTAGTGCTAGCCACAGCCCAGCTTGCTGCCCATGGAGCTGGAGTAGCCTTGGTGCAGCATGGCACTGTGCTGCTGGCCCTGGCCCTGGCCCTGAGTGGCTGGGGAAGGCCCAGCTCCCGTTCTTTCTCCAGATCCAGCCCAGGCCTTCCCTGGGGCCCCCTTGCCTGGCTGCAAGAGCTGAGTGGTGAGGAGGAGAGTAGCCACACCATGGGCTGGGCTCCCCCCCACGAGCATCTCATAATATGCTCAGAGTGGGAGTTTTAAAGTTCCCAGCTTGGGGGAAGCTCCCTGGCAGCCAGAAGGCACTCTGGCTGGCAGGGAGCTTCCCTGAGGCTGAGAGCTTTTAAAAAGCCTGCGGGAGTAGTAGGTGGAAGCCACTTGAATGCTGCGGCCTGCCCCCTAATTCGGTGTCTGGGGCCCTACAAACATCCTTCCAGTGTGTTCTGCTTTACTTTAACCCCTGCAGACAACCTACTTTGGCAAGTGACTGAGTTTTGATGACTGGGGGGTTGATATGCCAGTGGCTATCACAAGATGGATGTTTGATGGTTTGAGTTCTGATTTATGGTACAGAATTCTTTCCGGGTTGTCTGGCTGATGAGTCTTGCCCACATGCTCAGGGTTTAACTGACTGCTACAGGACGCCTTGCGGTTTTGTTTTGTTTTTTTTTTTTAAACTGGTTGCCATATTTGGTGTCGGGATGGAATTTTTCCCCAGGGCAGATTAGCAAATGCTTTGAGGTTTGTTGTCTACTTCTGTAGCTTGGGGCACAGCTCATTTGCTGGTGGATTCTCTATACCTTAATATCTTTAAATCATGATTTGAAGACTTCAATAACTCAGCCATCAGTTAGGGGTTTATTGTAGTAGTGGGTGGGTGAAGCTCTGGTCTGGATTTTGCAGGAAGTCAGGCTAGATGACTGTACTGGTCCCTTCTGACCTTAGAGTCTATGAGTCTAAGTATTGGTTGTGGAAATGTAACACTTCCTTTTTTCCCCTACAGTGGAAGAGATTCATTGGTTTGAAGAGTAAGATGATTCTTTAATGACAGTAATTAATGTTAGCTTTTCCAATGAGGTGCAGTAACAAGCGTTTTCAAAGCTAGTTTCCTTAGAGGTTTTATGAGTGAGCCTCCTGTTGTATTTTTGTTTTTCTTCCTTCAATTTCAGATATAAATTACTTGAAATCACAGTTGGTGGTAGAAAATGTTTGGAAAATAAGAACAAGAAAAGCTTTGTCTGTTTTACCCATAGTTTATCAAGGTGAAGTGGGGAAAATATGCTGTATCTTAAAGCTGTTTCAGACTTCCAAACTTAACAAGGAAAGGAACCAGAGTTACCCATATGAGAGCTCTTCTCCTTGAATGAAGTACTTATTTTGTTTGTTTTTAACTAGTCCTAAAATCTATGATGGTTGACTAACGCTGCTACCCGTTTGGAACTTGACAAGTATAAGAGAGAAGAATTTTTTAATGATAATGCTTACAGCAAAATCATAAATCACTGGTTCCCAACCTTTTTGGCTTGAGGGCCACAAATACAACTTTTACATCAAAGAGCCACCAGTCTTTGCCAGTAGTTCCCTCCCACCCTTCTGCAGCCAGAGGGAAGGAGATCATAGTAGATTTCCCATCTCCCTCGCTGCAGCAGGGAGATGTATGCTCTAGCTGGGTCCCTAGGCAGCGGCTCCCTTCCGCATCCCAAGGGCACATGAGGTCAGTGCTTCCCTCCCTCTGGCTTCAGCAGGGGCCCCAGTGTCTAGAGACCCACTTGAAGTGCTTTGACATGCTCTATGCTACAGCAGGGGAGACGAAAGCATTGGTCTTCAATCCTCTTGGCTTCAGAAAGGAGCCTGCACCAGCAATGTGCTCCGTTGGGGTACCTAGGCATTGTCTCTCTCCTGCAGCCATCAGGAGGGGAACCAAGGGCCACTCTGAAAGACCCAGTAGGCCGCAGTTTGGGAATTACTGTCATAGATGGTTTTTGTTTGTATATGTAAATTGTTTTTGGCAGTATTTAGGGGGCAAAAACATGTATTTGTTTTCTAAAGCAAAACCACTCTGCTCCAGGTTTGAGGAATTAACTGAGAAGGCAGGAGTGTAGGTCCATAGACACTTCGTGCTGGAGTTGATGATAAAGCAAACGATACTGAGATCTAAATTATCCTTACAAGCTCTTACTTGAAATTTCTTTGTTGGTTTGAAATGTTGGTGACTTTCACAATAATCCATAGTTTACATCACATTCATTTTTGCTTTTGTGGTCTGACATGGATCTCCTTATTTCCAAGACACTCATGTTGAGTGACTCTTAATTTGAGGTAGGGTGCCTACATCTCAGTTTTTTAGATCATGATCTGAAGGTAGTGCCTTTAAATTATTTGCACTGTAATTTTCTAGTCGGTAAGGATTAGCTGGGTGTTTGAATTAGAGAGTGGGCCTTGTCCAGACATTGTCATGATAAAATAAAATCCAAGAGATAAAGGGATTGCACTCATTTTAGACGTCCATCATGCACTGGGTAAGAGGTTTTATTTTTATTTATTGGGGAGGTTCTTTGTCAAGCAGAATGGATGCCAGCCAGCTGGACTGAAACAGCAGATGATTGAAAACCGAACGGGTATTAAGGTCACTGCCTGAATTAGGGAGAAAGAGAGAGATTAATGTTTGTGTATTACTCAAGTATACACCAGATGCCAGCAGTGATGGTTTTTGCATTTTCTGTTTAGACAACAGTCAAATTTTAATTTCCAAGGTTGTCTTGCATTAATTTGATTTAAGTCAGTAGCTATATTGATGGCATTGTGAGCAGTTTAACTTTCTGCTCAGGGCCGCAGTTTTGACTGAACATGACAGTAATACTGCTAATAGGGAATTCTTCATGTTCACTTACTGGCATTCTTTATCCTTTCCTGTTCACCTGAAGCCATGAACATGTCAGTTGTAGTACTGGGCAGATCAAGAGAATTATGAAAATATCTCGATGACTAGAGCATTAGCCACCTGAAATCTAGAACTCACCCTTTTGTGAGTGATGCACCGTTCCCCCCTCAGCTCTCCATGGCACACCTACTGCTGTGTGACAACACAGTAATGTGTCCTGACATGGTGGTTGAGAACTGCTGGCCTAGACTCTAGAGCATAAAAACATCCTCTTTCCTAAACCCTGGAACATCTTGCCCTTTTTGGCGAGAGCTCAGCAGGTTGTATCTGAGCTGTAGTAGGTGTGAAAATCCATTGCCGGGCCATGTTTTTCACAGAAGTAATAGATACCTAGCAGTGCTGGACACACTTCCTGAGGCAAAACAAACAAGGAGTCATGTGGCACTTAACGACTAACAAATTTATCTTTAAGTGCCACGAGACTCCTTGTTTGTTTTACTGAACTAGACTAACACAGCTGCCCCTTTGGAACTTCCTGAGGCAAAATGATAGCCATCTGAAATGGTGGCTGTTACTGTTAAGAGAGAACTTGAAATCTGTGGGGTGAAGGCCACTTCATTTCCTAAAAGAGATTAAGGTCTGTTTGCACTAGAAAAGTGACCCAATATTGACAACTGGTGGATCACCCTTTCCTCCTTTAGAAATTTCCAGAGGGGTAGCCTGTTAGTCTGTGTACAGCAAAAATGAGAGTCCTGTGGCACAGATTTCTTCAGGCATAAGTTTTCATGGGCTCCAACCTCACTGTGTGAGATTCATCTGACAAAGTGGGTTGGAGCCCTTGAAAATTTATGCCCAAAGGAATCTGTTAGTTTATAAGATGCCACAGGACTCTTGTCTTTCATCCTTTAGTTGGCAGTGCAGGCATTTAATTGCTACAGTTAATTGACATTTCACATTCATTTTTTGAGACTGGCGGTGTGAGGCCTAGTCTGTCTCTGTAGGTTTTGTGCTTTTACTCTGCGGCCTGATATAATCTGGCTTGTTCTCAGTTTTCTTAAAGTGAGGGGTCCCTCTTTTGAGACTAGTCCAAGCTATAGTCCAGTTTGCCTCCTCACTGGGGTTTCTTCCCTTATTGGCCACTGTTAGGTATGGGTGAATGGTAGAAAGGGATTGAGGAGGGCCCAGTCCTGCTGTCTACCCTGGCGCCTGTCCAGGGGACACTATGATTAGAAGCCTCCGAAAACGGAGTCCATGACAGCTGCTGTCTTCCCTGGGTCGCCAGTCCTTGGCCCCCGCTACTCCTGGTCTGCCCTCTGCAACCAGGAGGGTTTTCCTAACCTGCTTGCCTGAAGTCTTTGTCTTCACAGTCTGCTCCGTGTTTGGGTGGGGTTGTCTCACCTCCACTCCCTTGCTCAGTTCTCTGAATGGCAAGGTCCTCCTCCAGGCTGCTGGATCTAACAGCCTTGCCTGGGTAGGCTTCTCCCAACCCCAGTACCTTCCTCGTATTGTGGCACTCAGCAGTCAGTCTTTCCAGTTGACATCTAGCAGCTCTACTCCACTTCCTCTCTCAAATCTCTTCAGCTTTCGCAGCCTGCCTGAGAAGGAGGCTTTTAAGCAGTGCAGCAGGTGACTAAATTAACCTGGCGTAACCCTGGCTAAATTAACTCAGGGAACAAGGATTTACTAATCCTGGGGCTAGCATATACACCTTTTTCTGCTCCTCCAGAACCTCTTATTGAGATTCTGGCTGCACTTTTCTCCACACCTTTTCCTCTATGCACTCCCTATCCGTGGCCCCACAAGATCACAGGACCTACTTGTCAGCCTCCTCCTGGCCCTCTCCGAGATCACAATCTATAAGACCAGGGCAAGGAGGTTGGCTGGGGAAGGGGCCTCGGACTGTGCGGTCTATTTCCGGTCCCTTGTTAGGTCACGTCTCTGAGCAGAATTCCTCTGGGCAGCATCCGCTGGCTCCCTCAACATCTTTCGGGAGTAGTGGGCGCTGTCTGGCGTTCTCTGTTAGGCTTCCCTTTCCGAGTCCCTTGTTTTAAACCTTTGACCTTCACACCTGTCCCCTTTTTCATTAGTTGTCCCAAGTACTCATTCAAACAGTCCAGTGCTATTTCCCCTTAGGCTGGGGGAGAGGTTTTAGAAGTGGGTGGGCTTCCACCTGCCCAGCCCCCCGGTTCTTCAATAGGACCACTCTCCTATAGCCATCAGGTCTGACCCTGTCAGAGACCCAAACTTGCTCTGAGCCTGGTTTTATGTAACCTATTAGCAGTTCTAATTGTACAGGCAACTGTGCTTAAGAAACAATCACATTAAAGTTCTTACACCATTGATGTCTAATACGGAATTTAGAAATTAATATGAAGCATTTGTTTACTTTGGAACGTTATTCTTCAGTTGTGTTCCTATTATCAGGTTTCCAAATAAGTATTTTGTAGGGAGTGCACTGTGGATTTCTTTTGTTCCTGATTTGTATCAAATATGAAAAGAAATATTATCAAAGATTAGTAGTGTACCAGTGTTTCCCTTTACAAACCTGTTAAAAATGTCTCTAGGTAACTGCGGTAAGCATACAATAGAGGGAGGTTTGTATGCCAGAAGAATCAAGAGGTGTACTTTTTTTTTGTATGTAAGCAAAAGTGCCATTAAAATTTTGACTTGAAAGGGAGGTCTATTCTGTCTTAAGAAGTATTGAACAGAAAGTTGATACTGTAAGTTGAAAGAGCATTAAAAATAGACCAATAGCCTGACTTGTTCTGAATGTCTCAAACATCTGTAAAATTATAGTGTTTGTTGTCAATTCCACAGTGTGTACAAAATAGCTTCATATGTTTCTTGTAGCAAAATACTCAACAAGTTTGTTGTTATGCTAACAAACGGGTTTGCACTCTGCCGTTTAGAAGTTTCGCTGTCTTTACGTCTCCTTAAATGCTCTGGCACAGTCTATTAATTTGTATGCAAGGGCTTCTCATTATTATTTCACTGGAGCCTTGTGTGGTTGTGAATAAAAGCATGATCATGGGAAGCATGCATATAGGACCTAATTATTCATATTGTTTAATACGCACAACTCTATTTAAATTCAGCTGGAGCTGTGACTATTCCACCTTTAAAAATAAGACCCGTGAGCTATGAAAGCACATGCAAATTGCATAAGAAAAGACTTGAGTTCTCCACTGCTACACGTGAACATCCTAGTGAGAAAAGCAGTAAATATATATAATACAGTTGCATCTGATGATAGGTGTGAGGGTGAGTTTTAAACTCATAACTAAGGGAAGGTACGCTTGGTTTTTTAACTTTTTAAATTTTTGTAATGTACAAAAAAGGAATTGTTGATGATGCTTTTTAAGGATTAAAGTCTTTATCAGCTATTTGTGTCCAGTTTCAGTCTCCAGTGTGCAGGAAAGGTATAAAGAAACTGGAAAGGTTCCAGAGGCCATGAACTAAGTATATATAATTTGGAAAAGAAGAGACTCATTTGGGGATATGATAGTGGTCTGATCTTCAGATATTTGAAAAGCTTCCACAAAAAAAGAAGATGGAGAAGGTAGTTCTCTTTTGCAGCAGAGGGCAGGACAAGAGGCAGTGAGTTGAAACTACAGCACAGCAGATGTAGATTATATATAAAGAAAAGTTTCAGGTAGTTGTGGAAGCTTTTTTACTGGAGAGCTTTTCAAAAAGAGATGGGATAGGTGCCTGTTTTGCGTGGTTTAAACACAAGAAATCCTGCATTTTGGCAGTGGGTCAGACTAGATCACCTTTTGATCCATTTTAACTGTGTGATTCTAGAGTTGTTATAATCACCAGAACAATTAACATCATTATTACAATTGTGGAGGAGGTGCTACAGACCTGGTCTTGCCTCAGTTACATAGCATGTATATGGAGAAAATCCAAGCCTGAGAAACATTTTTATAGAATGATCGTTTTCTTTACGAGCTTTTGAAGAAAAAAGACATACATTGTCTCATCTTGAACAAGATTATAAGCATAACTTCTTTTGCTCTCATTTTGAACATGAAGATGCTGTTGAAATATCTTCCATTCTTTGAAATGGCTTTCAGATCCTGTATGTTCCAGGTGGCAACTGATATCAACTCCGTTTTTCTAAAAGGCAGACTTGCAGATCATTGGATAGTAACAATTTATATGGGATGAACATCATGACAGGAGAAAAATGTTATAGGAAAATATTTATTGTAATTGCTAGGTACATACATCTGAAATCTGATATCCAAATTTGACACTTGAGCTGCTTGAGTTCTGAGAACTTCAACTACTTCTAGAGGGTAGTGAAGGGCATTTTGATTTTGAGGATAAGAGTTCATGGGTGTGGCCTTTTGTCTCTGGAGCTGCAGTAAACTAGGAATGCAATCTTTGGGAGCTGAAGTGAATCAAGTTGCTGTTACTGGCAGTTCATGTGCAAGCTTCCTCAAATTTGCTAGCTTATATGTAATTCTGTTTTAGGTTTTTATTTTCCCTTTCAGGATGAGGGACTTTAGAGAAATTCATGCCTAGTTTTAGACACACTTGAATTAAATTTATTTCTACATACAGTCCCATGACAGAATTCTAGCAAATCACTATTTTTCCTGAAGTTTTAAGTGCTAATCTTTTTGCTGTGCGACTGAAGCTGAGATGTAGCGAGTCACAGGAGGAGAGCAGAAAGAGCTGTGCTCACTGCTACCAACTCCAGAACTTCAGTTGTGGTGGCCATGTAATAGTAGTTCTCCGTTCCATAGACAAGTACCTGTTAGCACGCCTGTCCAGTTAATTGGAGAAATAGCCAATTGATACTGTCCAGATTTCTAAAAATATTTCCAAGTAGTTGTCCTTATCCAAATGGTCAAGAATTTGAAACTATTAGGTAAATGTAATGTGACAAGAGGTCTTTCTCACAATACTTAGATCTGGTTTTGGCCTCCTGTTCTGTTACTGATAACCATTGTGCTTTTTCCAGCAATTAGGACAGGAGGATGTCATATAAAATATCCCTTTTGACTTAATAGTCTTTCTCATTACGATACATATTATATATACTTTTGGAGAGAGGAATGCTGCTGCTTCTGTTTAGTACATGCCAAGCATGCTGACAGAGAACATCTTCCCTGTGCATAGACACATGCTTTTGTCCACTAAGGAGAGTCCTTTCAACTAATCATGTCCCAGGAGATTGATGATATAGTCATCACTGTAGTAGGAGGAACCTCAAATTTAGATTATTCTGTTTTTGGCTATAGGCATTGACTGCTAAAGTGTGGACTTAAGATGAAAGCTATCATTTGACTTGTGGAAAATAAATGTGTTAGGAAAGAGCTTCAGAATTAGTGATGATATTCTGATTAAAAATGCTCTACTTATGTGTATATTACTATTTTATATGACTGAGAAACTGGGACATATTCCTAGTATCTCTTATGCAGTTGCCTCATTCTAGAAATCTTCTGTTCTGATAAACATTTTTATGTGTTGGCAAGAAAGATTGCTTTTCCGTGTCAGTCCCTAAATCCCATGAAGAAAATACTTCATTGTGTTGTTAACAGAGCATGAGAATTAACTCTTCCTTAGAGTTGTTTTGTGTCAACTCTTTCAGCTTCCAAATGAGTAGCCATGTCAGTTTAGTTCAGCAAAGCAAACAAGGAGTCTAGAGGCATGTGTAAAGACAAACACATTTATTTATTGCATGAGCTTTTGTGGAGAAAATCCCACATCATCAGACACTTGACGATCGGAATTCAAGCTTGGTTAGAATTTTTGGCAAACTAGTTTTGTGTTATAAACAGGGCTTGAAAAATGTACCTGACACTCTAGCTTGACGTCTTCGAAGCATCTGATGAAGTGGAATTTTCTCCCATGAAAGCTTATGCGAAAAATAAATGTTAGTCTTTAAGTGCCAAACGACTCCTTGTTTTTTTACTCTAGCTTGGGCCTAGTAGCCTGTTTCACACCAATGACAATTAAGAGAAAGCAAAATAAGTTTTGTACTTTTGGTATTAAATGAAGTAAGTAGCATATTCTCAATAACTTTCCTATTTCGGCTATAATAAGCAACCTATTTCTATTAAAATGTTTTCTTTTTTGGCCTGAAGCCAATTTTTTCTTCATAATAGAATCATGATTTATCTTTCCCTGCTTTGTTTTTCAGTATTTAGTTCTGTGCTTCCTTGTCTCCTCTTCTGTCAATACTACCTTCCCTGCATTTTACTTGGCTTCCTGTCCTGCATTTTCTCTCTCCCATTATTCACCAGGAGTTTCCCAATTCCCCAGGTTGCTTGTGGCCTGCCTTCTATGCATCTTATGAAAAGTGAGACACCTGGTAGGCTTTTAAGCAGTGTAAAATAAGAAAGTCGCACCTTCAATGCATCTTCTTATTCACACACTTAACATAGGGCTCCACAAATCCTGGGCATCAGGTCACCATGGTACCCAGAATTTTGCCCCTGGCACTTAGCTGTACCATGGCACTCAGAGATGCCGATGTCTCTGGCACCTAAATAAAGAGCTGGTGGTGCTGACACTTTCAGTACTGCTGCTTCCCCATCCACTGCTTCCCAAAGTCCTCACCCCCCCCCCCAACCGCAGTGGGGTTTTTTTGGTGGCAGGGGCTCTTTTGCGCAGAGTGTTGTCAGCAGCTGCAGCAGTTTCTTGGCAACAGGGAGCCCCCTTTGTTCTACACTGCCCTGAAAGAAGCAGTCGCATCAGTGGTTTTTTTTGGTGGTGGTGGGGTCCCTTGAGTGCCGCCTCAGTGTTTTGGCTGGTCCCTAAGGGTGTGGCACCTTTGTTGAGGCCTGACTTAGTAAAGTACAATTTCTTATGCAAAGAGCATTAAGAAAATCTGCAATTACAGGGGAATGAAAGATAAGGTAAGTGCCCATGCAGCTCAGGTGAGAAATGAAGCCGCCTGTCTACCTACTAATCTGAGCCGCCAGGAAAGGGTAGAGAGTGATAGCTCCAGGGACAGTAGCCTGTTTTTTTATAAGTTTCTGGCTAGTATAGCATGTGAACAGCACCACCACTTGTCTCATCTGCTGAAATAGGAAAGCAGCCTTTTTTTCTCTGAGGAAGTCCCTTGAGTGCTGTGACGGTGGGGAGGATCTCTGCTAATCTGCTCCTCTCAACCTTAAAAGAAAAAAAAAAGTTAACTTCCACAGTGAGTAATTCAACTGCCTCCTGGTACTGTTGGTCAGGTGCAGAGTGAGTTTCAACATAGCAGCAGTGAGAACAGACAAGAGTTGTTAGTTTTTGCTGTGCAGCAGCTGAAACAGACTGTAATTGTTTTGATTTGATGTTTGTGTGACCTGTTCCCATGACTTGCACTCCCCTGGATTTATTTCCTTCCATTCTGTAAGTTACCCCATCTTCAGTGTGTCTGATGAAGTGGGATGTTCTCCCATGAAAGCTTATGCAAAAAAATAAATTTGTTAGTCTTTAAGTGTCACAGAACTCTGTTTTTACTGAACTACACTAACATGGCTACTACCCCTTTGGATCTAGAAGACATTAGTGCATTCGCTTCTTGAGCTCATGTATTGAAGGTTTTCCTCATAGCCATAAGGGCTAGGGGCAAAATTTTTAAAAACAGATGCTTAGATTTTACATAAGTTTTGGAACTCATGTGGGAGAAACTCCTCCATGCAATGTGGTCCATAGCTATAATCTACAAGTTTGATGGACCCTATATTTCAAAAGCACTGGAACAGAGGTCTCTAACATTTATGATGTTGGGTATTGCAAGGCATATGTGATCCTACATGTTCATTTGTTTTCTACCTGAAATTTTATATTCTCTGATTTTTTTTAAGCAGTGGACAATGGTAAAATGAGAGTGACTGACCTGAGTCAACTGCTTCCCTTCTGTCTTTCTGTTTGGTGCTGCTTACTGTGCAGGGATTCCTTAATTTGGATGGTTGAATCAATGTGTTAGAGGGTTATTTTTTTAACAACATGGGAAGTCCTCAAATTTAGATATCAAAGGAACCTGGCATCCGTCACTTCTGCATCATTTAGATGTTCAGGAGGCACTGAAACTTGCTAGGACAAAAGGGAGTGAAAACCTACCTTCTCTTGGAAAGCATGCAGTAAATTCTTAGCTGGGGTATTTCCAACATAAAAGAAATAGAGCAATCTTTATTTAGTCTATTTCTCATCTGAGCATTGCCTTCATAGATCAGAGAGTGGCTTTCCACCAGTTAAACTGAGCCACTTTGGGTTTCCTAAAGCATGTTCCACACAGATCTTTGCTGTGCAATGGAAAGCATTTTTCAGTGCTCTGTTTTCCTGGTAAGTTGTTGTTTGTGTGTGTGTGTGTGTGTGTGTGTGTGTGTGTTTTTGTGTGTGTGTGTTTTTGTGATTTTCCCCCCCTCCATGTCCTCATCAAAAGCATGTGGGTGGTCATACTGTACCTCAGAAGGATGGGAATCAATATCTTCCCTAATCTCAGTGACTGATTGCTGAGGGTCGGCTCCAAAGAGGAGGTTCTCACCCACGCTGGCATCTCGCTCTGTTTGCTCAACTGATTGGGACTCTGAACACAGTGAAGTCCAACTTGGCTCCCATTCAATAGACAGAGTTCATTGGGGCCCTTTTAGATTGAATCAAGTCTGGGTGTTCTTATAGAATGACTGCTTCCAAGTGATTTCAACAGCTGTCTTGGTCTACAGTTTTAACTTTTTATCACAGTCCATATATGCCTGAGCCTGTTGGGCCACATATCCTTTAGTGTCCAAGTGGTCAACTTTGCTAGATTGCATCTTCAGTTGTGGCCCAGGATGTTTTATCACCCTTTCTTGCTTTTTCTGGACAGGTTTGCCTTTATTCACGAGTCCTGGAGTCCTTTATGCTTTGTGGGAGTCCCCATATGGTGTGTACCTAGGAATTCTTTGCTTGGCCCTCCCTGATCCACGTCAGTGGTATCTGACATGTCCCTTCTGATTTGGGGAACACATCTATGCTCATCAAGGATACGGGTCTTGTGGTCAGGAATGGAAACCTCTTCCCATATCAACATGTTGGAGCTTTAGGTATCTGCAAGGCATGTCATGCTTCCTGGGACTGTGTGAGGTGTTCGGTGGTTCACAGACTCACTTACAATATCACTACCATGTACTCTATGAGGGGATGAAGGGAGCCCATTTCAGTTCTCTCTACCTGGTGATGATTAACCTTTGGCAGATCTGTATCAAAGAAGACATCCGCCCAGTAGCTGTCTACTTTGCAGGAGTGCAAGATGTTTTTGTGGACCATCTCATTAATGTTTCCTCTCTGAGCCATGAATAATCCCAAAAGTAGTGTCTTTTTTTTTTTTTTTTGCAACATTGGGTATTCCCAAAATTGAGCTATGCGTGGCAAAGGAAAATAGGAAGTATTGGCTATTTGGGGGTGGGGAATGTCTCAGTCCTGTACCCGACTCTGATGCTTTCCATTGAAACTAACAGTGGACTGTACATGTTCACTTCTGTCTGTCTTTCTCAAGCTCAAGGTGGATCAAGCCAGCCTCATCTCATTTGCCTTCAAATGGCCAAGACAGTGTTGGTTCTTGGATTGTGAGAAATTGGGAAACTGTCTTGATGTTTTGTATGAATCCTGTGTTTCTGTTTTCCCTGTGTGCTGCATGTTTGTTAGTGGTGGGAGGTAGTTTTTTGCTGTTGCAGGGACCCAGAGGACTGGGTGTGACTGTTACTTAGATGCCTGGACTGAGATGATGGCTCATACATTTTGTAACTTAGCAATTGATGACCCCTGGAGTGTATCTTCTGCAAGAAACCAGCAAGCTGTGACACTCTCTGCACCCTCCCCAGAACAGAGAACTGAGGTGGAAAGCAAGGTGACTTGTTTTCTCTGGGAGTCAGAAAAAGGACATAGGAGGGGCACTTAGATGTGGTATGGAATGTGGGGCTGCTGGAAGCAGGTCACGTGCTTTTGCATGGGTGATATCACAGGGGTCTGGCGTCAACAGGGCTCTGGACAGATGCAGATGAATTACCAATAGGCAGTAATTTTCTATTCTTGAGGCTACCAAAGAACTTCCTATGCTGCTCCAGTCATCCAATAAACCCTTCCAGTTTACAATGCTGTCTGAAAGTTGCTTCGGTCTTAAAGAGGTGAGGGATGTATTTCTCCCTTTGCATATGCAAGTTTTCCCCATGGGGTCTAGTTTGAGGGCTCACTGAGGGAGTTCAGACTGAGGCTGCAGTGCTGAAGACCAGAGAGTCAGACCTAGGTGGCAGTGGAGGCAATGGGCTTATCCCAGAGACAGAAAGTATGGGGGGGGTTAACATTGTGAAGGGGCCCTTCCATTGATTGAGCCATACAAGAATACCAGACTGGTTCTTGGACCTCTTTGCTGTTATTTCAGCCTTCCATGCCATTTCTTCTTGCCAACCCTCTCATCCCAAACCACAGCTGTATCTTTCATCTTGCCATTGGTTTCTTGTATCTTACAGTGTAGCTGCTGTGCGGCTGAAAGAAGAAGGAAGAGGGTTGTTCAGAAGCTGTTCTACAGGTCCTATTTAGGATGAGGAAATGTTTCACTAGGATGGCCTAGCCTTCCTTGTGGTCCTGGCCCAGGCACCTCATCCAGTGGAGGCTTCCATCCAGGACATCTTAGAATACCTACTACACCTTCAGGAATCAGGCTTGGCGTTCAGTTCACCAAGAATGCACGTGGGTGCAGTGTCTGTATTTCATCCATCTAACAATGGAAATTGTTTTCTCTGGTGCCATGAAAATGGAGTTTCTGAAAAGACTTCACCTGCATTCTCCAGTCGGAGTGGCTGTTCAACTTTTGCAGAATTTTGGTTTGAAGGAGTTAATTCTAGCACAGTAATACAACTATTTATATCCATGTATAGTTGCATGAGTGAGAATTGTTCGCTGGAAGCCAAAGGAGGACAATAAAGTTAAATAAGTCTTGTTCTGAAGAATGCATTTTGTAAATACAGCATTCAAAGGTATCTGGCAGTTAATGGCCTTTTCCAATCCACGCTGATGCCCTTGTTGCAAAGAATGCTGGCTCTGTTCAGAGTAAGGAGTGACAGCTAGTCAGCTGTCAAACTGTAGAATTTTGGCATCTTAAATGCACATTCCAGATGTGTTTGGTATTATGTCTGGCTGTTTTTAGGTATCTCTGAGGCAGTGTGGGCTTCTGGTTACAAAACCAACTGAGCTGTGGGACTGGCCTATGTTGCTGTTGAATAATATATCTTGCCTGTTTTTAACGTAGAAAGCTGCTTGTCTTTTTTGTTTACTCAAAGCATAAGTGCAACTCCAGGGTAGGTAATCTAACTGTTGCTGAAAGAGATCAATGGCCTTTGGTGCTCCATGTTACAGACAATAAATTTGGCGGCCACCACATGCTAGACAGCAGTTTCATTTGATATTGCCAGCACTAGTTTTGGTTTGAACTTACTCATACTTAAGTAATATTGTTATACAGAATAGTTTTCTCATATGTATCTTTAAAAAGCGTGAAATTTTGAAATCATGTTTGTTGTTAGGGATTTATCTGTTTATTTTAAGAAAACCAGTTGGAAATAATAATCCTGATCCTATCATCTTGATTTAATAATCAAAAATGCAAGGAATTACCTTAAATGGGAACAATATTTTTCTCACTTGGCAGTGTGGTGCTGTGCGTGAGAATGAACATAAAGAAACTAACAGGAATTTGTTCTTTGTCTTTGGGAACCTAGAGCTATTTGAGTCTCTGTGAACTGGGTAAAGAGGGAAGGCTTTTATTTTTCCACTGAATTAATGTGTTGATTGATCTGTCTAAGTTACTCTGTTTGAGTTAAAAATGAGTCCTGTGGCACCTTAAGGACTAACAGATTTCTTTGGGCACAAGCTTTTTTGGGCTCCAAGCACGAAGAAATCCGTTAGTCTTTAAGGCGCCACAGGACTCTAATTGTTTTGGCCATACTCAGACTAATATGGCTACCCACCTGTTTGATTATTTTTTCTACCTCAGTCCCTTTCTGCCCTTTTGATGAAGTCACTTGCCACATGGTCATCCTGTGGGGTTTAATGTTGTCCAGATGGGTCAAATAACCTGTTAGGCTGCTGGTTCAGGAGGCTCAGGTGGGTAGGAATAGGCTGTGCCTGTCTGATTCAGGAACTGAAAGAAGGGGCTGCTTAGAAAAGGCAACTTTCTCAGAAGAAAGGGAGGAGTGAAAGGTGACTTCAGTCATTCCCTGGGAGAGTGAGGAAGCTTTGGGAAATCATAGGTCCAGGAAGAAAAGGAGAAGCAGTGATATCAAGAAGTCGAGGGTAGAGCAGTGAGTCCAGAGAAAGAAGGCACAGATTGCTGAGTTGAGGGTCTCTAGTCTGAAGGATAAGACAAGGGACAAGCTGAGGGTTCCTGGTCTGAGGGACTATGACAAGAGGCTGGGCTTGGGTTCCCCTACCAGCGGCTAGGTGTGTGACGCTACGGCAGTGACTGCCTAGGAAATGCTGAGGCGCTAATCCTTACTCACAAGGGGGAACATGGGCCATGACAGGGATGGAGGCCACACCACTAAAAGGATGTTATGGCTTCTGAGGCAGCTACAGGGGCTGTGGGTGGACTGTAGAAAGAGTGGTAGTGTGCAGACTCTGGAGGGGAGGATGTCGGCCTCGAGCTAATCCCCAGAGTACTAGAAGGAAGCACAAGTCTGGTGGTGAGTGGTATGCTCTGTGACAGTTCTATAAAAGACTAGGCAACAGGATTCAAAGCCTCCATTAAATCAAAATCCCATGTCCATTGGCACCTAAGGATCTCTTGGAGGACCTTTTCTACACTATGAAAATAGGTTCTGTGCCAGTGCACTTTATTTGTGCCATCAACAGTGGGGGCTGGGGCATAGACATGGGGCAGGTGTTTGTACTCGTTTGTCACCTAGCCTTATGAGTTGTGTAGATGTTACCAGTGGTGTTGGAGGGGTCCCTAGTGAGTAAAAATGAAGCATCCTAAATGACTATCTTGTTTTGCTTCCCCAGTTCTCCTTTGCTTTACCCCTTTCTGTGAGGTGAATGAAGGAATTAAGTCTTCTGTCCTCAGCAGTGCTGCAGACACTTGAAGGAGCAATGTTAGTATTGATCACAAAGTGACTCTGAACAGCTTATTAGGAAGGAGAGACTGCAGAAGGGGGAGGGGAGACAGTATGCCATTGACTACTAAAATAGCTTGTACTAATCTGAAAGAAAAATGAGAGGTGCCAGTGTTATGTTGTCCCGAATGTATATCATGAAATGGCAATAGAAGGACCAAGTACTGGAAACACTAGCCTCTTTTTTTGGATCTGCAATTTGTTGGCACAATAAAACTCATTTAAATATTGGAACATCTGACACTTGGGCAGGTCCTCGGATGTTGAAGTAGCATTAGTTATGTCTGCACTTTTGTGTGCACAGAATTGCTTTAGATCTGCTTAATGCGAGGCTGAAAGTTTGGCCCTTCAGGGCCCTTCTCTTTTTTCTTCTTCCATATAATGTTATGGGTGGCTAGATATAGAGTTGGTGGTAGTTTCTAAAGAAGAATCTCTAGTCCTAGTTGCTGAGGATTGTGTATTCAAGCTTAAGTATGCTCCTGTTACAGTTTTCCAATGTCTATTTGTTGTTTTTTCCTCTGTACTTAAATACTCTAAATCTGTTTGCTCATAGTGAGTGTTAAAGATCAAGCAGCAGGCGTACAGTGGTCTTTGAATTTTTGACTGTCTGTTAACCTGTTTGTACATTTGACTGCCAACACACTTTCCTCCGTTCTGTTGCTAACCTGAAAGCAGGAAGAAGCTTGGAGGTGGAAGTGAGCAGGGGGTAGCAGTGAGGAAAGGGCAGAGCAGGTGGGAACAGGAGGGCAACAGTGAGGAAAGGGCGGAGCAAGGGGCAACAGTGAGGTAAATGAGAAGTGAGCAGGGGGGCAGCTGTGAGGAAAGGGCAGAGCAGGGGGCAGCAGGGGTGACGGCAGTGAGGAAAGGGCAGAGCAGGGGGGCAACAGTGAGGAAGGGGCAGTGCAGGGGGCAACAGCAGGAAACTGAGAAGTGAGGAAAGGGCAGAGCAGGGGTGACAGCAGTGAGGAAAGGGCAGAGCAGGAGGGCAGGAGTGAGGAAGGGACAGCAGGGGGGGCAAGGAAAAAGCAGCAGCAGCAGAGATTTTGGGGTAGGAAAGCTGTCAAACTCCAGAGGAAGCCAGCAGCAGTGGGTGGGGGGTTAGGGTCCAAGGCCAAAGCGGGACCTCAGCTTATACCCGGGTCACCAATTTTAGCTTTTTTTGGGCTCAGAATTGGGGGAACGGCTTATGCCCAGATTGGCTTATACATGAGTATATACGGTAGGTCAGTTAGTGTTTGATCCAAGGGCGGAAAGAAACTTCACTTAGATGTGTCTCAGAAATAGGTTCGTCCTGAGTCCTGTAAAGCTGTTATTGATACAGTGGAGTGATAGATGAACACAATTTTAGACAAAGGTCCTTGTATTAGGTAACAGTCCTGAATTTTGTAACAAGATCTACTGTATTGAAGGGACTTCAACACAAACACCAGCAGCCTTTAATGAACCAGCACCTGGAAGTGGCCATGCCACCCTCCCCATGGGGCCTCTGCTATTTTATTACTTTTACTACCAAAGCTCTTAAGTAGTGTGCTGTGACTGTATGAACCCAAAACGAAGAAGGCAGTTTGTGCTCCAGTGAGCTTCCAGTCTGTGTTGCAAGCTGGTTTTAAGCTTCGTTTTTTCCAGAGTATGTGTGGGAGCAGTAGGGAGAAAATAGGATTTTCTGGAATCTGGCTGAAGGATGTTAGAAGGGCGCGTGAGATGGGTCTTTGTCAAGTAGGTAGAGACTTCAGGAGCTCAGCACCTTTTTAGGCTAAAATGATACATTAAAAGTAAAATTTCAGTTTTTTAATTAATCATGTTTGAGATTACACACCAGTAATGGATTCCCTTCTGCTTTTTACAGACAATTTTTTCTCAAAATGAGTCTTAGTTACATTTATGTATTGTTCATTCTTCAATTATAAAATAGTTGCATTGTGTTCTAATAAAATATTTAAAGAGTGTACTCGGGCATCTTCCTCTGAAATCTCTGAAGCCCCATAATGTGGTCATGGTTCTTGGCTGGAGAGTATCTCTGTTTGGCACAGGCCAAACAATGAGCTTTTGGACACATGATGATACCTGTTTCTGGCAGGCTGCAACTCTGATGTAAAAAACAACAGGAAACTGTTCAGAGGAAGCTATAGTTAACCTTCATATGTGTATCCAAAAACATTTGTTAAATATTATGGCGGATATCTTTAATGATATTGTTCATTGATAAAATATGTTCCTGTCACAGTTCTTCTTTGGTGTAGTGGTTGTTAAACCTAGAAAAAATTACAAAGTGATTGTGAGATGGTGATAGATATATACAGAATTATCAAACCCAGCAGATTAGGATTTTAATAATTATTTTGTGGGGCAGATGGAAAACTTTAAATACCCTATTGAACTACCCTTTGTTACAAAGTTACCCTCTTTGACCTGACTGGTTAGCCAGAATTTAGAATCTTGTGCATAGTTTCCATGAGAAAGCGAAATTAGTGGAGTCGCATGTTTGTTGCGATCCTGTTATGTTACAAAGAATGTACACACAGTCCTGTTTCCTGAACAAAATAGGAATCATAAAGTGGGAGGTGGTTTCTTTGCTGATGGTTCCATGTTTCTTCCCAGCTAGCCCTCTACCTAATACCCCTAACAACTTTTCCTAAGGCTGGGTCTGTACAAGTACACTACAGATATCAGCCTGCACATCTGTTTCAATTCGGGATGTAAAGAGGTGTGATATTTGACTGACATAGCTATGCAGGCAAAAGTTTCTAGTGTAAATGCAGATGTACTTGCAATACTAGGGGCTGGGGAAAGGTTTATTATACCCATAAGAAGTGCATCTTTGCCCATTATGTCCGTGGTAGGAGTGTGGTTCCTGTACAGCATACTGATATTTCTGTAACTATAGAGCGGTCTCAGTGGGCTCATGGGCTCAGGGTCATGCTGTAAATGTTCCCCTCTCGTTGTCTTTTGGGTTCCTTACAACCTTCTATGTGCGTACCTTTTGATTTTTGCCTGTTCTGTGGTTGTCTTGTTTGCAGACATATAGTTACAATCAAATAATACCTTCCTCTGCATATTCGTAGGAAACCCTTGGACTTCATGGCCCATCTACTGCCCAAATTGGCATGTGATACAAGTCCCTGAGTAGGTGACTTCCATTGATTCAGCTATCACTTAAGCAAAGGTATAATTAATAGTTGCCTCTTCACCCTGAATGGAAGGAAGCTATCATGTCCAGCCTTTCCCAAGTGGTTTTCTTATTGAGTATCTTTGTTCGTAAGTGTCGCACTTTTGTGAAAATGAACTTTTGAGTGAAAAGAATGAGAAAACTGGGATTTTTTCATAGGCTTATAGCACACAATGACTCCATAATCCCAGTATCACATGATCTAGACTACTTCTAAGATTTCATTCTTTCATTCACAAGCTTAAGGTATCCCCCCCCCCCCCCCCCGCCAAATAATTCCTGGAATGTGTCATTGTCTTCATCCCACAGAGTGCTGGGCTTACTTAATTACACTTTCTGTTCTTTGTCAGCTACCACTGTTGCACCAGCGTATGTGCTGGTACAGCTTTAGAAAGATCCAAATTTAACGCCCCCCCCCCTTTAGAACCTTATCAGGAAGGTGATTTGACAGGAGCACTGTGACCACCACAACAAATATCTTTTTTCTTTTTGCTAAAGACATTAATAATAAAACTTGAGATATTTTCCTCCTCTGTGGCAGAAAACTGTACTCAGTGAAGAACTGAAATTAGTCCTAAAGATGAAGATAGTGTGATGAGTTATATTAACATGGAAAAGTGAGCTTGTGTCTTGGGAGGATGATACATAGGGTAACACTTTTCTCTAAGTGCTTTTGTCCTATGCTGACTAAATTTCAGACGGTCTGAAGTGGGAGTTTCTCCCATGAAAGCTCATGCAATAAATTAACTTGTTAGTCTTTAGAAGCGTTACAGGACTCCTTGTTTGTTTTTGACTAAATTTAGTATACCAAAACAGGAAGCATTTATCTCTCTCTGTCTCTCTCTCTCTCTGTCTCTCTCTCTCTCACACACACACACACACACACACACACACACACACACACACACACACACACTCTGTAAGGTAGCCTGTTAAGTACACATCTAAAGAACAGATGTCTTTCTTCCCATTCTATTGTTGTAATACATTTTTATTGTTTTGAACTGGTATAGAATAGTTAGTGTGCATGTTGTACCCTTAACTTTAGTTCTTCATTTGGTGGTGTCAATGTGGTGTTGGTTTGAATATTTGCTTTTTCTTTTTCGATCACCATTATGATTTTTTAATAACTACAAAAAGCTTTTATTGCTAAAGCAAGTATTTCTTGGTTAGGGCTGTCCGTGCATCTGTATCGTAGTTTCTCTGGGGAGATAATGAATAGTGATGTAAGCTGACAGTACTATGAATCGCTGGTAGGAGGGGAAGAACTTCTCTTCATCTCAACCTTTTGTAAGGATTCTCCTAGCCCCTCTTGCCAGTTACTAAAATTAAAACTTGAATATAACTCAGGTGGCTTTGATTTAAAAAATACAACATTTAAATAAAGAATTGCTCAATTATGTATTTGAAGTTGTGGCTGAAATAAGTAATGACTGTTAAGGACACTGACTTATTGGCTGTGAATAACAGAGGACTATTATGATTAGAACATAATGGAATTATGATGTTGTTCAGCATTTGTAATGTGGCTGCAAACATTGGTGGGAGATGCTGCAGGCCAGGCATCTGGGTCAGGATACAAGAAAAGAGTACTTCACAGGTAAGGAAGACTTTCCTCACTTGCAATGTTTTTCCTTTTTTTAAATGGGGTGTAAATTAATCTTTCTTCTGTTTGAAATGCCTTAACCTAGCTACGTTACAGATAACACCTAAGATTACCATAGTCCAGAGTACAAATTTTTTTCCTGTTTGCTCATGTAACATGGGTCCTTACAGTAGATTATGGATAATTACTACTTTCATTATCTGTATTTCAGTTTGTTTGTTGCAGAAAACGGCAGTGTTTTGTCAACCTAAGTGTAAGCACAGTCCACCAGGATAGACATTCTATCAGAATGCTTAGGTACTCCAATTGTTCTGTAGTATCTGTGTTACAGAACAGAAGAGGCAGAAACTAATGAGTTGTCATAGTCCTTTTTTTGCATTCAAACCTCTCTCTTACCTATGACCTATCCATGTTACCTAATTGTTAGGTTTAGTTCTTCTGTATATCAGTAAATTGATGGTCTTGACTGATGGCGGAAAATTTGCAGTTGTTAGATTGATCTTCCCGCTCGATCAGTCAGGTCTGTGGAGATCAGGAAGTCGATTGCTGAAGATCACCTACTGTATATGCTCATGTATAAGCTGAGATTTTTGTGCCTGAAAATTGGCTTCAAAACAGGCACTTGGTTTATACATGGGTGAATACAGTAGACAACCCCGGCCCAGCAATTTCACTGACCATGCTGCTGGCTGGAGCCCCAGGGTGGCCATCTTGGGCAGTCTGCCTGGGCTGGGGCTAGAGTTAGGAGGGGACCCTGGGACCTGGAGTGGCCCTGGGGTGGAGAGGGGAGGTCAGCCTGGGCATGGGGGGGGGGTTGTCAGGGAGCCCAGGGAAGCAGCTGCAGGGCCCAGAATTTAGGGAGGGGGTTGGGAAGTCTAGGGAAAGCAGCAGGAGGGCCTGGGTTCTTTTGTGGGGGGGTCAGGGAGGCCCAGCAAGTGGTGACAGGGCCCAGGGGTTTGGGGTGGGGGGTGCCTGGGAGGCTGGAAAAAGCAGCAGCAGGGCTTGAGGGGGTGACGGGAAAAGGGGTGGAAAGGGTGTTGGGGAACAACAGCAGGGAGCAGAGGAGGCGGCAGTGGTGGAGTGGAGAGAGCAGGGGGGCAGGAATGAGGAATGGACAGAACGGGAAAAGCAGCGGGAGGGTGTTAGGAACTCCAGAGGAAGCCAGTGGCACTGGGTAGGGGGTTAGGGGCCAAGGCCAAAATGGGACCTTTGGCTTATACGCGGGTCACCCATTTTTGCTTCTTTTTGGGTTCAGATTTGGGGGGTTGGCTTATGCACGGATTGGCTTATACCCGAGTATATATGGTAGGTAAGTATAGTAGTACTGAGTTGAAGGGTGGGCATTTCTCTTTAGCTCAGCACGCTGAGGACACTGTGGTAGGCAGTAGACAGTTGATGCAAGATGCACAAGGTATTTTAGGTACTTTCGTATCCCCCTTCAACTGCTGCTCAAATCCTGCTGTTGTGTAGAGCTGCCCAGAGATAAAGCACTGGCAAGAAAAGTTGTACAGTGCAGGGAACCAGTCCATGCCCATAAGTATCCATGACTTTGTGTAGTGTCCTGTACACAGGAGTCGGAGCATACAACTGCTGGTTTTTCCCTTTGTGGGAAAATTGGTGTTAACCAATCAAAGAGAATAGAGTTTGAATTCTCTGTAAATCTCAAGTCCTGTGTATTTGAGTGCTGGATCTGTCATGCGAAAGGTTTGGTCAAATAGTTGAGAAAAACAATTGTGCTCTTCTTCTTGTTTCTCCTTTTAAGGTTTGTTTGAAGCATAAGCTTGAATTCTGCATGCACAGTCAAACCTGGAAATATTACATACAAAACCTGAGATAACGGCTTATCTGCTCCAAAGGACTTAAGAAAGAAAGTGCCTGAAGAATAACATCCAATTGTTTGTATAATACTTGAGAATAATGAATTTTTTAAAAACAAGGTTAAAAATGTTACTTACTGGGTAGTCAGTCTAGAAGTACTGTGCTCTTCAGTTTTTCAGTTGGACATTGCTGTTAAAAGTGTGGCATTTTAAAATGGCACTTAAATTTCATTACTTCAACATACATGCTCATGTTTTGTTGCCTTGTGGCTATTTTAAAAGACTGTACTTTAGGAGATGATTTTAAGACAGCAACTCTCAGCCTGCTTGTAATAGCGACTTTGTGACTTCATTAAAAGTGGGCTGTAAACTAGTATCTTTAAACAGGTTCTTTGAAGATTAATTGCATTCTAAGTAATATACAGTATAATATTCTAATGTTTTACTGTAGCTTGGTGTTAATAGAAAGGTTAAAGCAGTTCCTTCACATATTTAATTATTACAGCCATCTTCTGGATTTGTCTAGGGGCTTATATTACGACTTTTGCTTTGTACTTAACATGCATGTTTGACTGTCCATTCTGAGAGTCACTACAGGACTTTTAAGGTCCTGTGCCTCTAGCCTTTCCTTTGCTCCTCTGATCATTGCTTTTTGGGCACATATGTGGTGAACTTTCCAAGTATGTTGGAAACTATATCCCTAGCAAAACTGGTATTAATGCAATTGTTGGTCAAGAAAAATGACAAGGTCCACCTCACTCTTCAGAAAGAAGCCTTTTAGTTTCTTGGCAGGTGTTAAGTTTTAGGGAAAAATGTGCCAAATGCCATTCTCTTATCATAAGAAATTTGTATATGAAAGCTGTTCATTTGGTACTAGAACGTGTATAATGTGTATTCAGATTTTCCATGGTGACCCTGCCAGCAGGTTCGAAAATTTGGGGATCTTGGGGGGCAATTACTGCACAAGTGGGGTACACTTTAATCTTTATTAAAATGGGTGTGGGTGTCAAGTGGGTGATGGGGAGTGTATGTGTGTGGTGTTTGTCACGGTGTTTCTAATGAGGTGTTGTGAGGTGCTTAACATTGTGGAGTGGGACAGGTTGGGGGACAATGTTAATTAAGAATTCTCCTAATTTACAGTTATGAACCTACTCACAGTAACTTAGAAAATGTTCCAATAACACACAGGCAGAAGGGGGGCGCAATACAAACTCAGTGTACGGCAGAGGGGAGAGGATGCAAATGGGAGGGAGCAGGACTACCAAGGTTAGAGGGGTTCAAAGAAGAGGAGGGCAAGTAGGCTGGGGGCGCAGGTGGGGGTTCGGGGCAATAGGGGAAGCAGGAGGGGCTGGTCAGCTGGGAACAGAAGAGCGGGAGCAGGGAGCTGGCAGCAGCGGTGGGGAGAGACTCAAGGAAGAAGAGGCGAGTGGGGGGAGAGTTGAGACAACAGGACAGAGACACACATGGGAGTTAGGGTGGGGGGACAGAGGCATGAGGGGTTGGGACACACGTGGGGGTTTGGGGCAACGGGAAGCAGGAGGGTGCCGCAGAGAGCCGCCAGTAGCGGGCAGAGCAGCCGCGGGGAACTGGCAGGAGCTGGGGCATCCGCGGGAAGCGGCTGCAAGAAGAGGGGGAATGCCGCGGAAGCGGGTGAGCTGGCAGCAGTGAGAAGCGGCTGCGAAGGGGAAAACGCAACTGCGGGAGCGGGGGAGCTGGCGGCAAGAAAAAGGGGGGTGCTGCGGCGAACAACAAAAAAGGGGGGTGCCGTGGGAAACCGAGAGGCAACGACAGGTGCCCCAGGCAGCGGGGGGGAATCCTGGGGCAGGGAAAAGGGGAAAGCCATGGGGAGCAGCGGCAGGTAGAAGGAAAGCCGTGGGCAGTGGCAAGGGTGAAGGGAAGCTGCCGGAAAGTGGCGAAGGCGAGGGGGGGTCGCGGGGAATGGCAAGGGTGAAGGGAAGGCGAGAGGAGGTGAGGAAAGTTCAAGGGAAAGTGGCGAGGGACAAGGAAACAAAATCAGGTAGGAACAGTTTATTTAGGGGGATTGCAAAGGGGGAGGGTAAGGCAACTCAATACAACTATGCAACTCTAAGGGTCACAGCCATGGGGAGCAATCTCACAATCAGCAAACTAACTTAACACAATTTCAAAGGTAACAGATCAAGGGAGACAATCTTTCAAACCAACTAACTGATACAACTCCAAGGGGCAACAAATCAAAGGGAACAGTCTTTCAAATTAGCAAAACAAACTTAACACAACCCTAAGGCACCAAACCAAATGATGCAATGTTGCATGCTATTTTAACACTTCTGAGGTTTACAAATATACTTAAACAATGTTGCAACTTATAATGGCACTTCTAAAGCAATAATATAAGAGAGATGCAGCAGTGGAGAGAAAGATGCAACTCAATATAAGGCAGTGGCAAACGTTTGAGGACCTGGGAACTTTTAGGGCAGTGGAAAAGGAGATGCAGTAATCGGAGACAAGTAAGGAAAGCAGAAAAAAAAGCACAACAAGCCTGCTCTTAAGAGCTAGGGCTTGGTAAAGCTAAGGGAGAGAGCAATGGCAAGGCAGCAACATGAAAAGAAGGTAACTTTACTGAGGAAGGCTGCAGGGGCAGGCTCTTACCAATACCATCAGCAGCAGCAGCATCACAGGCAAGAGGGAGAGAGAGACTCGTTACTCGGCCGGCAGGTCAAACGTGGTACGTTTGGGGAAGAACTTGTGAGCGGAGGATGTCAGTGTCTGGGTGATCAGGCCAGGCAGGATGTCAGGAACTGTCCTGCCTGATCACCCCAAACTCTGGGTTTTTAAGCTGTTTTTCCCGCCAGTTCCCGGATTATAGGGAATGTGGGGAACAAAGGTGATGCGAGTTATGTCTTCAGTATTACAAAGGACCTTGCAGTTAGGCAGTGCCCACCTACGCCAAGCCCAGTGGAGACAATGGGGTGACAATGGCCATCTAGTTAATTTGAAGGGGCCATCTAGTTAAGATGAGGGGGCCATCTGCTCCCCTTAACATTCTTTACACACTTACGTGATGGCCCAGCAGGGGTGGCCATCAAATCAAGTCAATGAGCAATGGACAAATGGAAGGTTTGTTTGTAATATGTAGAATAATTGGGAAGCTAACTGATGTCTTTATCATGTTAGGTACTTGTCTAAGTTTGCCACCTGCTTCTATACACTGTGTGCAAGAGATACTGTGCTGTTAGCAATAAGCTTCTTAAACTGGGTGAGCAATGCTGGAGATTTTCTTTTCTTTACAGCTCTAGATCATGTGATCTGTTTGTTTACAGTTCACAAAACTCCAGCTTTCACAGCCAGTAGCTGCTGAAGTGTGTCTAATTCACTGTTTGACTTACCATTGTGCAGAGTACAATGGGGTTTTAAGGCACTGTAGGCAAGCACTAATAAATTTAATGGAGAGCTCCAGCTATAAAAGCTATTGTTCTGACTCTTATTGATACAGAACTAGGAGATGGCCACCCTTGTAGAATAAAAGAAGGGGATGGTGTTGGATGATGATGATAGCTAGACACACAGCTCTTCAGCAGGTGAAATGGAGTACTTTCAGTACCATGTCACAAGCACGGTCTAGAGCAGTGGTTTTCAAACTTACGGGTTGGCACTCAGTACTAGGTCACAGACCCTCAGGTGCTGAGTTGTGGTACCCCCTGCTGCCACTGCCAAAAGATTGTAGTGCACTGCTCAAAGATGTAATGGCTGGGTCATGGGCATAAATGATTTTTTTCAGCTAGGTCTCAAGGAAAAAAGTTGGAAAACCGTGGGTCTAGAAGTGTGCAACACCGTGTTTCAATAATGCATTCTGGCTGCTATTGGAACTGTATCTGCAGATAACGTATACAAGGTCATAGTGTACGTTCTTTGAGCACCTGCTTACCTCATTCTAATATGGGTGTATGTGTGCCACCATGAGCAGTGCATCTCGAAGAAGGGTGCTTAGTGGTAAGTAATTCTCCATTCCTGATGGCACTGCACTAAAAGAAATTTTCTGAAAGTGAGGTCTTTGAAACAATTTGTAATTTGACTCATTAAACTTTATACAAGGTAATGTTAAATTCCATATGATTTTGTTCTGTGGCGTTCATGATCGGTGTTTCAAGTGGAGTTCCAAAGCACAGTTTGGAAGTAAATCTTGAAGTGGTGATTGATACTGCAGGGAAGAGTGGCATATCATGATGGAAAGTCCCTAGAGAATAAGCTGTGCACTTCTCAGTGATTACTTGTGGGTAGACACAAGTCGCAGTAATGCTCTAATTCAGCAATAATTCACACTGGAATTTGTTGATTGCGAGAGAGAGCTATTTTATGTTTTAACTGTAATCTTAAATAGGGATGTAGTTTCAGCATATTGAAGTTTTGAATTACAGCTCAGTTTGTTGGGGTTTTTGGAGCTGGGTAAAAGCAAATATTAAACTGAACTACAGTATAGTACCAGAGTTGTCTGTCTTGCAGGGCTGATGACGATAAGGAGGAGTTGCAGGAGGAGGACAGGTGGACTCTTAATACCTTCGGTGTTTTTAGTAGGTGACTGCTTGTGGAGCGATAGGTTAGGAATTTAATTATAAAAAAAAATAGTGTTTGAACTTCAGGTGAACACACTGTCCTGTGTTGAATTGAATGGTAAACTGAAGACAGTATTTGCTTTCCAAAATGAAAGACACATGCAGATACCATGTATTTGACACTTCATTTCTTCTGTCATTTATGCACCTCTTGTTAAAATTCCCTGCATGGCTCTATGCATGTTTGAATAGGTTTTGGTTAAATTCAAATATCAGTGACAGTATTGTTGATTTTCTTAGCTTACAGTTTCTTTTAGATTAGCGTATGGTGCTTGTGATTCAAAGCAACATTGTTTTTGGTAAGCGTGGAAGTAGAGAGATTTTTTTAATAACATAAACCCAAATGACACTGTCTTGTAAAATTGAGATAATGCAGGAGAGGTCAGAGAGGAAGCAATAATTAAGTACTTAATTAGTAATTATTTAGCAATAATTGTTAGTACTAGCTTTAAGCAGGAAAATTAAGGCATTTTAAATTTCATTAAAATGTTAATATTTTCATCTGTTAACTCTGCGGAAGACTTGATTTGCTCTCAGTTCTGTCTTGACTTGATAACACTCCATGGGAAGTAGTAATATGTTTCACCGTGATGTTAGTGTTCTACGGTGTCTATACCCTCTGCGTGCCATTACGGAATAAGCTATCTTACTACTCTCCTTTTTAGTTGACTCGGCACCTGAAGGAGTCCTTCAGCCGACTTTCTCCCTCTCAGCGTTGTTTCTGATTCTCTGTTGTGGTTTCTTTCTCTTTGTGTCGTCTTTGCCTGTAGAAGTTAATCAAGTTTCTGAAATGGTTAAATGGCAGAAGGGAAGGAGAGTATCTCTTGTCACTGTACTTTCATCAGCTACAGAGATTGGAGACTGGAATGGCAGTAATTTGTTCTTAGCTTCACGAAGAAAATCTTTTTTTGCAGTGTGTGATACAGGCCAAAATGCAAGTACAATGAATCCTCAAGTGTGGCGGTACTGTGGTAGCTAGAGGTATCTTTTGGTTATGTTTTATTTGTGGAGGACCTGGAACAAACATTGTAGTATTCCATGATCCAGGCCTTGCTATTTTCAGTTTTGGTCAGCATTGGAAACGCATTGGTAGAATAAGGGAGCAATGGCAATTCTAAAGTTGACTAGTTTTTAGATCATGACTTAAGCTTAATCAAAAAACGCTTAAGGTCCATGAATTTCAATGAAATTATTTTGGTGAGAACATACCATAATCATGGTTTAATGACTATCTAGCTGGTTTTTTTCTTCAGTTGTCTTTTATTTGATGTTGTAAGATGGTCTCTTCAGAGAGATTAATGGTAAGAACCAGAGCTGTACCATATGCCAACTTTCAGAAGTGAAAAACCATTGGTTTTAATTCAGCAGTCCAAGAGACATCTTGTTATGCAGGCAGTTAAGACTACAGTTTCCAAAGGGATAGCCGTGTTAGTCTAGTCCAGCAAAAAAAACCCAAGGAGTCATGTGGCACTTAAGACTAACAGATTTATTTTTTGCATGAGCTTTCGTGGGAGAAAATCCCACTTTGTCAGATGCTTCGAAGATGGGTGAACTTACAGAAAGGAATGAAAATAAATGCAAGGGGGTGTAAAACATAGGATCTGGTCATACAGTAAGCAAATCAGAGCAGTTGTTAGGTTCAAACCCTGGGAAGCCTGAAGTCAAATTACCTTTTGTCATGGGAAAAGAACCAATAGTCTCGATTCAGTCCTGCTTTCACACAATTTAATTTGCATATTAATTCGAGTTCAGCTGTTTCTCTTTGAAGTCTTGATGTCCCAGTCACATCTCTGATGACGGTCATTAGCAAATCATTTATCGAGTGATTAGAAAGATGGAAGTGCTGAGCAACTGTTTTCTTTTGTTTTGTGATTTCTGATATCAGCTCTATATTCATTTATTCTTTTGCACAGGGATCGCCCTGTTTGTCCAATGTATAGGGTGTTCGGGCATTTTTTGCACATGATGGCATAGATCACATTAGTAGATGAGCAAGTAAATGAGCCTTTGATGGAGTAGCAGGCTTGATTAGAACCTATGATGGTATCTATTGTGCAGATATGTGGGCAGGCTTGGCAGCGTGGTTTGTTGCAGTTTTGTTGCAGTTGAGACTACAGACAATCGCAGTGATCTCCTCTGCCCTTGGAATCTGTGGAATCATGTGTGTGACTGATAGATTCCGGGAAAGAAGATTCTGTTTGATGAGGTTCTATAGAAAGCACAAGAAAACCTTGACCTTCAAGTAATTTCTGTTCAGAACAGAATCTCTTTTTGGGTGGTTAATGATGCTATAGATCAGTGGTTTCAAACCGTGGAATGGGACCTGGTACTGAGTAGCCAACCCTCATCTACTGGGTTACACTTCCCTCAGTCCTGCTTCCATTGAAAGACTGAAATGCATCGCTGAACGGTTGTAAACGGTGGGTCACAGGCATAAATGTGTTTGTTTTTTTTTAACTGCATCCTGAGGAAAAAAGTTTGAAAACCACTGCTGTAGACGTTGCCTGCTCTTCCATTGATCAGAATGGAAATGCTCTATGTAGTTGTTGCTCTCTAGAATATATATGTTACAGAAAACTGTCGAAGACCAAGTACATGAGAAAGTTGGATCAGTTTTATTTAAGGTGTGACTTTAAAACTAATTTTAGACTGGTGCAAAAGATTGTTTACATGCTTTCGGATTTATTACGGCTTACCTTCAATCCATGTAAGAATCTGAAAAAGCAAAGCTGAAATAGAGCCCTCCTAAACTAGTGCAAACTCCTATGTAGGTACTACTTAGGCTTGGATAATTTGGTTTAAAAGCAGTTTAACCATTTCAGCTTTCTTGTGTAAACTGGGTTCCTTTGTCACTGACTGTCAGGCCATTTCCTTTGATTTATAGGATGCTGTCCGCTGGTTTTTATGCAGAAATAGGCTTCATGCCACACACCAGCATGGATGCTTCTAGTGGCTTTCCTTATAAATTTACTTCATCAAACTCTGTTCTTCAGTGGACCATCTTGTACATTACCCATAAGGGCAGTAGTGTATACGCTAAAAATGATTTCTGTTTGTGGTCCTGAACAAATCGAAAGGGAAACTGACTTACGGTATGTTGTCCTAAATTAGCTCTATTAGTCTTAAAGTGCCACACGACTCCTTGGTTGTTTTGTGTGTGTGTGTGTGTGTTTTATTTTTGCTAAATTAGCTCAACAGCTTTGGAGTAAAGATCCGTTTCAGTATGTGGCTGTCAGTTTGTGATCCTAATGATTGGTCTGAGGGATGGCTGGGCACCAACCAGTATTCAAGATGAGCACATTCATTATCTTGTGTATGCTGCCACAGATCATTATCAAGGTTTACATGGGACTTACTTGAGCTCTTATGCTTTGTATGCATATATGATCACACTTAAATCTCTGTTCAATGCTTAAGCTACTACTATGGGAGTGAATAAAGAAACTGGCTTCCATCCCCCCAGCTGAGATTGCTTGCTTATCTGGGACTGTCTGCCAAGAAGCCTAACTATTTGCAGTATAGAGTCAGTAGTTTTTGATCTGTTAAGTATGATATGGTTTTAAAAAAATACTTTCCTTTGCCAGTCACTATAACATCTAGAAATACAGTTCAGCAGCAGACAGGATAAACTCATTTTCTTGAGCACACAACATAATGGCGCTGCTTGGAAAAATCAGTTCTTCCACATAATCTCTCTGGGAGAGGGTCTGAGATTACTTATGCTACGACTGGTTCTCCTGTGTAGGAGAACCTCTTTGTGGGATTGTATTTCAGATTCTTCTTATTGTTTCTATTACACCAGAGTATGGTGGATTAAAAATCCATGACATACTTGTCAAATAATAATAATAATAAAATACAATCTTCAAATTTTAATTGGATTTTTGGTTTTGTTAAATTATTCTTTTGAGGAAAAAAACAAACCTGGTTAGAATAAAATCTAAATTTAATACAAAATACATTAAGGCCTTTCTTTTATGATTTTAGTTGCAAGTGTGAAACATGTTTTGGTAATTGAAGTTTATATGTCCAAAATATTTGTATGTTTGTTTAATAATTATATATGTTCTGTGTGTGTAATTAAATTCTGGTAACTCTCCTACTGGAGCTTGACACAAATAGTGAGCAAAAAGTTAATTATCTAGAAATAAGCAATGATGTACACCATTTTTAAGGTACTAAAATATACTTAAGCATCTGAAAAATATTAAGATCAATAATTGTTTAAACATATATAGTTATAGTGTACTTCCCTAAGTAGCCAAAAGGTAACAGATCTAGTGTAAGGGTTCTATTTAGCTAGAAATCAATGTTTTAAAAGTTATTTCAACCAATTAAAAGGTATTTTTCTTTGGAAAAATAATAAAGACAAAATAGATTATTTAAATTGAGGCTTTCCACCTGGTGATTTTAATGACCTTGATTTAAATCAATCCACCCCTGAACAAAGGTTGCCCAAGTCATTTTAAAAATAATTGGCCAATCTACTAAAGAGCAGCTCTTCCATTCTTTTTTTGTTTAGTGAAGAGTGGTGCATGGGCTAAATGATTAATTTTCTCATGGTGTATTTGAGTGACTTTTTCAAAGTTAGCTTTGAAATGCAGTGAAACTACTTTATCTATAATAGGTGTTTCCTTTGTACACAAGAGGGTCAAATCCTCAATACACCTGTCAATTAGAGTACAGTGTATCGTACAAGACAATCCCTGAGTCTCTGACAGCCCCAACCTTACAGATACTCACCAGCAACTACAGACTTAACAACAGAACCATTAAAGCAGGCACATATCCCTTCAACAAACCACACTGTCAGCTTTACCCACGTATCTGTGCAAAAGACACTCGAACATCCCTAGAGGGGTGCCTACGGGTGCGGGGCCCAGCGCGATTCACCCTCCGCGGGGCCTCCTCCACCCCCACCCCCGCACTGGAGGTGGGGCCAGGCGGCCCAGGGGAGGGGCAGACCCCTGCGCTGCCCTCCCCCCTGCTGGGGACCAGGTGAGCGGTCAAAAGGGTGGTCTGCCACTGCAGCGCTGCCAGTCCACACCCTTTCCCGCCACATGTGCTCCTCTGGGCTCCCTGCCAGAGCAGCAGGGAGGAGGCAGGGGGGTCAGAAATACAGGCTCCATGCTGCCTCCCGCCCCCTCCCCGCTGCTCTGGCACAGAGCCCAGAGCAGCGCGTGTGGCGGGGGGTGTGTGTGGCAGGCCGGCCTTTTCCCTGCTCACCTGGTCAGCTGCATGGGGAGGGGGCGGGGTGGCCGCGCAGGGCCCCCAAAAGCGCGGGGCCTAGGGTGGCTGCCCCTTTCTCTCCCCCGCCCCCCAAGGACGGCCCTTAAGATGCTATTACAGAACCTAATAAAACCAGCTGCTCCATCAAAGGCTCATTCACCTGCTCATCCACCAATGTGATTTATGCCGCCATGTGCCAGAAATGTCCCTCTGCCTTATATTTAGGACAAACAGGAGAGTCTCTGCGCAGAACAATACACTGGCACAAGTCTGACATCAGGAATCACAACATTCTGAATCCAGTTGGCGAGGATTTCAATCTTCTCAATCACTTCCTAATCACTCACTAATGATTTACTGATTGCTGTGCTCAGGTAGAGGAATACCAGATCAAGGCTTCAAAAAGGAGCTCCAGAGCTCGAATTTATTTGCGGATTTGATTGCACTGCTTCAGGACTTGATAGGGACTTTGGATTTTTCTCCCATTACAACAGATGATTTGACCTCATCTTCCTCTATATGCTGTTCCTCAGTGTTTGAATCTTAAGAACAGCTCCAAATTGCTGTTAATGTGACCTGATCCCATGACTTATGCTTCCCTGCATTTATTTCCTCCTATTCTGTAAATTCCCCCATCTTCAAAGTGTTTGAAGAAGTGGGATTTTTTTTCCACAAAAGCTCATGCAATAAATAAATTTGTTAGTCTTTAAGTGCCAGTGAACTCCTTGTTTGTTTTACTGAACTAGCCTAACACGGCTGCCCCTTTGGAACTTGGCACCTATGCACTTGACATTAGTGATGTTTTTGAGATGTTACGAATGCTGAGGGCAGACCTATATTTAAAATGGTGTAGTGCTGTTCTGGTGGTTCAGTGAAGATGCAACTGCTCCAATTGGGTTGCTTCTCCTTTAAGTGTAGTTGCTCCACCTCTTTGGTAGGTGACAACTGTGTTGATGGGAGAAAGTCCCCGGCTGACAAAATACTGTCTATAGTGGAGATTTGGTTGACACTATTGTGGTGCTCAAGGTGGGAGGAAATTTCACACTTCTGAGTGACATTGTTGTAAACTTATTGTGTAAACCTGACTTAAATCACGTAAATCAAGCTTAGCTCTACTGACATCAAAACAGGATATAGTCTGATAGAAGAGCTGTGTGACCTATTACTATGTGTAATCCTGAGTACTGGTGACACATTACCCTATCCGAGTTTAAGAGATGTTAGTTTAGTTTGGACAGTCCAGTTTTCCCACACGACACCTTGAGCTATGGGCTAGCATGGCCATGTTTCAGAAGAGTGGAAGTCTAGGATGTTAGGTGATTGGACTTTGGTGCACACAGCACATTGTAGATGTTGGAGTCCCTGCTTGGGGTCCATGTTCAACAATTCCTAGCTTGGGGTTATGCGTGAGTGTAGCTGATCAAACCCTGGGCTAACAAAGATAGGGTACTGCTAACCCTGGGTTTACATTGCAGATTAGACATCTTTTTGAAGCACACAAGCCACAGGGAGGTTTCTAATAGTCTTATTTCAGCCCATTCTGAACAGAAGTTTTATCTGTCAAAGAGGCACATTCATAGCCAAGGGGCTTTCTTCTTTCCCTTTCAGATGCCTGCTGTAAACCAATTAGAGCTTTTAAAATGATTTGCAAGATCTTTTAGAATGGAAACTTGTACTCCACTAAGTGTCGTGTTCATTACTCAATGCTTCTACAACAGTTAAGATTAGATTCTCTGGTGGTTTTTCTTCCCGAAAACAAGTTTGAGTCTAGAGTTTGGGAGGAAACAAATGTGCTGCTAAATTAGTTTTTGAAAAATTCAGATTATCCATATAGCTTGTGTTTTTCTGGCCTTTGGCAAATATCTTGTTCTCTTCTTTAACAATAAGCAATTAACTCATCTCAACCCTCCTCATTCATTGTGAGTTCCAGCTTTTAGAATTGTGTATAGTTGAGATAATTATTAAATTAATGGCTAGATTAATGTGAGGTGTGCAAATCTGCTTAATTGGGTAAGCAAGGTTGAGGGCAGGTGCAGGATAAAGGAATAACTGGAAACAGAAGTGTTTATTTTTGTAGCTCTCTCATTTGGACAAAAATGGCAAATTATAAATTATTCAAAAAGAAGGGGGAATTACTTTAAGATGTTTGAGGTATTTGGGGTAGGGAAAGTCAGGAATATACTTAATTGATATATTTAAATCCCTCCTGCAGATGCATATTCTGCATATGTTGAAGCTTGACATTCGTTCAGAGTATGAAGTGCCCACTAACAAAAGCGCAAGGCATTAGTTCATCCAAAATAAATGTATTTAAAGCCATTCGTTTTGGAGTAGTAGTAAAATCCAGTTGTGCTTAACAGGCTAATTGGTATTGACTAGTGGAGCCATTTGTACCTGACAGGGTGTGTTTAAATTGCAAGCCAGCAGCCATGATTTGCCAGTAAATGGCAGCAGAGTCAAATTCAACCGTGAGCATCAGCTGACTCTTGTACAGAAAAGAACAAAAAGCTTGGATAATTGGAAAGACAGATCCCTAACTTTTATAAGGATGTGGGGATGTGAAATTATCCTGTGGTGTTGCAAATAATCTTTTGAGAAAATGCACTGTTTTTCCTCTCATGACACTATGCAGCAAGTCATGATCCAGCTATATGGATTGCCAGCAAAACCTCTATGATACTGTCAAATGCACTAAAAATATTTCTTGGCTCTCACAATAATGGTTTGTTGTTCCTTCCTGAAGAACTCAGTCCTTGTAATTAATGTGACAGTGAACCTTATTTTTGGTTTTGGTTTGTTGTTTCTTTTGGATTTTAAAGGTGCATTGTAGTTAAATATTGACACAGACACGATGAGACCAGCTATAGCTGTTGCAGCTGCTGCAGTGTGCGTAGTTGGTAGAATAAATGAATATTCTGAGCGTGGTCTCATGTTCCACTTGAAAGAACAGATTCTTTGTAGTGGAGGACCTGCCAAACATGGTTTGATTTGCAACATATGATGAGTCTTTTGATATGACAGTCGCAGACCCGGTTTCTTTTGGAGATGGTGCTTCCATTTTGCATTTATTTGTGAGTGGGGCACTTTTATAAACAATGAAAAATTGGTTTCTTTAAAATTGTAACTTATATACCAAGGAGTTGAATTTTTGTAAAATCCAAAATAATTGCCCTCCCTTTTTCTTACTGGTGAGTTTTTAGAAACTAAAATGATTGTATTTCTCTTTAAAGAAACACTCAGTCACAACAGAATTGACTGCTGTGGGTTACTTCAGGAAATTTTTTACTAACGATCACATAATAATGAAAATATGTGAATTGGAAGCCTCTTCCATGTCTCTCTTAACTGGTTGGGTTTGAACTGTCCATATTGATACTGCGAAATTAGTCTCTTATATTTCAATTTTCATATTTGTATTAAAGGGCTACATTTGGAATGCTTTAATGCCTGCTGAATCCAAGCTCTTGCCCCACTTGTAAGGGCCCTAGAACCCTAAAAGCAATTCCTGTGAAATCCCAAGTTTTTCATTCTGTCGTCTGATTTTTCTCCCCTTGCATACTGAGTGACTAAAGTCTTGTGCATATTAGCACTTGTGCCAGCAAAATTTTGCTCCTCGGGGTGTGTGAAAAATACCACTGTCCTTTGTCTCAAGTTTTGCCAGCTAGCATAAGCACTTGTGTGCACAGCACTTGTTTTGATGGGAGATGCTCCCCTGTCAGCATAACATGGCTGCACAAGCCCTCTTAGAACACTGATACACCTATGCTGCTGTAAGTGATAACTGGACTGGGCCTGAAGTGACCTTGTGTCAGTTCCTAGCTTTGCAATGGATGCCTTGTGTGAGTTTAGACAAGTTACATTACAGAGGGGGAGCTGAGCAGAAGGGTACAGTAGAGAAAATACCAGTTCCCTAACTCATTGGTGCTGAGGATACATTGTTTTGAGAAGTCTTTTGTCTAAGAAAAGCTGAAATGGGCTGTGAGTCAGAAGACCATTCATTCCAGTCCCATCTCTTATGCTCATTGCACTTGGTGTTGATAAACCATTGTTTGTGTGTGGTTTAATAAGGTTGTGCACGAAATAATTGGCTTAAAAAAATTCAGCAAGTGCAGGTGGTGGTGCCTCTATTTCAGGGTCAAGACATGTTGGAGCAGAGTGGACAAGCTGGCAGTGCTCCTTCATGTCTACCTTGTGATGCTGAAGTTCGTAGGTTCCTGGGTTTTTCGTATTTGTTTTGTCCATTATATTGCGACCAAAATATTTTGGGATTTTTGTTTTGATTCTAAAAATACACTCAGATGTGTTCATGTTCACTTAACTTTAAAAGAATTCCAGCTGAATGATGTGTTATAAAAGTAGTTCTTTGAGTGATTGCTCCTATGCATTCCTCTGTAGGTGTTTGCACACCACGTGCATGGAACACCGGGATTTTTTTCCCTTAGAGTACCTGTAGGGCTGGTTATGGTGCCCCCTGGAGTTGCACCTCTATGGCTCTCCATATAATAGCCAGCCAGCCCTCCCCTCCTCAGTTCCTTCTAACCGCCTGGACGGTTACTGGAACAGTTGCTGTGGAGCAGCAGATTTCTCTCAGTGAGGTTTTGTTTCCTCGCGTTAGGAGTACCTGTTAGTTAGTTTTTAGTTTAGTTTAGTTCAGTTAGTTAGTTTTAGATACCTGCCCTCCCCGGGCTTGGGGTTGGGCTATGCCAGGTTTTAAAACATGGGGAATGTAAAAGACCCATGCTGGTGGACGACCTGCATGAGTCTTGTCTCTTGTGCCTGGAGGAGTCCCACCTTCGAGAGAAGTGCAAGATCTGCTGAGGGTTTAAGCCACGTACTCAAAAGGATAGAGTACAGAGACTAAAGCTCCACATGACGGAGGAGGCTCTGCACCCAGCTCCCGGGGATACGAGTTCAAGCACGGCACCATCGGTACAGAGCGCGCCTGCATCGTCAGAGCCAGCTTCGGCACCGAGGCGACATGCTTCCTCGAAGCCACACCGTGACGTGGACTCTGGTAGCCGCTCGCAGCGGCACCACTCGCTCTCCCCGGCACCACCAAAGAAGAAAAAGAAGGCGGACAAGGAGCGTCCCGCCCCCCAGCTGGCAGCACCATCGAGGGAGCAAGCTCAGAATCGTGCTGGTCTGATCCCTGCCCAGGCAGCTCATGCGGCACTGGTGCAGAGGCAGCGTCAGCCCAGTCTCTGCTCAGCCTCCCCCCCCACCAGGGATATACTGGAGGAAGACATTGTGCTGCCCTCGACGCCGGGGGCATTTGTTGCTGCTCAGACATTAATAGAGCAGCCTATTTTGGCGGTTCTGTGTCCACCCCCCTCTGGCATTGAGCAGTATGGTGCTGTCGAAGGGAAAGCCCACGCCCCTCCGAGCTCCATCACGCTCTCACTCTCCAGTACCGGAGAAAAGGAGGAGAGACCGATCAGCCCTGGTACTGTCGCCTCAGCACTGTTCACCAGTGCCGTCGGCAATCATCGCGGCGGCAGGAGCCCCTTGGTACTGGTCCCCACTACGCTCTCTGAGCGAAGGCTCTCCTGTGCGGCGGCATCAAGAACCTCACGACAAGGGTTGGCACCGGACTCTGGCACCATCGGCCACAGCACCACCCTGCTCCCCCAGGAGCAGCTCTTCAATGAGCTCTATAGATGGAGTGGCTCCCAAAAAGAGGAGCTGGCATGGCACCGCGGCACTGTCTTCAGCCCAACCCAGACTGCAGCTAGCTCCACCATTCCACCCTCAGTGGTCTGGCTGGCAACCAAGCCAACAGTGGCCCTTCTGGAGCCCATGGACTTACCATCAGGAGCAGGGCTCCAGGTCAAGTGCACCATACTCGGGGTTAGGTTCTCGCCCGTCACCATCATTTACAGCCAGTGCTCCACCGGGTACTGGGGAGGTATCTGAGCTAGAGTCAGTCGGGGGTGACCAGGACCGAGCCAGTATGGCTAGTGAGGGACATAGGGCTCCCTCTGGGGCAGAGCCCAGGTGCCCGGAGATAGAGGAATCCTCGTCTTCTCCACCAGATGAGTCAGTAATAGGGGCCAAACTGGTGGCCATCCCAGATGATGCAAAAGCCCCCCAGGAACTTCTGTGCAGGGTGGCCCGGGGTCTCAACTTGCAGCTGGAGGAGATTACAGAGGAAGCAGACCCTATGGTGGACATTCTCCTCCCCGAGGGCCCAAGCTGCATTGCCCTCCCTTTTATTAAAACTATTCAAAACACAACCAAATTGTTATGGCATACCCCAGCTTCTGTTCCCTCCACGGCGAAGCGGGCGGAGAAGAAGTGCTTTGTGCCATCCAAAGGGTATGAACGTTTTTATTTGCACCCAGTTCTGAGCTCCTTAGTAGTGGCAGTGGCCAATGAAAGGGAGAGGCAGGGCCACCCAGGACCCACACCAAAGTCCAAGGAGGCGAGGAAATTAGACTTGTTTGGGCGTAAGGTCTACTCCACAGGAGGGCTGCAGCTGAGGATCGCAAACCAGCAAGATGTATCTGCTAAGGATACATCTTCAATGCCTGGACAATCCTTGAAAAGTTTTCGGAAGCCCTAGACCAGGATTCGAGGTCCGACCTCGCCGCCTCAATTGAAGAAGGGAGGGTGGTGTCCAAGGCCCTCCTCCAATCCGCCCTGGATGCAGCAGATGCAGCAGCCCGCAATATGGCTTCGGGGATTACTATGAGGAGAAGCTCTGGCTGCAGGCATCGGGGTTACCTCAGGAGGTCCAGGCTACCATTCAGGACCTTCCGTTTGAAGGGTCTGACTGTTCTCCCAATAGACAGATTCACGCCTACAGACCCTGAAGGACCCCACAGCCCTGCTAAAATCACTGGCGCTCCATACAGCTGCAGCTCAGAGGAAGCCTTTCCAACCGCAGCCGCCTCCGTGTTCCCATCAGCGCCGCCAGGACTACAATAGGAAATGGAACTGTACAGGACGCAGATGCAATGGGCACCAGATTAGCAACCAGAGCGGCCCCCGCCAATCCTCAGCCACTTAAAAGACCTTTTGAGGATTTGCTTGAGGTCAGCCTACCAATTTCTTCAGTGGATCCAGGTCCCCCTTTGTTTTCAGACAGGGTCTCCAGACACCTGCCAGAGTGGCATCGAATAACATCGGACAGATGGGTGCTGAAAACCATCAAGAAGGGATACTCCCTCCAATTTTCTTTATGTTCCTCTTCAGGGACCCTGCTTATGAACAGATACTGCTGCAAGAGGTGCAGACATTAATGCGGAAAGGGGTAGTGAAGGAGGTACCCCACAAGCGGCGTGGCAAGGGGTTTTATTCCCGGTATTTTCTTATTCCCAAAGCGAAGGGAGGCCTTCATCCCATTTTGGATTTATGGCGACTCAACCGATTCCTTGGAAATAATCAGTTCCATATGGTTTCGCTATCATCGATAATCCCTTCTCTGGATCCAGGCGATTGGTACGCTGCCCTCGACCTTCAGGATGCATATTTTCATATTGCAATTCACCCAAAACACAGGAAGTTCCTTTGGTTCATTGTAGGCCAGAGACACCTGCAGTTTGCTGTGCTCCCATTTGGTTTATCGGCGGCACCTTGGGTCTTTACAAAATGCCTGTCAGTAGTTGCGGCCTTCCTCAGGCATCGAGGTGTCACGCTTCTTTCCGTACCTTGATGACTGGCTAGTGACTGGCCGATCAAGGCAGGAAGTCTTGTCCCACCTGAAGTTGATCCAGGTCCTATTCGATCAACTGGGTCTCCTAATAAATGCCCAAAAGTCGATATTGACACCAACGCAGAGAATAGAGTTTAAAGGCGCAGTCCTGGACTTGGTGGCAGCAAGGGCGAGCCTCCCGTACTCCCGCTTCCAGACGATCAGACGTTCGGTGGAGACACTGACAGGGTTTCTCCTTACCTCATCCAGGGTTTGTCTCAGGCTGCTGGGGCTGATGGCGGCCTGCACATTTGTGATGCAGCATGCCCTCCTCCGTCTGCACCCCTTCCAAATGTGGTTGGCAGGTGTTTTTTGACTGGCTTGGGACAACCTGGACATGATGGTCACTATCTCAGCCCAAGCGCAGAAGTCCCTCATGTGGTAGGTCCAGGAAGCCAATCAGCGTTCAGGGGTCCCATTCAGGCCCACGCGCCCATCCACTTGCTTAGTTATGGACGCATCCGATCGGGGTTGGGGTGCCCACCTAGGTTGCCTCAGAATGCAAGGACTTTGGGAGGGCAAGGATATACTCCTGCATATCAACGTAAAGGAGCTCAGAGCTGTGCGCCTGGCATGCAGGGCGTTTCGGAAATTTCTAGTGGGGAAAACTGTGCTGATTCAAATGGACAACACCTCAACCATGTTTTATATCAATAGGCAAGGGGGGACCCGCTCCATACTGCTTTGTCAAGAAGCGATGCAGCTCTGGGAGTTCTGTATTCGTCACGAGATTCACCCTGTAGCCTCATGCTTACTGGGACTTCAGAACAGCTTAGCGGACACTTTGAGCCGGAGGTTTATGACACACGAATGGTTGCTCAACCAAGAGGTACTGGAAGGCCTCTTCTGGAAGTGGGGCCGTCCCCGAGTAGACCTGTTTGCCTCCGAACACAACAAGAAGTGCACACGGTTCTGCTTATTCAGGGGTCTCAGTCCCGGGTCAGTAGCAGACGCATTCGACGTCGCATGGACAGATCACCTGTTCTGTGCGTTTCCCCCAATGCCTCTGGTGCCCAAGGTGGTTCAAAAGATAAAGGCAGACAGGGCAAGGGCCATATTAATAGTGCCAGCGTGGCCGAGACAGCACTGGTTTTCAACCCTCCTGAAGCTTTCAGTACAGGCCCTGGCACAACTGCCGCTGAGATTGGACTTAGTGACTCCAGACAGCGGCCATTTGCTTCACCCCATTCTGGAGGCTCTGCATCTCCACACATGGTTCCTCCATGGCTAACAAGCAGGGAACAACAATGCTCTTCCCCAGTGCGGGAGATCCTCTGTAATAGTAGGAAGAGGTCCACGAGAACCACCTACAAGGCAAAGTGGTGCAGGTTCGCCCAATGGTCCAGAGTCAAGGGGTGGAACCCGTTCACCCTCCCTATTCCATGAGTTCTACATTACCTGTGCTCCTTGAAATCTAGCAGGCTATGAACCGTGTCAGTCAAGGTCCACTTAGCAGCAATATTGGCCTTTTGACAAATTCCGGACGTATATCGTTTTTTTCCCACCCCATGGTCAACCGTTTTTTAAAGGGCTTAACAAAGTTGTATCCCTCAATACTGTCCCCAGTTGCTCAGTGGGATTTGAACCTAGTTCTTTCTAGACTCACAAGACCGCCCTTTGAGCCTTTAGCAACGTGCTCCTTGCTCTACCTCTCCTGGAAGGTAGCATTCTTGGTGGTGATTACATCATCTAGGAGAGTCTGAGATCTGGGCCCTAACGGCGGAACCTCTGTTTACAGTAGTTTTTAAAAACAAGGTCCAGCTCCGTCCCCACCTGGTCTTCAGGCCCAAGGTGGTTTCGCAATTCCACATCAAGCAAGACATATGCATGCTCGTCTTCCACCCCAAGCCACGTGCATCAGAGGAAGACAGGTGACTTCATATGTTAGATGTACGGAGAGCGTTAGCCTTCTATATGGAGAGAACAAAACCCTTTTGCAAGTCATCACAACTTTTCGTAGCCATTGTGGACAGGATGAAGGGCCTGTCAGTCTCCTCTCAACGAATTGCTTTGTGGATAGTAGCATGTATTAAAGAATGCTATTCACTAGAAGGAAACCTCTGCCTGAGGTGAATGCACACTCAACTAGGGCTCAGGCTTCCTCGGCAGCCTTCCTGGCAGGGGTACCAGTCATGGAAATCTGTAGGAAGTTTTTAGAGTGTGTTGGGGACAACTTTCTAGTACAAATGCTGGAGGAACCAACTAGGGGCCTTGCACCTCTTGACCTGCTGCTCACAAACAGGGAAGAATTGATCAGGGAGGTAGAGGTAAATGGCAAGCTAGGCAGTAGTGACCATGACATGGTTGAGTTCAGGATGCTCATTAAAGGAAGGAAGGAAAGAAGCAAAACAAACTCTGGACTTGAAAAAAGCAGATTTTGGGTCCCTCAGGGAACTGATGGGCAGGATCCCTTGGGAAGCTAATCTGAAGGGGAAAGGAGTCCAAGAAAGCTGGTTATGTTTTAAAGAAACCCTGCTGAGGGCACAGGAAGTTGCCATTCCAATTAGGAGAAAGAACAAACATGTGAGGCAGCCAGAATGGCTTGGCTTAGAGAACTCTGCTCTGAGCTTAAACATAAAAAGGAAGCTTACAGGAAGTGGAAGCTTGGTCAGATGACCAAGGAGGCATATAAAGATATTGCTAGGGACTGCAGGGATAAAATCAGAAAAGCCAAAGGACAAATGGAGCTGCGGCTAGCGAGGGATGTAAAGGATAACAAGAAGGGGTTCTACAAGTATGTTAATAATAATAAGAGGATCAGGGATGGTGTAGGGCCCTTGCTGAATGGGGCAGGCATCCTCGTGACAGAGGATGACAAAAAAGCTGAAGTGCTCAATGCTTTTTCTTTTTGCTTCAGTTTTCACAGGCAGGGTCAGCTCCCAGCCCACTACCATGGATATGGCAGATTGGAGAGAAGAAGAGAGGCCCTTGGTGACGGAAGGTCAGGTTAGGGACTGCTTAAAGAAGCTGGATGTGTACAAGTCCATGGGGCCAGACGAACTGCATCCAAGGGTGCTGAGGGAATTGGCCGATGAGATAGCAGCACCGCTGGCTGTTATCTTTCAAAACTCATGGAGAACAGGGGAGGTGCCAGAGGATTGGAAAAAAGCAAATGTAGTGCCTGTTTTCAAGAAAGGGAAAAAGGAGGATCTGGGGAATTATAGACCAGTCAGCCTCACCTCAATCCCTGTCAAAATTATGGAGCAGATTCTTAAAGAATCCATCCTCAAACACTTAGAAGAAAATAAAGTGATCAGGAACAGTCAGCATGGATTTACCAAGGGTAAATCATGTCTGGCCAATCTCATTTCCTTCTATGAGCAGATGACTGGCTTTCTGGATGCAGGAAGAACTGTTGATGTGATATACCTTGATTTTAGCATGGCTTTTGATATAGTTTCCCACAGCATTCTCATTGGCAAATTAAGGAAGTATGGGTTGGATAGGTAGACTATAAGGTGGATAGAAAACTGGCTAGATCAACAGTTTCAGCGTGTAGGAATCAATGGTTCCACGTCTAGCTGGCAACCAGTCATGAGTGGTGTGCCCCAGGGGTCGGTCCTGGGACCAGTACTGTTCAACATTTTCATCAGTGATCTGGATGATGGAATAGACTGCACTCTCAGTAAGTTTGCGGATGACACCAAGCTGGGGGGAACGGTAGACACATTGGAGGACAAGGACAGGATTCAGGGAGACCTAGATAAATCGGAACAGTGGGCCAATAGAAATCTTATGAAGTTCAATAAGGACAAGTGTAAAATCCTGCATGTGGGACAGAAAAACCCCATGCACTGCTACAGGCTGGGGAACATTCAGCTAAGTAGCAGCAGTGTAGAAAAGAACCTGGGGGTCATGGTGGATGGGAAGCTAGATATGAGTCAGCAGTGTGCTCTTGCTGCCAAAAAGGCCAATGGCATACTGGGCTGCATCAAAAGAAGTGTTACCAGCAGATCAAGGGATGTGATCATTCCCCTCTATTCTGCACTGGTGAGGCCACATCTAGAATACTGTGTTCAGTTTTGGGCTCCCCACTACAAAAAGGACAGGGACATGCTAGAGAGAGTTCAGAGGAGCGCAACCAAAATGATTAAAGGGTTGGAGCACAAGCCCTATGAGGAAAGACTGGAAGCATTAGGCTTATTTAGTCTGCAGAAGAGACGATTGAGGGGGGATTTGATAGCAACCTTCAACTACTTGAAGGGATGCTCTAAGGAAGATGGAGCTCGACTGTTCTCGGTAGTAACGGAGGACAGAACGAGGAGCAATGGTCTCAAGTTGCGGTTAGGGAGGTCGAGGCTGGATATTAAAAAAAACTTTTTTACCAGAAGAGTGGTGAAGTCTTGGAATGAGCTGCCGAGGGAGGTGGTGGAGTCTCCATCTTTGGAGGTGTTTAAGGCCCAGCTGGACAAAACCATGACTGGGATGGTTTAGTGGGAGTGGTCCTGCCTCTGGCAGGGGGTTGGACTAGATGACCTATGAGGTCCCTTCCAACCCTAGGATTCTATGGTCCTCTGCTCATACCTTTGCACAGCACTACGCCATCACCCACCAGGCTCAGCAGGATGCAGTGGTGGGCAGAGCAGTTCTCCAGTCTGTACGTCTCTGATTCCTCCCGTCTCCTAAGGTAAGGCTAGTTACTCACCTACAGAGGAATTGACAGGAGCAATCACTCGGAGGAGGAGGAGGAGGAGAAGGGGTTACTTACCTGTAACCAGTGTTCTTCGAGATGTGTTGCTCCTGGCCATTCTATTCCCTCCTGCCTCCCCGCTTCAGAACTTAGGGTAGAACTAACTGAGGAGGGGAGGGCTGGCTGGCTACTATATGGAGCACCACAGAGGCACCACTCCAGGGGGCGCTGTAGACAGCCCTACAGGTATGCTAAGGGAAAAAAATTCCGGCGTTCCATGCATGTGGCGTGCAAACACCTACAGAGGAATGGCCAGGAGCAACACATCTCAAAGAACACCGGTTACAGGTAAGTAACCCCTTCTTACCTTTTTAGTGTGTCAGATTGCATTTATAGAAACTTGTGGAAGTTTGGTCTTCCAGATCACCAGCAACACTTTCACAGAATCATGAAAGACAGGTCACAGTAGTATTTGTATGCAATCAGTTTAAAAAGGAGTATGGTAGGCTTACATTTTGGCCTGTTGCTGTGGTGTGAGAAGTACTCAAGAGAACTGGAACAGAAGAAGGGTTGTATAGGTTACACCTTTATTTTTCTAATTATCCTAACACAGAGGAAGTGTCTCATTTAAAAGGCCGTAGAAGGGTTTCAGGTGTATTGAAGTTGTCTTGTAGAGTGAATGAGTGAAAAAGAACTAGGGGGATTATACATGTAGTTAAAGTTGATTTCCAGTTTCCAAGATCGTAATTATTTTGTTACAGGTTAATTAAGAATCATATTGTAAGTTTCATCTGAGGTAGAGCCCTGTGCGGATACATAACCATGTTGTATCTGCAGATGAGGATATAATGCAGATATCTGTATATTGACAGGGCTCTACCTCTGCAGAGATAAAAATATGTGGACCTGTATCCGATCTTCCTTTGCAAGAAATGGTCAACAGATATCTGCACTGTCTGTGGATATAATGCCGATATCTGTAGGTTTGCAGGATGCTAATCTGAAGCATGTGTTTGAGGGTTGGGATCTTGATTAACCTCTTCAAAATTGATTTTTCTTTGCATATAAGTCATGAAATTGAAACAAAATGCTGGATGGTAGCATTTTAACTTGTGCTTTGCTGTCTGTCCCGATCGGTAGGTCAGTCCTATGCTTTTAAGTACTGCAAGTAGTTGCAAAGTGTGAGACAGTCACCATACTGAGCAGCTCTTCTTTCTCTGAGCTGGTTGTGCAGGTGCTTTGGGATTCTGTTTCCACTCAAGTGGAAAGAGTAGTACCAGGACTGCAAGAATATTATGACTATATGCCGTGTCTTGTCATCTAGGTCTCTAAAAGTGCTGGACAAATGGGCAATACACTAACTTTACATAATCATAAAAAATATAACACACTTAGAGGCTAGTCATTGCTCAAAAGTTGGTCTCTGTTCTCAGAATCTTAAGTAGAGCTGATTTCCTGATTTTTGGCCTTCTGTTCTGATCATTAGGGTTGCTTGCCTCTATCGGGTTCGACTTCTTCATTGTTGCTGTAACTAAGTCCTTCATGTTGCTTCCAACACTTTAATTCCTTTTGAGAGTGTGCCTTGGATTTCATTAACATTTTTTTTCCATTGGTCAAAACCTTTCTCTAGACAAGTCAGATGTGCATTACTCCAATAAATGTAAGAAGAGAGTAAGATTGTTCCTTCTGCTCTGCTCTCTATTCTCATTTGTATGTTTTCCAGTAGTAATAACCTCCAAATCATTGCATAAATTATATCAAATTAAGGAAAGCAGGTTTACTGTAACATATGGTATGAGCAGGGAAAAGGCAGTCTGTTTTGACAACCAGCACTGCAGTCTGTGAGACATGACTTGAATACTAAAAAATGTTTATACAACAACAGATTTCTGAAAACAAATCATAATTCCCCTCATAGAGAAAATGAATGTTTTTTTTTTTCTAAGAGTGCTATCACGCTAACGCTCTGGATTCTTGTTCTGTAGCTGTGATTTAGAGTTCATAAAGGGTAACTGAACTTGCTAATATAATACAAATTAAATAGCATTATAAAACTGATTTGATAAACAAGGAAGTATAGCGTTGAGACCGACTCATTAATTGACCCCATTATGTCAGGATAGTGGAGAGTCTCAGCTGTGATGGCATCTTACCAGATAGTGTATAATAATAATAACTTTTCAGATGTGTACTTTATATTTTGCAGAATTTCGAGGCATGCTGGATTGAGTGTAGACAGTCTTGGTTTAAGAACTGTATTTTAAAACCAGCTTCCAGGTATTCTAGGTTAGCTACTGTGGTTGAAAGTGATCTGATCAAACCCTTCTCTACAGTTCTTACTGTATTTTTAGCATGTTTCTTCCCAGTCATGTATATATGGATCATTTTAGGAGGAATATATTCAAATGCTCAAGCACTGTCTTTGCTGAAGAATCTTGGCCGCTGAGCCTGATTATTTGCTCACACCCGTATAAGCAGAATGGCTGGCTTGTGATTGCATGGGTGTAACTGTGAAGACAGAATTTGGCTCTGTGTATACTGATCACACCCACCACTAAAATACAGCTACCTCAGAGGTGAAATCTGATGGCCCGTCTGCAGCAACACTGTTACAGTTCTTAGAAGTGAAAAATGAGAGGAGTGTGTTTTTGTGGTTTTGTTTTTTGCTTTTTAATGCCACATAAAGCACATCAATAAAAGTGTAGGAAAAGCGTTTGTCATTGGTGACTTCACCCTTGATACTGGTGACTCATCCAAGTCCCACTCACCATGAGGGCTTTTTATTTGACTTGCTCTTCACTCAGCACTGGTTTTTGTCTTATCTGTTGCTGAATCCCCTCTCCCCAACTGTCACCTGGTCTCAGCATCAACCTGTCTGCCTTTCTGTGACTCCCAGTTTGTCATGTTTTGATTCTCTTCCATTTATACTTTAGTTGATTCTCTTTATGGTTTACGCTCTTCGACCTTAGCTTCTCTCTCCTATATTGCAAGTTCCACCCTGAGAACCCTCAGTGTCAAACAGCCAGCATCTGCTTCCTCTGTTCTGGTTCTGGTGGTAAGTAGAGCATCTCTGAAAGAAATTTGAGACCTGGTTGACTTCCTCCACTATAAATTTGTTCTTTGGGTGCTTGCTCATGTCTTTCCCCATATGGGTATGTGAGCCACATGCACTGTCATCAGAAGCTTTTTCCAAGCAACTCTGGTGCTCCCTTCATGGTGCTATACAAAGGCAGCTACCACCCCCTCAGTTTCTTCTTTGTCAGTGATGGTTGCATTGTTCTTTCTTGCTCTGCAAGTGATGGTTCTCAGTGGTGTGTCTACTGTGATCTGTCTGTGCCTAGTGTAGCCCACCTGAAAATTCCCACGTCAGAGTAGGCTACAAAAAGGAGAGCAGATTGTCACAAACACTGCATTTATATTTCGCAGTCAATTTGTCAAGAAGATAAAATACAAAAGCTACACAGCCCCTTTTATGCATTTAAGTCTCTGGCTTCTAGTCAGAGATGAGGTATTTAAAACTATTTTTCTTAAAACTTTCTTCCTTGGTAAACAAAAAACCAAGGATTTTCTGAAAGGCGCAGGTTACTTTTGATAGTTTATTATAATCATCTGCATTGATTGCCTCAAATGATACCAAAGAATTTCTGCCATCCTGTTACGTTGATTCGATATCACCACTACCTTTTAAGTGTTGCACAAAAATTGCCTACTGGGAGACAACTATTCAGAACAGTATACATAGGGAAAAAACAAACAAACCCAAAAAACTAATGCCAGAAATAAGGAGTCTGGTGGCACTTAACTAAAATTTTGAGTGAACTTTCATGGGAGAAAATCCCACTTTTTCAGATGCTTTGAAGATGGGGCAACTTAGATTTTCTCACGTAGAAGTACATGCAATAAATAAAATTGTTAGTCTTTAAGTGCCACAGGACTCCTTGCTTGTTTTGCTGCACTAGACTAACGTGGCTACCCCCTTAAAACTAATGCTACAGAATTTTATTTGCATGCAGAATGGAAAGAGGTCAAGATTTTAAGCAGTGACTAGTGATTTTGAGTCTCAACTTTGTGGTTCCCAATTTGAGACACACAGTGACTTTTTTTGGTGTCAGCACTCATTGTGTAAAAATCAGGTCTCTTAGCTATTTCAGGTCAGACATTTCAGAAGGGATGTTTCCAGAAATAACTAGTTATTTTTAAAGTCTTGTCCATAGATTTTCTGCTCATTATGCTTGAAAAATGCATCTGTCCTCGGACAGGAGAGAGACTCTAAAACAGACAGGACTGTTTGACCTCTTTTCTTTCAAAATAAAAACAATAGACTAGATTGCAATGACATGGAGTCTGCACTGTCCTCTGATTTGTTTTGTAGACTGATTGGTATTGAACTTCTGTTCTCTGTGCCATAAATGGTTGCATTTAAACGTGTACTTAAATCAGAAGTTTCATTTACAAGCCTGCATCTCTTGTGCCAGATGAAAGATCACAAATTTATGATGGTTCCTGTTTCAGATGCATGTTATGTTTCAGGCACCTTCTCAACCAGATGACTCATCTTCCTAAGACATGGAGAGGCACTTAGGATCGCTATTGATGCCCCTGGCAAACAATTGTAAGCAAGTCCGGCTGCCTGATAGGGCTACTCTGGCTGTAAAAAAAAAATTGACTCCTTTTTCTACCTTGCTTTATAGGACATACACTGTTAAAGAGGTTAAAAAAAAAAAAAGGGCAAGGAGTCTCGTGGCACTTAAAGACTAACATTTATTTATAGCATGAAGTTTTGTGGGAGAAAACTTACAGACAATTAAGTTGCTCTTCAAAGCTTCTGACGAAGTGGGATTTTCTCCCATGAAAGCTCATGCGATAAATAAATCTGTTAATCTTTAGGTGCCATGAGACTACTTGCTTTTTTTGCCTTACTAAACTAAAACTGCTGCCCCTTTGGAACTTGAGAGGTCAAGTCAAGTTCTGTCTGTGTAGAAGGATATATTATTTCATGGTATTGCATTGCCCTGCGAGTCAAGAACTGCACTGCTCTAACAGCAAACAGTAATAAACCCATTGTAGTGATATAATCTCAGACACATATCTGTGTGATTTGAAATGCATCATTTTTGATAAATGACTCTGGATTTACTTCATTGTTCACCTAACATCAGGAAACCAAGATCTCTTTCTGTGTCAACCTTTGTCCTTTGACATTCTTGTTGCTTGAACAGGCATCACATGGCATCTAATTAGAAACAGCCTAACAATGAAAATAAATATTTCTCAACAAAGCTTTGACAGCCAGAACAAAGAAATTTGGTTAATAAAGATGTTCCATGTTTACCCATGGCACTTGCACCATTCATAATTACACTGTTTATCTAAAATTTTTCTCATGTAGTTTCAATTGAAAACAGTAACTCTTGCTAAAAATCAGTTTCTTCTCTCCTTCATTACTAATCTGTCAGAATTTCAGGTATTGCATGATAATGCAAAATAACATAAAAATCAGTGTGTTTTTTCTGTGCACCATATGGATTGACTGGCTTCTGACTTGATTTATGTTAAGTCTGTATTTCATTAAATATTTGCTTTATTTCAGCTCTGTATGAATGGTAATCAAGGATTCCTGTCAGTGCTGAAATTTCATGATTTTCTTGAAATCTGAGGTGTGCAGCCCTGCTGCATTTTTATTTTAAACGCGTATTTTGATTTTAACCCATCCAAAGTTCTTTGACCGGATCTTGCACTTTTTACTTGGTTTAAAGAAACCACTACCATCATAAGCAATTGTATTTTATTTAAAAGGCTTTCAAATACTAGTGTTGGTTGACAGCTAATAAATTTTGGAGGCCTTGGCCTTATTCTTGTCTAAAATCTTGTAGACAAAACCCTAAATTCTGCTTTTCATTTTATAATCCTATCTATTTCAAACTTTTTTGTACATTTTAAAAAATATACATTTTTAAAGTAAATGTTTGTAAGGTTTAATCTTTTATGGAATAACTTAAAAAAAAATCTGTAAGCTAAAATAGCCTTTCAAGACTTTTGTAAGAAATAGAATACAACTGCCAGAGAGGAGTAATGTCTTTTGGTGACTTGAAATATCATTGCAGATTTGTATGTACAACAGACTTCATAGTCTCTCTATTCAGACAGTATTGACTGGAAAGATTAATGGAACTATAAATCCCCATAAACCAGGTGTAATTGTGGTTTCATACTGTGCATCTGGCTGATAACTTAGGATAACAAATAGGGGTCAGTTTCCTTTTGTGGAGACAGAGGAAATCTGGGAAGATTGATGACATGTTTAACTTAGTGAAGATGAAGTTTGATCTGGATGATGCCCTTTAGCATCTTGATCTTTTAGTTCTGCTTCATTGTTTGCTTGATGAGGAAGATTTGGAGATGTCTAAAACAAGCCAGTTGGAAGATGTAGGAATCATGTACAGCCACTTTTGACATGCTCGTAGTTCAGTCTGTTGGCAGTTAAGTTGAACGAGAGAGACACATTCATACATTTTTGTTTTAAAACTCACTGTATTATGTGGAATTCATTAAAGAAAAATTTAGTTACAATCTGTTTAAGCACAGTCCATATTTTGTTGTTGTTGTTGGCTTTCCACCAATGCTCCTAAGATTTTTCAAATTTCCGAGATGCTCTTTAACCAGAGAAACAGCTAAGGAGTCCGGTGCTATTTTTAAAGACTAAGAAATTTATTTGTTGCATGAGCTTTCATGGGAGAAAATCTGCTTCATCAGACACTTTGAAGATCAACCAGATAGTTTATTAGAATTCAGAGAAGGATGCTTTATATATGTAGGTAAGAATAACCACAGCTCTAGTTGGTAGGAAAAAAATGTGTGGTATTGTGCCAGTATTTCTTATAGAGAAGCCCATGTCAAATTAAAAAGAAATTGATATGCTGTAATAGTGAAGAGAGAATTTCAAACAGCTAGCCCCCAATGTATATTGTATTATGTGAGATAAATTTAACGTATTTGCTGTTATGTTCTGTATCTTTGGCCATCTGAATAACACAGTGAAGCTTTGCTTTGTCTGCTTGCATATTAATATCAATGTTAATAAGATTGTTTTGGGAAGAAGTCTTAGTTAATTGTACATCATTGCAAGTAGTATTGCAGTCAGAAATAATAGTGAGATACTTCAGTATTCGTCTGTAGATCTTCTTTAAATGTTTGTCAAGAAGATGCATCTCTTTAGAACTCAGTAAATTAGAGGTTTAGACGTGTAGCCATTTTAGATCTAAACTACTTGCGTATCTTTGCAGAAGCACTAAGTATTTATATCCTTCTGCTGTTTCTATATATTTTTCTGACATGTCTTGGGTGGGTATTGCATCTCTTTGACCAATAGAAAATGTTTAAATTAAAACTGTGTGTGCTGTTAAGTTTTCCTTCTTTGCTCCATTATGAAAATAAATTTGAAACAATCTGTCCTAATAGCAAATGAACTATGATGGAAGAAGAAACCATTAGATTAAATATATTATTTTTTTTTAAAAAGGTATAGTTTACTTCTGTAAAAAGGCTTCTTTTAAAAACAATTTTTGGGCTTTAGAGCTGCAGTTCATGCATTTTGTGTCTTTGTTTGGACAGAAATTATATGTGCCTAAAACTGAAAACTGGCATTTTGTATAAAAATCTGTTTGGGTTTTGTATTTTTAGAACATAATGGAGTTGCAGATAAACATTGGCAGCTAGTCATTTATTCAATTTTCCATTACGATTTCCAGCTATAAGAGCAAAATAAACAGGAATTGACAGCTTTTCTAGTGGATGTTTACTTTCTTTTGGGGGAAAAAATGTAATAGACCTTTTTAAGCAGTATTACAGAGTTTCTGTGTGGTGTAAGGCAGTGGTTGTCAAACTTTTTTTTCTCAGGACCCCGTTGAAAAAAATATTTATGACTGTGACCCAACAATTAAAATGTAATTTGATGGGCTCCGGAAACCTCCTAATCTCTGGGCCTCCTTCCCATTTGTCCATGTCCCCTTCATGAATGTGCAGGCTCCAGCCCAGATAGGCATTTTTGAGCCCCACCAGCTCTTTCCTCACAAATGAAGCACAGCCTCAAATCCACATCATCACCCCAACTTTATCCACTAGTGCTCACCCCTCTTTCCCCATGTACTCCTTAGTCCCCATCCCCATTCTCTAAGCTCCCTTCTTCTAGGTTCCCACTCCAGTCTTCCTAACCCCCTATTTGTCTTCACTCCAGCCCCCAAGCTACTCCATCACCAGCCCTCCACCAAGTCCCCACTGCAGCCCTTCATGGCCCTACCTACCACTACCCAGCCACCACCAGCTCCTTCCCAGTCTCCTTGTTCCTGGGCCCTCCTCCTCGGGCCACCTAGGCACCAGAGACCCTCACTGAAGACACTGTTCAAAAGGTATTTCTGGTTTGTGCACTCAGAAAAGGTGGGATGTTAACCTGCCCCCAGCAGCTGAGGACAACAGCCAGGTGCTTGAGGTGGTGGTGGTGGTGGTGGGGAGAGCGGCAGCTCTTTTCCCCAGAACGTGCTTTCAAGAGCCTGCAATAGAGAGGGTGCAAACTTACCCAGGTCACCAAAGGGCTCTGCAGAAAGAGTTCCTGGAGCTCGGAAATGGTCACATCCATGTTCCCAGGGTGCTGGGGGCAGGGGTGAGCACAAAGGGAGGCAGCGTGGGACAGGCTCGCATACTCAGGAGATAAAAGCAAGGAGCCCATGTTCCGCAGGTACAGGAGGAGTGTGGACAGCGGCAGTGAGAAAAGCATGGCCCAGGAACTACCGCATGCTCTAAGCCAAGCAAGGTGGAGCCCTGGGAACAGAGCGGGTGCTGCAGAGACGCTCTTCCATTCACAACTAACTGTAGCAGCAGCAACTAGGAAACTCCCCAGCATACCTAGATGGGTGGGAGGTGGCACTGATGGCTATGACAGGCTTTGCCAGCTGCGAGTGGGAGACTAGGAAAGGGTGGGGGCTGACCAATGGAAGGCACCGCTGGCCAAAACTGTGATTATTTATTTATTTATTTAAGTTGGCTGAATGGAACAAACAACCCCTCCCAAAGGCAGTGATGCGACCCAGTACAAACTGGTCTGTGACCCAGTTGTGGGTCACGACCTGTGATTTGACGAACACTGGTGTAAGGAGAAAGGCAAGCTCTACCAATTCTTTACTTTTTATTCTCATATGGACCAATATTTTATATTATGAATTCATTTTGTGTAATAAGTTGGTACTAAATTTTGCTGTTTTTTTCAATATTTTGTGACTAAATTTTGAATTAGTGAAGTGTAAAAATGTTTTTAACAGCATGTAGTCAGTTCTGTTTTTGAAATATTGGTTTTGAGTTTGTTTATACTAGAATAAGTTATAACAACATTGGGGTTCACCAAGAGGTAGTTGATGAATTTATCCTGTATTCAGGAGAACTGTTAATTTTTTGTTTCAAGTGAATCTTAGTTGAATGGCTTGGGTTTCTAGTTGTCAATAAATGTCAGATGAGAGAGGAGGAGTAGAGGTGATTTTATAAAACACTGGAGACAACTAAAACTAGTGTGTTCAAACAGTGCTGTAGTGGCAAAACTTCCTCCTCCCTTGTCCCAGTGAATTATGACTATTGATGCACATTCTCTAGACCAAACAAAAGGAAAAGTAGGAAAGAAGTGTGAATCTCTATCCTTCCTACTACTTCCTGCTCTCCAAACAAAAAAGAATACGTACGCATTTTGAAGTTGACTTTGACTATTAATTCTACTGTATAATGTAAAAGCAGTTTATTCCTTATGTTCATTCTTACTGCTTATTTATATCACTGCCATTGACTTATATGGAGCATAACAACCATAGGGGAAATAACATCTCTGCATTCATAAAAGAAGTCAGACTCTAACAAGACATAATACAAATGACATAATATTTAGATGTGATTAGAAGGTGATGGGATCTGAGGAAGGATTAACATTGGAGCATAAATAGAAAGCAGAAGGGTTAAGGACCTAGGTTTTGATGTGTGGGTAAAAGGAGCTGATGCCAGGAATGAGATGGTTGTATTGGAAGAGACACAGACAGCAGGGGCTATAGATTACAAGAAAGGAGCAGCTCTGGAAGGGCTCAAAAGCTCTTGAATTCTATGCAGAAGTAAAGCCCACGGAAAAGAGTGGTGGTGGTGGTGGTGGTGGTGGTGGGGTGTTGTGTTCAGATTGAGGGAGAATATAATTTTTGTGTGGTGCTTGATTACTCTATGTGTACAGATTATTTCTTGGATATCTTGTAATGGATTTATAAATGCAGAAAATAGTGTTATTTTTGAGACAGACTGGAAAAAACAGAGACCATGGTGTCATTGTATGTTTCTGACTACCTGCTTTATATTTAAACTGATTTTCACTAGTAAAAAGCCAATCCTATTGTAGAAGCAAGAGAGGGAAATGAAGCAGACTGCTCAGGTATGACTGGCGCTAAAAAGTTAGTTATCTGCATAGCATGTCTCTGCCAGTAGGATAGGTACTGAAGTGTTTGTGCTCTTTTAAGCCTCAGTGCTACAATTTAATATTGAGTTCAGTTTTTTCTCTGGTATGAAAGTCTACCAATGCCTTATACAGAATTATGTGGAGAGTAGGGTGGAGGGAAGGTGTCCTGAAAAAAATGCTTTTTAGTTTCTCAAAAACACTAGACATTTCACCTTAATTTTACTTATAAATGACTATCTCAAAAGAAACTCAGAATATTGTACCATTTAGACAAAATTACTGAATTGTATGCAACACATTATATATCTTATTCAGCCTTTCCAGGAATGCACAAAATAGGTAGCCACAGCAAATATGTTGCTGAGAAACTTACTGAAAATATGCCATATCTACAAAGATACAGATGACTATTGTGTGTGCATGTGTATACTTGTGTGTAATTTGTACGTGTAGCTTGTGTATTGATACGGGGTTTTCAAAAGATGCATAGTTACTAATTAATAGCATAATACATAAATCTCTCACCTGGAGCTTTTTATCATGCAGAACCTGCCAAAGGAATTGTTGCATCATACAATTTATTGCATTTTTATTTTCTTATAATTCAGTGTGCTATCTTGTTTCACTGGGAAAAGATTCTTTTGCTGCATGTATCCATGAAACACACCGCTTGCTTTCTCTGTAGTGCCTTGTCCTGTGAAGGAACAGGAAGGGGACCTAGAAATACCCAGAGGCAAGCTTTTAAGAGGCTTTCTAAGAACCATAAAAGATTCCACTCTTTTATGTCGTCTTGAAAAGCCTTTCTGCTCTTTCCTCTTTGCTCCCTTGAGGGATGTTTGCTATGTTGTGTCAAAAATATATCTGTAAAATTCATGGGTTTTAGTTTAAATTAGTAGTCAAGGCTGAAGTAGTGCAGTGATGCAAGGGAGAAAACACCCACACACCGAGATTTGTACCATAAATCACGTGTGCTAGACATGACTGTGGCTGCCAATAGATGTGTTAACCTTGTCAGGTTGATGACAATTGATGACTTGTACAATCAAAGCATATAGGCAACTTGATCATCTTTCACAATATAAGCTTTCTGGTTGTGTTAAAATTATGACAAGATGCAGACCTAAATTTTGAATGGTTTGAACTCTTTTTTAAGTAGAAAGAACAAGAAAGTGGAGGGTGAATATCTATTTGATAACATTAAGTAGTTCTTCAAGCACTGCTCACATCATTCAGTTACAGGTGCCTGTGTGCCACAGTGCATGGTTTTCTGGAAACAACTTTTGCCCTAGCCCGTCAGCACAGGGTCAGTGGCCAACGTTCCCTCCATGCTGTGGCCGCAACTATATATGTATTGCCCTGATCCGTACCCTTCCCCCTTTCCATCCCCAGTGCCGGTACTGGAACAGCCCACTCTTGCCCTTTGTGCAGGTGCCTGTCTCAGTTGTTATCTGTTTCTTGAGTGTCTCTCCGGCTTCAATGAAATCTCTCACCTGGAGCTTGATCTCCACTCCGCCACCAATAATGCCTTGGTCCAAACCCTGTGTGAGCTGCAGCAAGGCCTTCCTGACAGATGATCCCCATGAGAGGTGCCTTAAATGCCTGTGTGAGTCCCACTGAGCTGACAAATACTCCATCTGCAGATCCTTCAAATGAAGAACTCAAAGACTGGGAGTGAAGGCTGGTCAATGTTGCCCAGGAATGGGCTCTGCAGCTGGCTCCGGGTACAGCCAAAGCACCCAAGGCTCGCTGGCACTGTGTGCCAGATCAGCACCGGAGCCCTCACAGCACTGCTCTGCAGGTGAGCATAAAAAGCTGCAGTCAGCCTCTTACTTGGCACCATCTCAGTGCTACGTGACCTCGTTGCTGGCACCTCTGCCCCAAAGAAAGGGGCCGGAGCATTTGCCTGTGCCTTTGACTCTGGAGGGCTTTGTAGCAGCAAAGGCGTTACTCTAGCTGCTGACTCCAGCACCGGCAAAGCCCATACAACCTAGGGACAAATTGGCCTTCCTATCAAAAGAGTGGGCGGCTTCAACATGTAGACTGTCACCGTCACCATGATTGCCACTGGTGTCACTTCTGACACTGGGTACCCCTAGTTGTCAGGAACTGGAGCAGGGGGCAGGGGACGAATACCTCTCTTTCCGCAAATCCTCACTCAAGTCCTTGTTGTTGTGCTCACAGGAATCCAGATGTGCGAGGTCTGAATCCGGCTCCTCTGTCTCCTCTAACGCTGAGCCCTGGCACCACTCTTCCCCATCAACCGCAGCACCCACTCTTTAGGACCTTTGGTGTGGACGACTTTGGCACTGACCCTGTCCCCGCTAACCCCACCGGCACTGCCAAAGACCAGAAGCCAGTCATGCAGCCACCGGTGTGGCACCAATCGCCCCCAAGTAGATGGGGGCGCACTCTAGCGCGCGGTGACTCAGCACCGTGCTCTTTTAAGGAATGGTCTAGCAGGTGAATATACTGTCCCACAGAGGATGAGCCTGGATCTTTCGATCCCATCCTTGTCTAGGACCTCCTGCTCAACAGAGGCCTCGGATAAGGAACTCGACCCCAGCACCAATTGGTGCAGCAGATCATGGCTCCCCTCATCCTTTTCCCCAGACGAAGCTACGTACCAGAGACCTTTGGTGTACAGGAAGGAGCCCTGCGCCCAGCAGGATTTACTATGATGCATGGCGGCGAACTTGAACTTAGACCTTGAGGTTGTCAGAGAGGACTTTGACTCTCTTTAAGGTGGGCAACATGGTCCCTCCTGCTAGAGTCTTGGTTCCTCTATGTGAGCGGGCTCATAAGATTGTGAGAACACAGTGGCAAACTCATTCATCAGTCCCCCTCGTGTCCAAGTCCTGTGGATTGGAGATATCACATCCCATCTGAGAAATTTGCTTTTCTGTTTCATCACCCCACTCTGAGGTCCCTTGTGTTGGATGCTGTCAACCAGAAAGAGAGAGAGGGCCAACCAGCATCCACCTCCAATTGTAAGAAGGCAAAGAAATTGGAACTCTTCAGGAGGAAGGTTTACTCCACCTCAGCTCTCCAATTGCATATCACCAATCACCAGGCTCCGATGGGGTGATAAATTTTCAACCTCTGGAGATCTATGGAACAGTTCCGCAGCACAGTCCCCAGAGCACTTCCGGGTCTATGATGTCATGGTAGAGAAAGGTGTCTTGGCCTCATGTGATGCCCTGATGACCTCCTGGGACGCATCTGATAGTGCCTCTCTGCGTTGCTTCCACAGTTGCAGTGTGACACTCTGCCTGGTTGTAAGGGTCTGGTCTCACAGCAAATGCAGCTGGTGATACAGAACTTCCCTTTTGAAGGCCCTGCATTATTTGCAGAATCTGCAGATTCCAAACTACATGGCATGAAGGACTGCAGAACCGCCCTGAAGTCCCTAGGCATGTATATGTCACAAGGAACTAGATGCTCCTTCAGACCTCAACAAACACAGCAGCAACACAAACAGCAAGGATTGTGCTCCAAGGTCATACCAACAACCTCAGCACCACTTTAGGGGGGTCTGACAGGGAAAGGGGCTGGGCAGGCAGGGGGTCCAAAGCCCAGTCTACAACCTAGGCTCCCCGCCAGGGAGGTGGTTCCTCTTGCCCTGCTGCCCAAAGAGTGGACTGTCAGAGGGCCGCCCACATCCCCACCACTAGCCCCTGGTCTTCTAGAACTGCTTTACATGCAGAAGGTCCTGGATTCAAACCCCAGGGGGTTGGACTAGATGGTCTCATGAGGTCCCTTCCAATCCTATGATTCTCTTCTGTTTGGGCCCATTCCTCCATCACTGGGCCAACGTCACAACAGACCACTGGATACTAGACGCAGTATCCAGGCAGTACTCCATATAGTTCAATTCCATACCCCAAGACAAAAAACCATCCCCTTGCCAAACCTTGGGTATCTAGAGCTCGACATGCTTCTGTGAAGGAAGTGTGAGAAACTGCTCTTCCTGGGAGCGATAGAAAGGGTACAAAGGAAGCAGCGCGGAAAGGATTTCTACTTCCTAGTCCCCACACAGAGCGGCAACCTCATCCTAGACCTCAGGGCTCTTAACAAACACTTAAGGAAAATAAAATTCCACATGGTTTCCCTATCACAAATCATCCCAACTCTAGACCAGGAGGACACGTTCATGGTCTTTGATCTAAAGGACACCTATTTTCATATAGCGATAAGACCCACACACACAAGGTTACTCCGATTTGTGGTGGGAAGAGATCACTTCCAGTTTGCATTGGTCCCTTTTGGCCTTTCCTTAGCCCCCAGAGTGTTCACAAAGCTCATGGTGGCTGTGGTGGCGCACCTGAGGAAACAGATTGGCTAATAAAAGGAAGGTCAAGACATCAGCTGCAACGCAGTGTCAAGGTGAAAAGACAACTGTACGATTACCTAGGGCTTTGTGTAAATCAGGAAAAATCAAAGCTCTCCCCAACTGGAAAAACAGAGTTTATCCCTTGTGGACTTCATAAAAAGGAGAGCCCCTGTCCTGATCTAGGTTTCAGTCCATTTTCATCATCATTTTGGAGCTCCAAGATACCTTCATCACCACGGCCAGGCGCTGCCTCCAGCCCCTGGGTTACATGGTGGCTTCTACCTCCGTGATAAGAACGGCATGCCTGAGGCTGAGGCCCTTTCAGCTCTGGCTAGTCACAGCTTATACCCCCAGAGGCATTCTCTGAACAAGGTACTCTTGGTTTCCTGCAACGTCCTGGAAACATTGAAAATCTGGTGGGACCCCTCTTTGCTCTGAGGGGGATTCTCTTTCAGACCTCCAACCCCTTGGTGACATTGATCACCGATGCCTCAGATGTGGGTTGGGGACCCCATATCTTGGGGGGGGCCTATCAATCCAAAGGAGCTGGTCACCGAAGGACGGGCTCCTTCATATAAATGTGAAAGAATTTGGAGCCATCCAGCTGGCCTGCAGGGCTTTCCAGGACTTGTTAAGAGGATAAACAGTCCAGGTCCTGACAGACAACACAACAGCCATGTTCTACACAAACTGTTTGGGGGGGAGGGCATTTGATCTCTGGCTCTCTGCATGGAGGCTATCAACCTCTGGGGACTGGCCCTGGAAACACAACTTCACTCTGGTAGCGGCCTGCCTTCCGTGGATAGACAACAGCATGGCAGACTCACTGAGCAGGACATTCCTGTTTCATCACAAGCTATCCCTGCACATAGAGACTATGTCCTACATCTTTAGTCGGTAGGGCATCCCCCAGATGGACCTGTTCGCAGGACACTAGAGCCAGAAGTGTCTTCACTTTTGCACACTAAGCGGCTGGGACTGGGGCTCACTGTCAAATGCCTTCCTAATCCATTGGAGGGTCCTCTACTGTGTGCATTCCCATCGATCCCCCCGATCCACAGAGTCCTCCTGAAAGAAAAGGGGAAGGAGCAGACATAATACTGATAGGTTCCATAGGGTTGAGTACCAGTATTGTCTGGGCCAACCTGAAGCTATCAGCAGACACACCGTTCCACCTTCCCTATAGGGTGGACCTGCTAACAAAGAACTCAGGCCGGCTATGGCACCCCAACTCGAAGGTGCTACACCTAACAGCTGGAGGCTGCATGGTTAAACGAGACTGAGAGACACTGCTCAGAGAGAGTTAGAGGAACTTATAGGTAGTAGAAGGCCCTCCACTAAGGTTGCCTGCACAGCTAAGTGGAAAGAGGGATAGTACCAGAATTGGCTCCGATTCGTTGAATAGTTGATTATCTCCTAGACCTTAAAGATAAGGGCCTATCGATCCCCTCTCTCAAGGTTCACTTAGTGGCAATCTCAGCCCTCCATGATTGGGTGGAAGGGGTCTCAGTGTGTTCACACCCTATTTCTATTAGGTTCCTGAAGGGAATTGAGAGGATCTACCCAGAACCCAGAGATCCAGCTCCCCAACTTGATTGTGGTACTCCCCCGGCTTGAGTCACCCTGTGAACCCTTGGGCTCTTACACACTGTTGGTTCTCTCTTGGAAAGCAGCCTTTTTGATAGCCAGAACCTCGGTGAGATGGGTCTCAGAACTGAGGGCTCTCTTCTCAGAATCCCCATATACAAGGTTCTTTGGTAACAGTGTACTCCTACGACCGCACCCAACTTTCCTTCCAAAGGTGGCCTCCCCATTCCACCTGAGCCAGCACATTAGCCTCCCGCTGTTTCTCCCAGACCCTCAGGTTATGGAGAAACAGAGGAAGTGGCACACCCTAGATGTCAGGAGGGTGCTCCTGACATACTTGAGCTCAGACAGCCATTCCTCAAAACCTCCCAACTCTTTGTTGCAGTCATGGAATGGAAAAGAGGTCAACCAGTGACAGCACAGTGCATCTCCAAATAGATAGTAATTGTACCAAAGACTGCTAGAGAAGGTTGAACACACTCCTCCCGGGGAGGGTCAGGGCGCACTCAGTGAGAGCACAGGCATCTTCAATGGCCTTCCTTCAGCAGGTCCCGATCCAAGAGATCCGCAGAGTAGCCACGTGGTCGTCAGTATGTGCTTTCATGACGCATTATGCAATCGTCCAACAGGCACAAGAGGAAGCTGTATTGGGCAGAGCCGTACTCAGAGTGGGTAAGCTGTAACTCCACCACCATCCTGGGTATGGCTAGCAGTCACCTGTAAGTGGATGATGTCAGCAGAGCTCAAAGAAAGAGGGGTTGGTTACTGATGTAACTGTTCTTCGAGATGGGCTGCTCACATGCATTCAAATCCCTTTCTCCGTCCCTGCTACTTGCAGTTGGTGAGAGAAAGGATGGGGGGGGGGGTCAGGGCCATATATATGGCCGCGGTCATGGCACAGAGGGGGTGTTGGCCTCTGATAGGCTAGGGTAAGAGTTTTTGGATAACTGTGCACTGTGGCATGTAGACACCTGTAACTGAACATATGTGAGCAGCCCATCTGAAAAGAAGGATGGTGACATTGGTACCCACTGATATAACTACTGAGTCCATAACTTGATTGACTAGCCACCCTGTTCATGAAGTACTGTAGAAGAAAAGAGCTTGGTTTGAACTTTAATTGCCAATTGTAAATCATTAAGACATTTTAAGCAGGTCAGATTTTGTTAGTCTAAGAGCATGAAGGACAATTTCAGGTGGATGGCATAAATTGTCTCCTTTGGCACCTTTGTCTGTAACTGCTGTCATGCAATACAATTCCATAACTGCAGTACAGTTTGGTGGACTTCGAGACACAACAGGGCCATTGCATGGTATTTTGTTTAGTGTTGTTTGTGCTAGCTTAAGTTGATTGGTGTTTAAGAAACAAATGGCACACGTGTAGTTTTATGCATTTGATAATTGAGGAGGAAATGTTATCATTCTGTTGCGCAGCTGAGCTGGCTCTGTGTGTGGAGCACAGATTTCCCTGCCTTCCCCACAGCACAGGCTGTGCAGTTAGTTTGCCCTCCCATTACTGGGCAGGAAAGGTGCCAGGTGGGATTGAAAAGAACTGGTTCTGGAAAGGGGTAAACTAACCTTAGCTAAACTCCATTTTCCCCAAAATGGCTTTTATTCTTTCACCCAACTCTTCTTCTCATTTATATTCCCCCCCACCCCCATTACACCACTGGCTTTGGGGCAGACAGGCAGTCATCTCTTTTCCATGAGAGGAGCAAAACCAAAAGGTCAGCGCACCAGAGGGGGGATTACACATAAGTCCCCAGAATCCATACCAGCAACTATGGCTCTAAAGAGCACAGCTGCCTGCTAATCTTGGGCTGCACACAGAGGGCACCAGCCCCAAGACTCGCTGCTTCAAGGTACAATACAGTTGTGTTTGTGTCCAGTTCTTGCACCTTGCTTTTGCCTCTGACAGAGCTCCTGGTTGATAGTTCAGGCTGAATCCAGTTTCATTCTCTCCTCTGAAATAATAAATCCTCAATGCCTGGTTCCCCTACTCATCTTCAGAGTGCTGTTTTCTGTGTGGTGACTGGCCAATGTATTCTTAAAAAAGGAAATCTTCCTTAGTTATAGGATCAAATAATGGAACATCTATTAAAACCAACACATACAAAATCAAACAGAGGATGGAGTCTTCCTGGAAGAGTACCATGAAATTAGACTTGAGGTCTTTTGCAGTTCTTGCAGTGGTATAACTATTTGTTCCTTCTCGTGTGCCTTGGGAAGATGTAATAGCAGGATGGGAATTGCCAGTCCAAAAGTCTTGGGAGAGTGTGTTGTCATCACTAGCTGCCGCTGTGGGCTCTATTCTGTGAGTTTTGAGCTGTTGTTTAAAGAGGCATCTGTCAGTCACAACATCTATGCCTAGGCTGTTAGCAGCTTCCCTTCTTGGTTGCTATGCCTGGTTGCTGCTGCCTTCTCTTTGCTGCACCTAACTGTGGAGGGCTAAGAGGGCAGTGCAGATGTGGATGATTAAGAAGGTAGTAAGGGGCTCCTGGCCTGCCTCTCTTTTTGCTTCCTCTCACCCGTTTGTTTTATTTAAAATGTTCCTCAGTGTGTACCAGTCCAGATTTCAATCTGGTGTCATAACTGAAGGCAAATATGGCTGTTTCCCTAGTGGCCAAGATCTGTGTCCCAAATGAGGAAATATTTACCTGAAAAAGTAGTGCATAATTGGGTTTATTTTCAAAGTTAATGCAAGTAGTAGTAAAATAAAGATACTTAGTAAAAGGTAAATATTCCAGATTCATGTTATGAATTCATTGAGTTACACTAAGTAAAGATGTTCTTAAAATAGTTTTACTTGATGGGTCACCTTTTAAAAGTTACAGATAAGTAACATGCACGTGTAAAAATTTTAATCAGCCTGTATAACCTAAATGATTTTCTCTCTCAAAGTCTTGTGATAAATAAATTTGTTAGTCCTTAAAAGTGCCACGAAACTCCTTGCTTGTTTTGCTAAATAAACAAGACTTTTAAAATTAATTCCTTAAGTATGTTAAGCATTGCATATTGAGTTCATTTGAATTCCAAAGTCAAAGTAAACAAACCTCATAGTTCACCACCTCATACATGTGATTCTTTTTCACATCTAAATCTTGCCCAGTGTATTTAAATCTACACCTTGTATTATAAAAACTAAACTATTAGCTGTATGCGTCCTAACCCAAATTTCCTTTTATGTCCTACGAAGTATGGAAAAATAGAAAAAACTGTTTTATATAAGCCTGTCTCATTTATAACGTAACACAGCATAGTCTAAGCAGTATGGCTTTTGTTGTATGCAAAGAATGTTAAAGATCTTGTCAGTCCTGTTTTACCTGCAAGTCTTTCTCACCTACATTCTTAAAAGCCTGAAAATTAACTCAAGCAACCTGTATCCCAAGGCTTCTGAGTTTCAGTACTAACTGGTGAGCTGTGTATTTCTCCATCCTAACTTCCATTTATCTAAGGACTTATTCATTTTTTCTTGCACGTCATTTCTGCTGAAATGATTAAGTACTGCATGACATAAGGAGAAGTGAACAGATGGTACTCCTTGAAATACTTTCTTAATTCTAATTCATAATTGCCCTCTAAGCATACCATCATAACTGATTATAGTAAGGAGGGAAATATGCCATCAAAGACATAATTAGGTTAAAAAGGTAAAACAATAATAAAAAGGATTTGGTTTGTGCTGGGAAAAATCTGTATATTGAAATTAACTGACCTTTGCAAGAGCCTTAATTAAATCATCTTTGCTCAAGTAGCATTTGTCTTTTAGTAGGTGGTAGCTTTTTAAATAAAATGTCTAGAGTCTTCAAGGTTAGGAAGGTGTGGGGGGGCGGGCGGACATAGACATTAAATGTTATGTTGTGCCATACACTCTGTCACTTGCATATCAAAGTTAACATGAAAAAAAGAATTAAAAGAATCGCTCCAATGTGATCCAGAATGTCAGTTCTACAGTAAGTGTGCCTTTATTGTTAAACTCCTAGGATGTGTTAAGCATGGAGTCATTGCTTGTCAAATAACTCTTGCTACTAAAATAAAACTTGAGTTTGTTCTAAACATTTCCAAATGAATACATTATTTACACAATTACTTAAACAGGAAAGTGCAACCTGTACTTAAAAGGCAGAAGAGTCTTTGAATAGCTCAGTCCTCTGGGTAGTACTTGTTTTTGTATAGTATTTGTTGTGTGACCTTTGAGTGAAGAAAAGGGGGCCAGAAAGGGGATTGTCACTTGGTATTTAAAGGTAACAGGCATGTACAATATACCACTGGGCTCTCCTTTACTCATCAGGCATGCCTGTTAATGAGTTCTTGCTCCAGGAAGTCTCAGACACTGAATTTTTGCTGTTCTTGTGCTTCTATTCCTGTCCTCCTCATAGCCAAGAGTCCAAAATGGGAATCTATCATAGGTGTCTCATATGGTACTAGAAAGTTGTCTCATCTGCAACACCATTATGCCATTTGTCTTGAATCCTTTTTGCCTGACTTGAAAAAACAGGTTGTAGCTGCCTACTGGTCTGTCTGGAAGCTTAACTCATTGCCAAATTACTTAGTGCAGCTTTATCATTTGTCTTCCAGTTATATGTAGATTATGGTATTTGGAAGGTTTATTTCCTAACTATTAAAAAAAAAACAGTTGCATTTTAATCTGAAATAGCCTTTCTTTACACCACTTGAATGATCTGATTTGTACTTTTAATCTGCTGCTGTTTTCCTGATATGTTCCCAATTGTGAGAACTATTCACTTTCCCCTTTTGAGTACCTGCTTAATTGGCTGCAAGTGACACTGTTTTCAAGTGTAGTATTTTCCCTGAGCAGTTATTTGACTTGGGAGAGCATTCAAGTCTAAGCTAACTTCTGTATGCCTAAAGAAAGACCTGACATTATTTATTTGAGTTGCTGCTGAAATCAAGGCTTTTTAACATTATGCGGCACTTAATAGAGCATGTTTCTGCTATTGGTTGCTGGTTTTTGCCATGAGTAACTAATATAAACTCTTTGAAAGTGCTTATGTGCCATACTGTACCCAGAGGGATAAATGAGCTTCTTACAGGGTCATAACAAAGTTGGAGTTTGGGGGGGCACCTGGATCTCTCATATCAGTAGCCTACGGCTGTTGCCTTTTGATAGAGGAATATATTATTTGTTTTTAAAACTAAGGGCTTGCATAGTTTAGTGGAAGCTGAGCTTTTTGCACATGGCAGGTTCCTTGCAGTCTTCCATTTTACTCTTGTCTCTGTGTGGCACCTTCTCATCCTCCTCTACTGTGGTGATTCCTGGCAACTTCCCTCGCCCCCTCCTTCACATCCCCAGTTTCCCATCTGTCACACAACAGGACCCCTCAATCACCCTTCCATCTGGGGCGCTGTTTGCCTTCTTTTTAAGTCATCTTATGTTTTCTCCATTCCCACCTTTGCCCCATGCCAAATCTTTGTTTGCCCCCTATTCCAATCTTTACCTCTCTGCCAAAGGTTCTGTGGCCCCTCTTCCCAGATGTGGTATTCAAAAGTTATGAGGCAAACAGAAGAAGTCTGTTGTGTTGAATGTAAGACTTTCACAATTTTGGCCAATTGCCAGCATCCGGCCTTAAAGTTAGCTTTTGGTTCCTTGCTTTGTAAAAGACTAGAAGATCATATTGGTCGCTTCTGACCTTAGAGTCTATGAGACTATCTCTGCCTTGCTTTGAATGTAATGCTATTTTTCCCCCTTGTGTCTGTCTCCCCCACTTGCTAATTTTAACATTCCCTTTTGGGGGAGGGAAGTGGGTCTGTTAATGTCCCCTCAAGGACTTTGCATGAAGATAGGTCACTCTCTTTTTGGTTGTTGGTCTCTTAACTGCTGATCACAGCTGCGCCATTGAGCAACTAGGGAAGTTAATAAACACCCTCCACCACTAACTGCATTGCTTCTTTAGTGCTATTCCATGGCTTGCCCCCAGAGTAAGGAACCAAATAGATTCACAAGCTCAGGGTGACCATTAGCTAGCACCGCTGCTTAACATGCAGAAGGTCCTGGGTTCAATTCCCAGGGGGTTGGACTTGATGATCTCACAAGGTCCCTTCCAGCCCTATGATTTGATTGATTGATTGACAAGCTGCATTGATGCGTTCTCTTGCAAACTGCAAGGTAATTCTACCTCTTGGTCAGAAGCCTTCTCTGTGCACCTGTCTCTCTACCCCGTTCACTGCATTTTTTTTAACTTCCCGTTTGATGCGTTTCTATTGTTCCCAGCTCTCCCTTCTATTCTGACGTGTCTCTCTGTTATACTGTTTGTATTTATCTCACTCTTCTTGCCTCTTTTTTTTTTTTTTAAATGCACATGCAGGTGCCCCTTTATGTAGTGGTTCTCTAGTTGGCGCTGTGCCTTGCATGAGGAGCAGGGGCAGAGTGAAACAGAGTTGCTCCATCTCCTTCTACTGCTTTGTCTAATAAAGTAGGTACTGGAGCAACACAGCGCTCTAGTCCTCCTTTAAAAGCTTCTCCAACAAGGGAATTTTAACCATGAGGCCTGTTAGGATTAATCAAATCTCTACATTGTGTGTAAAATCTCGAACATTTGTGAAATCCACCCGTAGTTTTGGCTAGCGAAAAGTACTGTGAAATAGTGATAGCACAGTGGATTATGCAGAGCTAGACTACATTAGAAGCACTGCAGCTGCACCTCTGTAGCACGTCTGTGTACCCAGGTCCCTGGCAGCTCTGTGCCTGCAGCTGCTGAGGTTCTTTGGTCCTGGTGGCAGGGCAGGTAGCTACTGGAGTTTCTGGTCCCTGGCAGTTTTGCAGCCACAGCCACTGGGGTTCCCAGGAACCCCAGTGGCTGAGGCTGCAGAGCTGCTGGGGACCTGGGAAACCCAATGGTTGCCTGCCTCACTGTTGGGGACAAGGGAACTCCAGAGGCTGCAGCCCCCATCTCAATTTCACTGCTCTAATAGGCCAGTGAAATTGACATTTCATTACTTAAGAATTTCCCTGCTCTGTTGGAGTGGTGTAATTGACACTGTGTCCCAGAGTGGCTTTGATTGGCACTCTGGGACATTTCTAAAGGCTTGTAAATGTGCAGTAAATAGTGTGCTATGTACACGCACTCATTAGTGCGTGATAACTGTTCTTTGAGCACTGCTCACATCATTCAGTTACAGGTGTGTACATGTTGCAGTGCATGGTAGCTTGGAAAATTTTTAGCCTTAGCCTGTCAGGTCTGGGCACACAGCCAATGCCCCCTCTGTGCCATGACTGCACCTGTATAGGTGACCATGACCTGATCCTCCCAGTTCCCTTTTCTGCCCTCAGCGACGGTTTTGGGTTGGCCAAAACTTGTGCAAGCAAGTGCCTGTCACCCTATTTGCTTGAAATTAAAATGCCGGTCACTGCCTTCCTACACCAGCAACGAATAAAGATCTATCACTACCTAGACGACTGGTTGATACATGGGGAATCAAGAGCTGAGGTAACTCAGTGTCAGAGTGGTAACCCGCCTGTGCAGATACCTGGGTCTCTGCATCAATTGAGAAAAGTCAAAATTTCACCCGTCCCAAAGCATAGGGTTCATAAGAGCTCTCCTAGACTCCCACAAAGGGAGGGTCTCCGCCCTCCTCCCAAGATTTCAGTCCATCTGCACTATGATTGCGGAGCTGAAGGAATCCCAAGTAACCACAGCCCGTTGACACTTACAGCCTCTCGGACACATGGAGGCCTCTACCTCTGTGATACAGATGGCATGCCTGAGAATGAGGCCCTTTCAGGGCTGGTTCTCCATGATATTTCACCCACAGAGACACTCTCTGTTCAAGGTACTTTCGGTTCCCTGAACGTCTTGGGGACGCTGGAGATATGGAAAGGAACCCCTATTTGCCATGGGGGGAATCCCCTTCCAAGCATCAATTCCTATAGTGACACTGATCACCGATGCCTCAGATCCAGGGGGGGGGGCACATTTCAGGGGGGTTCTCCACCCAAGGACTTTGGTCCCATGCGGACAGCCTCCTTCACATAAATGTGAAGGAGCTGCGGTCCATCAGAATGGCTTTCAAGATCTTTCTGGACAGGATTCAAGGAAGGTTGGTCCAGGTCCTAACAGACCACACTGCAGCCATGTTCTGTACAAACTGGCAAGGGAGGGGGGTGTCTGCTCTCTTCAGGGAGGTGTGCGAACTCTGGGAATTAGCCCTGAAGTACAATTTCATTCCGGTGGCAGCACCTACTGGGAGTGGACAACAAGGCTCAGCAGAAAACCCCTAGCTCACCACGAGTGGTCCCTCTACAGCATAGTGTTCTCCCATCTAATGAACAAGTGGGGAATACCCTGAATGGAAGTACTTGCGACATGACAGAACCGCAAATGTTGGAATTTCTGCTCCCTCAGGGGTCGGGAGGAGGAGTCACGCACAGATGCCTTCTGCCTCAGCTGGTCAAGCTGTCTAACGTATGCCTTCCCACCAGTCCCGTTGATACACAGGGTCCCCTTGAAGGCCAAAATGGACTGAGCAAATATGATACCGATCGCTCCGGATTGGCCCAGACAGCACAGGCGCTCACACCTATAGAACCTGTCCATAGACGCTCCACTCTGCCTTCCTCTGTGGGTAGACCTCCTGACACAAGACTCGGGGTGCCAGTGCCACCCAAACCCTGGTCTCCTGCATCTGACAGCCTGGAGACTCCTTGGCTCAGTGAGCAAGAGAGGCTCTGCTCGGACAGTCAGGAGGATACTGGTTAGTAGTAGATGACCATCTGCCAGGTCCACTTATACAGCCAATGGAAACAGTTCTCCACCTGGGCTTGAGGTAAAGGGGCCAAGCCTACACTAGCCCCCCTGCATCTAATCCTTGATTATCTGTTGGCCCTTAGGGACAAGGGCTTTTCCCTTTCCTCCTGAGAGTCCACCTAGCAGCGATTTCAGCCCTCCACGAAAAGGTGGAGGGTGTCCCTGTTTTCTCCCATCCTACTTTCACTAGGTTTTTGAAGGGTTTCAAAAGTGTCTTCCTGCAACCCTGTGAACCTGTCCCACAATGGGACCTTAATGTGGCGCTCCGTGCACTAATGGAGTCGTCTTATGAACCCTTGGACTTGTGCACCTTACTGGTTCTTGCTTGGAAGGTAGCCTTTTTGGTGGCAGTTTCTTCGGCTAGAAGTGTCTAAGAGTTGAAGGCCCTTTCCTCAGAACCTGTGCATACAGGGTTTTTTCCTGATAAAGTGGTGCTATGTTGCCACCCGTCCTTCCTGCCTAAGCCAATTTCCCCTTTTCACCTCAATCAGGACACATGCTTGCCAGTATTCTTTTTAGACCCTCAGGTTATGGAGAACCAGAGGAGGTGGCACACCTTGGATGTGAAAAGGGTGCTCTTGATGTATATTGGGCGCACGTGTCCGTTCCGCAGGACTTCGCAACTTTTTGTGGCGGTCGCTGAATGCAAAAGATATTTCCTGGTGTCCTCGCAGTGCATTTCCAGGCGGATAGTAAACTGCATCAAAGACTGCTACGGAAGGTCGAATACGCCCCTCCCCGGGACTGTCAGGGCTCATTCTACCAGGGCCCAGGCTTCGTCAACGGCCTTCCTCACCAAGGTCCAGATCCAGGAGATCTGCAGGATAGCTATGTGGACATCGGTGCATACCTTCAGGACTCACTATGCTATCGTCCAACATGCTAGAGAGCATGCTGCATTGGGCAGAGCTGGGCTCAGTGTGGGCAGACTGTAACTCCTCCCACCGTCCAGAGGTACAGCTAGCAGCTACCTGTAACTGAATGATGTGAGCAGTGCTCGAAGAACAATGGTGCGTTACTTAGCAGTAACTGTCCTCCTTCGAGATGGGCTGCTCACATCATTCAGATCCCTCCCACCATCCCCACTAACCAGAGTTGGCGAAGAAATAATGGACTGGGAGGGTCAGGGTCATGGTCATCTATCTAGCCGCGGTTGCAGCACGGAAGGGGTGTTGGCCGTATGCCCTGACTTGACAGGTTAAGGCTAAAGAATTTCCAAGCAACCATGCGCAGTGGCATGTAGACACCTGTAAATGAATGATGTGAGCAGTCCATCTCGAAGGAGGACAGTAACTGGTAAGTAACCCACTGTTCCAAACTAGTTCTTACTCCTCTCACTCATGAAGTTCTCTTAACCTGCAATAAGAGGGCACTTAGTGCGTACTAAGGGGCATTGGGGTGTAGACGGTGGACTTGTTAATGCATGGAAAGAGGGCTTAGTGTGTTTTAATTCTGGAGTGTAGACAAGCCCTCAGTTTTTAAGGTACCACAGAGACTCTCATTGGTTTTGCAGTCCTTGAATGGCAGTTTCCTTTGAATGTTTGTTTGTAGTGTTGGGGAAAAGGAAATAAACACACAATTTATAGAAGAGTTAATGTTTTAACCTGTACCTAGAACCCATTCTGCAGTGATTCCAATGACTGTTCATTCAGATCCCCATCATCCCATGACTGTGTTTTTACTTAAAGGCATGCTTGTTATAAAATGGTGTTTAGGTGGTTCTCTACTACATGTTCTTATACTCCATATATTAGAACTGAGAGCATGAGTGTTTCTGTTGCTCTTTGAGAAAATTTAAATTAAAATGAGAACTTAAATTGTTGAATATTGAACTTGAGTTTTTATTGAAATGGTTACTACTACAGCAGTTGAAAGGAATGCCAAGTTCTTACTTGCTCCATGAAGCTCATACTTAATTTAATCTAGAGTTTTTCAAAACTTGAAAACCGAGTCTCTTCTCAGGAAAATGAAAGTCATGGTAACTCCCTTTACCATGCTCCCTGTTCAAGTCTGTCGTGAAGTACTGAAGTCCTAACACAGCTAACATGTCAGCCTTGTCCTGTGCACATCTCCCCTATCCATATACCTTCCAGGAGCACGTACTTTGCGAAATGCTGGTGTAGGCTATTATGGTGATACCATTGCTCATTCTTACTGTCTTTGAACAGTGAAATAGTTGCAGCTATTGGCATTTCAGAGGTCTTTACTGGCATCTGAGCTGGCATTCATTGCAATGACTATGGATGACTGAGCTGAAGCATAAAAAGGACGCTTACAGGAAGTGGAAGCTAGG